>CM031237.1:331679589-331811555 GCA_018340775.1 Taxus wallichiana var. yunnanensis | reverse complement strand
TGACCGATATCGGTATTTTAGGGCACAATATAGCAGATGTCGATTATAAGTAAAAAATGTATAAAAAAAGAAAAGAAAGAAAATACGGCTGTCACATTGTCACATTGTCAATTTGAAAACCAAATTTAGTTATGCGAGGTGTTTTAGTGATATTGTTGAGTTTGTATCAGTGAGGTGGCATTATTTGAGTGGAGAAGTGAGTGGTTGGTAGACCCCAGCGAGTAGGAGGTAGAATTTGATTGGTGGAGAACCCAGCTGAGGAGATTTGGAGCCATGGCATAGCGGGGAGGCGGAGAGGTGTTGGACCAGGCCAACAGACCACCGCCACCTATCCCTGCAGATGGCGTGAAGTCATACCGTAGGCTCTAAACCTCTAATTATTTGAAAAATGGAGAGGGTAGGTGGGTTAGTTAAGGCTAAAAGCGGTAGGGTGGGTAGGTTTGTAGGGTTTTTAGTGGGTAAAGGGTAGAAATAGCAAAAATGGGTTTTGGGGGCCACGTCGGAGTTTGGCTCCGGCCGTGGACAGTGGCCGATGTTGGTCACTAGAAGCGGTGACATCATCTCCACGAAATATTCTTAATAGGTCATCTGCCGAAGCTTGGCGTCGGTCATATGTCGGCGGCATCAGTACCTTGTTGTGTTTTTTTGTTGTTGTTGTTGTTGGTATTGGTTGGTTTGTTGTTTTGTTTTTTGTTGTTGTTTGTTGGTTTGTTTTGGTTGTTTGTTTTGTTGTTTGGGGGTGAAGAGGAGGGGATAGAGTTGATAGGAAAGGTGATTAGTGGGGAATGGGGTGGTTGTGTGGTTGGTTTGGTTAGGATAGATTAGGTGGTGGGTATGAATTAGGAGGTGGTAAATTGGTAGGGGTATAGTTAGATGGCGAGAGTAGATCGGGGTGGTTGGTAGGGTGAGTGGATAGAGAGAGTTAAGGTAGTGGTTATTGTAAGGTTAGCCACGATGAAGTGGGTTGTTTTTGCGGGCGTGTCGGCGCCGCTTACAATGCGAGATTGGATGCCCCTATTGAGGCGGATGCAGACCACATGTATTTCCAAAGCCTGATGAGCCATTATGCGCGAGTGGGACTCGGCGGAGTCCAGTATAGAGAGCTGTGGATAAGGACCACAACCTTATGGTTGCCCTCATCGAAGATGGGATCCGGTCACCAATGTTTTCCATCTCCCTACCCCGGATAGATGACTATTACCTGGAGGATGTATATCGCATCCTGAGGAAGCTGCCCGATCGTAGGGGAGCGTATTCTCCGTGGTAGATCACGAAAACGGCTATGGGCAGTATCCTTGGTATTTGAGATGCGGCCGCATTATTGACTTATCACAGCGTGAGCATTACCTATAGGGACATGTATCAGCTGTGCCCACAGACACATAAGAACACGGCTTGCCGTGTTGAGTAATATTAATTACCACACTTCACCCTCCGGACTCGAGAGGACAGCGCTTCCCATGAGGCTTTGATGGAGTGCTACATGAGATGGTAGAGGAGCATAAGTGATATGCACGGACACTAATATATACTCGTACTGACTATAGAAAAGCTGTAGAGTTATCGCGGATGAGGTGATTTGGGATTTGCTCCACATTTTTGTTACAACATGCTGGGCATATGAGCACATCATATGTATCGACGGTAGAGTGCCCCAGCAACCAGGGGCCATGAGGTTATATACGAATATAGCTTCGAGAGGTGAGTGAGGTTATGGGCAGCCACGGCAGTGCTCACGAGGCGGATGTAGCTTACTACCGTCATATGCTTTAGAAAGGCTTGACCGCCTTTGGACATTGTATGGAGGCCCTACGAGGCCATCGGCCCAGAGGAGGAGGCAGAAAGCACAAATACGCTTGGATCCGGTATACTTCCTGGATAGTAGAGACGCAGGCACAGAGAAGCATGAGTGGATACCCCTAGAGAGAGTATGCAGCGACAGTTGGGGCTGCGGCAGAGATGAGGCCGCCTCCCTTCCCTCGATGCTCGGAGGGATGATGTAGAGCCCCACTGCACTGCGCCACGGCCGTGGACCTGGGTGGGTAGCGAGAAGAGCGGTGGATGATATAGTGGGACGGCAGCCTTTTGCATCGTTCATTTTTGGTATGGTGGCGAGCGAAAGCAGCTAGGAAACACTGCCCGCATAGCAGATTTAGTAGGTTATTATAGTGAGAGAGGGACCAACTCTTGGGACGAGTGCAGGTTATTACGAGGCGGTTTAAGCGCTGCAACACTGAATCGGGGTATTACGAGGGTAGTTAGCTTCGAGCAGAGTGTAAAACGCAGTACCACCACCAAAGGCACCGAGCACGATCACGAGCACCCGGCCGCGGTACACGGCACCGCGAGTGCAGATGCAGTACCTCCATGAGGCACGAGGACGAAATTATACCGGCGGCGAGGCCCGCGTATTAGGAAGTCGAGACCAACCCCAGCAGCCATGGTATGCAGGCCCGTTATATGGAGGCAGAAGCGGAGGCCGGTATTATTAGGATGTCCTTGATGGTACCGAGGCTGACTATCGACCATATGCGGTGCACACAGGCCGAGAACCTCCCGGAGCTAGAATCAGGGCGGCCACGGCCAGGTGGGTCGGTGATTGAGGGGAGGAGCGAGCTAACATAGGGACCAGCGAGGAGAGAGGCGAGGTGGTGGGGAGGATTGAGACATCCCTAGAGCGAGAGAGGGGTTTTAGATTTTGGATATAGACACCGTGCCTGTGAACCGGGTATGTATATAGAGGCTGCGAGTCCACATATGATTCATTTATTCATTCTTGTTGTATATACTGCTTGGCATGCGAGCGAGTACAGAGTTATATAGTTGATACCGGCTTGCGAGTTGAGTATTTTTGACATGAGGGCCGGTGCGAGCGAGTCAAGATTTTGGCAGATGATAGCGGCTGCGTCGCGGCTTTGTATTATTTTGAGATCACGAAGGCCCCCAATGCGGCGAAGTTGTATATTTAAACGTTGATATATATATATATATATATATATATGACGGCATTTTGATCCACATGGTGTATATAAAATGTTTTATGTGTTTGGTCGATGGTTTTGAAATTTAATGTGTATAGATGATGAGTTTGATCCGAATGGTGTATATCTGAGATGGGTTTGATGTAGATATTGAAATGTCAAATACGTATTTTGTGTTAATGGTTGTTTTTATTGTAGATAGATGATGTTGATGAAATTGTGATGATATATTGATGTGATTTTGATGAAAAATATTGATAATGGTGTCATTATGTAGGAAAAAGAGGCGGGTGCCACAAAAATTTACAAAAAATAAAAAAAAAAGGCCCGGTTTAAGCAAAAACGAGACATGTGACCGATATCGGTTAGATAACCAACGTCGGTAGAACAAGGACCGATATCGGTTAAGTAACCAATCTGGTTATGCCAAAACAAGCTTTTCTAAAAATAGAAAAGCTTGGGCGGTAACTTAAGGTCTTATTTTTAGAGTTCTTATTTTTAGAGTCATGCAACAAGTTAAATATGCGAATGCGATGCTGTTTGACGACTGATACAGGTAATTACATGAAAGAATTGAGTGATAAGGAGGAAAGAGACAGGTAAAGTGAGTGTGGGCTGAGATTAAGAAGGTAGAAAGGCAAGTTATATTTGAAGAGGGTGATGAACATGGCTGGACGAGGAGAAACATCCAGCAGGCAGGGACGAGAGGGAAGACAAGTTCCACCCCAAGCTGCTGCATCAGGAAGTAAACTTGTTTGGTTGTATTTTAATTCTTGCATGTTTTGATGAATAGGTGAGAGAGAAGGTAGAGATGAGAAAAAAAGGTGATAGGCAAGGGTTTGGGATAGAGTGAGTGTTATGGGGTAGGTAAGCGGGGTGTTCACATATGTTTATAGGTATAGAGAGGAGTAAGCGAGCAAAATAATTATCGTAGATGGTGGTTTTAAGCATCTTTGTTTAGGATTGAAAATGTGACCGATATCGTTTAGAATAACTTAGGTATCGGCTAGTAAACTTCAGTATCGGTTATCATAAGCGATACCAATTCTTGTAGGAATTTCAAAATGTGAGAAAAAACACTTGGGGATTTGATTTATTGAATGGTTGTGTGTTGCTTTGATGTATGCGGGCGAGAGCGGGGTTGAGATGAATGATAGTGTGCCAACTTTGTTGTCCACAAATCCAGCGGATGTAACACCAGTGAATGGGCATTGATAAACCATGTGGGGTTAAGTGGGATCCGCCATTATTCACGAATCATGCAATCATGCTATATTCTGAGCGTTGATTGAGAGGTGGAATCGAGAAAAAGAATACTTTCTATCTACCCACAAGGGAGATGACATTGACGTTGGAAGATGTGTTTAGAATTTTGAGGCTCCCAATTAAAGGAAGACAGGTGTATCGGCGGTGTTGCCTAGCGTGGGGTGGGGGCGATAACTTGCGCAGTATTTAGTTCAGCTGCGAGATTTGACACAACGAGTTTGACATTCACTTATGGTACAATGTATGCTGACACACCACGAGGAAACAAAGTTGGCGGTGGTATTAATGATAGCGGTGGGGTATCATGCATTACGAGGGCGGAGGAAGATTTCTAAAAGCATTGATGAGTGTTATTTGGGAAATGATAGAAAGCGTGACTTTCGCATGGGCACCCGCATATCGGCCGAGTTATAGGGGGTTTATGGGCTGCGGGCGAAAACACGGGGCGACCTTGGATTGTTCATACTTATTACATTGTTGGGCCTATAGGCACATTGTTTGTGTGCGGCCAATGAGGCCGACCCATCTAGTCGGGAGAGCGGGAGTGCGAGAGGTTGGGATTGAGATGATAGGTCGAGATAGAACAAGAGCGAGATCCCGGGCCGTGATAGATGACATCGAGTATTATAGGCGAGGTATAGGAGATGGTGATTGCGGATATTTGTTGGAGACCTTACGGGAACTATATGGTGACGAGCACATAGGCCCGAGGAGTTGAGGGTGTAGAGCGATTGAGGTGGATCGCGGGGCACCTGAGCCGGTGTAGTACGAGAGGATTCCTCTAGATCGCGTGCGGTGAAAATTTGGATTTGTTCGGGATATACCTATGGCTTATAGACCATACATGAAGATCGACACCCAGGCGGCATTCTCACCTCCCGGCCAACACCTCGAGAAGGGCCAGAGGGAGATAGCGGTGATCGCGAGGTAATAGATGCGGGAGCGGCGAGAGGCCTATAGATTATGGTGGGTAGAGGCTGCGAGGTGTACGTGATTTTCTGACATAAGCTGTGATTACAGGCGGAGAGATCGTCTGCGAGGTTTAGTTCATCGACTCGAAACGGGTGAATGAGACAACGAGATTGTTAGCGATTGCGAGTCACGAGTGGAGAGACTAGAGGCAAGATTCCTCCACGCAAGAGGGCGTATTCATATGTTACGAGGAGATGTTGGCGGATCGGTGGAAGAACCAATAGCAGTGGCACCTTTGAGGATGGAGAGGCCAAGTGAGTGGCATCGGCGATCACGATCACCACAGTCGGGAGGAGCGCAGGTCTAAGTGAATTTCATAAGAGTATAAAAATAAATAAGGATGCCGAGCCTACGCGTTGATGATAGAAGATGTATTTGTTTAACATCTAAATAAAACTAAATATGTATGTTGATTTGAGTTATGATAATAATAAGAATGGTTGTGTTTTGAATGTTTTGTTTTGAAAAAGGATAAAGATGAATGTGAGCGAATAGAAATACACAAATAGATTTATATATACCACACATGATAGGTTATGGTAGGGGATGGTCGAGCTAACCTTGGGAGACCCCATGTCTCCTAAGTGCTACCTACATAGCCCATTGCACAAAGCAAGGAGGGGCCTCAGACCGATGTAGTTCTCCCTTAGGACCAGGGAGAGGTGAATTCAGGTAATTTGGTTGTGGTTAGGCAATTTGTTGGTTGGTAAAAAATATTGATATTGGTAGGGTAATGTTATTGGTGTTAGTAAGGGATTGGCGATGTTGGTGTAGGTATAGGTGAAATGAAAGTTAGCTTACCCAAGTAGTAGGGAACCGTGTCCTGATTAAGGTCAACACATAACCCTAGAGTCGAGTAAAAGAGGCAGAAGTGTCCCGTAGTTGAGAAGAGCTAAACAAACCACATATATTAACATAGGATGGGCTTGAATCCCTAGGTGCCTTGCATAGGTGAGAAGTCAATAGGTGAAAAGAGTCGTATAATCACAATATATCGGATATACGTCACGTCCCTTGAGTTTTGTTGTGTTGACGAATGGTGAGGTGAGGCGGTTGGTATTCTTTGGGGTGCAAAGAACTTATTATAAGGTGATTATTCTAACAAAAAGAGAACGAACCTAAATAGACAAGTCCATGACTCAAAAGTGCTATGGAATACGGATTTTTAATTTTACGGATATAGGCTAGATTGATGCGGGAAGTCCATAGGGGATATGTATTTTGTTGTTCTTGAGGTCTTCATGAAAGGCCCGATCAATGCGAGAAGCTTACGATAAAGGCTGACTTTGTATAGTTATCCTTGAGGAGAAGTCTATTTATAGTAGCGAATGTAGTTTTTGTGTATAGCTGTCCTTAGGAGAGCTTGATCTATTTATAATAGTAGAAGTGACTTTGCACATAGCTATCCTTCGAGGAGCAGTCTATGTATAAATTAGAGGTCTAGAAGTCCATTTGGCATGAAGCATCTATTTTGTAGGAAGTTTGACTCAAGAATATCTCATAAGTGTACAAATTGAGAACATGTTATTTTGATACTTTTAAGTCATGGACTAGACTAAAAGGGGAAGGCATCTTTAAGAGGAGGTAATGACCAAACCACGTGAGCTTGATTCTATTTTGAGATGTGGAACAAAAGTGTATGAGGTAGTAAATGAGCTCAAGGGGCGAGTGCACGAGGTAGATAAGAAGTGATCTGACACTAAATTCAACGGTAGAATGGTCGAAGATGCAAGACATTAAGGGTTCGAGGCTCGGTTTTACCATTAAGCGAAGCTAAGCGGTAAGTGCACGATCCGTAAGTATGAGTGATAATGTAGGGCCCAATCCAATTAGGAGCAAATTTTCCACGTTTGCTCTTTTCTAGTTTGGTTACATGCTGATTCTCTTTGAGGACAAGATCACCAACCTTAAAGGTACGCTCATGGAGTCACTTATCATAAGCACGCTTGATGCATTTTGATAGATTTAAAGGTGGTCAAGAGTACGTAAGGCGAGCGCTCGTCAAGAAGCTCTAATTGGGCTATTGCTTGCTCTGGCGAAATCATCATTGGTGAGAATATCTGAAGAGATAATCTTAGTGAGGGTATTTGTACTTCGAGAGGCGAAGACTGACCTTGGTACCATATACCAAAGAAAAAGGGGTGGAATTAGTGGAGGTGCGAATGCTAGTTCGATAAGCCCAAAGGGCAAAGGGGAT
Source organism: Taxus wallichiana var. yunnanensis (assembly GCA_018340775.1). NCBI lineage: Eukaryota > Viridiplantae > Streptophyta > Pinopsida > Cupressales > Taxaceae > Taxus > Taxus wallichiana. The sequence continues at coordinate 331,804,139 of CM031237.1, read as the reverse complement.
GTGATCGAGGCCAATTTGTTCGGAATCGTTAACAACTTTCATGAGGATTTTGGTTAGGGTTTTATTAGAATATTTGGCTTGACCATTTGCTTGTGGATAGTAAGGTGATGAGAAGCTAAGTTTGATACCAAAGTTGTCACAAAGGTCTTGTAACAACTTATTTTGAAATATTTTCCATTATACATTATCGGGCGATGAGAGCAAAACGACGATTAATGTGATGGTTAATGAATCGGGCGATTTTTTTCTTTTTGGTTGAAATGAGTGGAATGGCTTCCACCCATTTAGTGTAATATTCGGTTCTTGTGATTATCCAACGGTGGCGTTGCGAAGATGGTGGGTGAATCTCACCAATAAGGTCTAAACCCCATTGTGAGAAAGGCCAAAGATCTCATGCGACCTGTAGCGGATGGCTAGGAGTATGTTGAAGGTTGGCATGTTGTTGACACATAACACAATGCTTAACATATTTGTAGCGATTGTTATTAAGAGTAGGCCAATAAAATCCTAGGAGAAGGATTCGTTTGGCCATGGCAAGCCACTAAAATGTCCACCACAAATACCATCGTGGACTTGTTGGATGGTATAGGTGACCTCCATGCCTTTAGTTAGACATTGAAGGAGGATGCCATCAAAGCCACGTTTATAGAGGAGTCCCCCCATGATGACATAATGAGAAACACTTTTAAGAAAATCACGTTTGCCGTTACTAGTAAGGTCAGGTGGGAGAACAGAGGTTGTAAGATAGTCATGAAATTGGTGATACCAGGTATCCTGTGAATTAGCAGACACATTATTTATCATACAAACATCTAGGGCGGAGTAAGATGGGGCAAAGAGTTGTTGGACCAAGACAAATATGTTAGAGTCAGTTGGTGAGGCAGGAATTTGTGAGGCTAAGCAAGCCATAGTATCCATAAATTTGTTAGTGGGCGGGAATGGTTTGGATAGAATAATGGGTAAATAAGGAAAAAGTGAATCCACGTAATGTTTGTACTTTTGAAGTTCCTCATTTTACATTGGTAGATGCCCATAACTTGATTGACTACCGGTTGGGAGTCGCGAAAATATTAATAGATTTTACACCTAAGTGTAACTCAACTTGGGAGACTCAAAACAAGGGCCTCGTATTCCACCTTTGTATTATTAGTGCGGGGAAATCGAGTGGAATGAAAAGAGGCACAAGTTCATCATCCGGAGGAATGAGAACAATGCTTGCCTCTACCCTGCTTTGGCATTTGGATCCATCGAAGAAGAGGTCATTGGAAAGCGACTCATCACTAAGTGAAAGAGTGGCGATGAGTTAAATCGGGAAACTAAAATTGGTAAATTGCTCCCGGGTAAAGGGGCTTCCAGCGAGTTGATGCAGTGATAGTTTGTCCTTTGATTGACTTACGGTGTATGAATTTAAGGTTGAGGTCGGCGAGGAGCATAAGCCATCGGGTGATGCGTTGGTTTAGATGAGGTTTGGCGTACATATAATGAATGGGGTCCGAGTTGGTGATGACAAAAGTTTTGTGATTCGGGAGGTAGTGTCGGAGTTTGGTGGCTACGAATGATAGGGCTAAACACAACTTTTCTACATGTGTATACCCGGTCTCATAATCCATGAGAGTATGACTTATGTAATAAAAGCTTGTTCTCGATGCTTAGAGTCATGATGTGTGAGCATGGCTCCTACAACATGGTCGGTGGCGAAAAGGTAAAGGTAAAAAGGGTGATCGGCTTTGAGGTGGGATAAACACGGGTGGTGCAAGAGATAGGCTTTAAGAGCTTCAAGGCTTGGTGACACTCTTTTCTCCATTGAAAGACAATGTCTTTTTAAGGAGATGATGGAAAGGTTGACATTGATTTGAGAGTTGCAAGATAAAACACCGAGATAGATTGGAGTTTACCTTGCAAACTACGTAATTGTTTGAGGTTAGTAGGTGGGGGCATTTCTAGGATAGCTTTGAATTTAGTTTGGATCGACCTCGATGCCACGCAAAGAGACGATAAAACCAAGAAGTTTTCCTAAAAGGACACCAAAGACACATTTCTTTGGTTGAAGGTGAACACAATATTGTAACAGGCGATTGAAAATAATGGTTAAAACATCAAGATGTTCATTGCGATGTTTATATTTGCGAAGAAGATCATCGACATAATCCTCAAGGATAGTGTGCATAATGTCATGAAATATGTAAGTCATAGCCCTTTGGTAGGTCGTACAAGCATTCTTAAGGTCAAATGGCATGACACGATAACGAGAAGGTTCCCGAGGAGTTATGAGGTAGTTTTATGTTGATTGGCGGGGCTACCCAAAATTTGATTGTATCCCAGAATCCATCCATGAGAGAAAGCATCTTATGGTCACAGTGAGATCAACAAGTTGATCAATACTTGGGAGGAAGTCATCCTTTGGGCAAGTGAGGTTAAGGTCCGAAAATCTGTACATATCAAAGTCCCCGTTGATTTAGTAATGTTAGGTCCGATGTTAGAGATCCATTGAAGCTCTTATTTGACCAAGAGGGCAATGCGTGGATGCATTTTCTCGATTTTTGTTTAAGCTGGTTTGGCATCGGGTTTTAGGGTAATGTTATGGACAGCAATGTCGGAGATCAATTCTGGCATGTCGGCGTAGGACAAGCGAAAGCTTGGTTGCGAGCCTGAAGGAAGGTAGTGAAGGTAGTTTATTACGATGCGGTAAGAGATTATCGATATTCACAATGTCGAGATTGTCCTCGAGTGTGAATGTTGATTTCTATAGTCGACTCATTCAACATGGTTTGAGTGTCGAGATGGTAAGGCACGTTGAATATAAGAGTCATCCGCACCAAGGTAAGTGAGGATGGAGTTGTCATCCTAGCACTCAACAATATTAGTGAAGGAAAGTCCTCTTTGATCATGTTTGGATACGAAGGAAGAGAAGATGGGTCTTCATTATTGCGTTGATAAGTGAGAGGACCCAAGAAGATAGCGTTTATGAAAATTTTTTTTAGGAGAGATAGATTCGAGTCTATCGACTCTGTGGTGGCGATGGCAAAATGGGTGATGATGGTTTGGAAGGGGTGACTTCGTCGTCTTCTGATCTGACGGATATGTGATGTTTTCGGTGTTAGGGGTTCGGAGAATCCAAGACCACGGCGATCTTTGTGTTTGCATGTAGTAATGGGAATGATTGTATGTCGGCCTTGTTCATAAAGACCAAAACCAAAACCTTTCCAAGCACGGCGAGTCAAGAAGGTGAGGCGAAACGACGATTTGTCGGGTATTGAAAATCGAGATGGAAGGAAACACACCAAGGGGAGGTTCGGGAGTAACGAGAGGATGTGTCGACACCCCCATACATTAGGTTGGTGTGGTAATTAAGTGGTCCAGTAGGAGATTACCTCCCCACATGACGGTCATAGGTAGGATGCACATGTAACTATCCGTACTCTGTGCCAAGGTATGAAAAGAGCTAACGTTATATAGGCGATACTCCCCAACGTGAGGCATTGAAAAACATCTACTAAAGTGCGAGGTTGGGATGTTGTCCGCGGGAAAGGAAGTGGTATTTGCGGCAGTATCTCTCATTAGTTGAAGGTGTAGGTGCGGTTGAGGTGGATGGTTGAGGTGTGGTTGAAGTGGATGGTTGGGTTGGATGAATGGGTGTCTTGGTAGTACAAGCACATCATTAGGGCGATATAACATATTGCGAGGTTTGAAGGGGGAGGGTCAGCTTTACGGTATAGGACTTCCCCTCGTACTCAAATTTTATGCATCTATGTAAGGTGGAGGAATGCATCCCATGCCCGGATCGAGGGCAGCTAACAACATGTTGTATTGGAATTATCCCTCAAGGACATAAAGAGTTCGGGTAAGGTATGTGGCCCTACCACGAATGTTAAGGATCACGGTGCCTAAGGTAAAATAATAGCATCGTTGAATGAGCAGGCATGGTGGGGTTGGCACACATGTAGCTAGAGGGGATATTCATTTGTTGGAAGGATTTAGAAGAGATGATGTTTAGGCTAGCACCCCATCAATCATAACACGACATATGCGGATGTCTCGAACGTAGGCTGAGATGAAAAGAGTGGGGTCGAGGATCTTCTACACAAAGTCAACAATTTTGTCTTGAGGCCAGCGGTAGTGGTTTTTGTATAGGGGACGGAAGTGGTAGATTGTTTGGTGAGAGAGGCACGTGGTTGGGTGTTAAGATGGAGGTAGCATGCAAGGTTTCATTAGGTAAGACCTCTATACCTTGAAGGATTTCAACAAGAGCTTGTCGATGAGATTCAGAGGCCTGAATGAGATCATACAGTGTCATTTTTATAGGTGATTGGTGAAGCTGTTTGATCATGGTTCGGTGGGAAACTCTATTAGAGATGGGGTAAGCGAGTCCATGAATAACCACTTTAGGTGATTATGCGATCGGGATGGTGGACGAAGAAAGAGAGGCCACAGGGCGTGCTTTCTTTAGCTTTCCCATTGTTTTTCGACCTTGAGTAGCAACACTAATCATATTGATCTCGTGAACACGAGAGGAGGAAGACAGTAGGGATAAGTCATGGTCTTTGAGAGGTGGGGTTGTAATAATGATAGATCTTGGTGAGGAGGGGACAGGTGGTATAGGAGAGGGGATTGAAGCTAAAGATTTCTCCCTTCGTAAGTTGTCTTTCTTAACCTTTCTATCCGAGAGAGGTGACTGACGAAGTATGGCTTTCAACGCTTTGCATCCCTCTACATCATGTCCTGGTGTGCGGTGGTAAGCGTAGATTTTAGACTCATCATAACCTATAGGTCGAGGTTTAGATGGATCATAGGGTCTAAGTGGGGGTAGGGAAATGGTCGCATTCTCCACCAACATAGCAAGGATTTTGGCGTAAGACCCTTTGAGCGGGTCAAAGTCAGAGGAAGATGAGGCTATTAGTAGGTAGGTTTCGAAATGACTGGGTATGGTTAATTTGTATGGGTGGTGGCTTAGCGAAGGGGTTTTGATAATTGGGTTTAACTAAACGTGACCTCTTCGGCGTAGAAGTTATGTTTAGCTAGTCAGATGACGTGGTAGTAGAAAACCATGGAGAAAGAGGAGTGACAGTAAACAAATCCTTTGATGATGGAGTTTGTTTAGGGTTGATAGGTGGACAAGATACTTGGGGTGACGGTGTTGATATACCCTTGGATCTTTGTATGGGTGCGGAAGGTGTAGGTCGTTTTAAAGAAAACACAGGAGGTATGATGTATTGATGCAAGGTGGAGGGATGAGGTCCCAATATAGAAGGTAGGTGTGATGGTGATGGTTTTAGTTGTGATAGAGACATAGGTTGGACTTGAGGAGATTGGGTCTGTCTCCTAAGTGGATGGATGGCTTTACTTTTGGATAAATCTAACCGTTTAGGTGGGTGTGTTAGGCCCAGGTATTAGTGAGGTCCCAAGTGTAGGGAAGGATTGGTTAGGTCAATAGAGGTGGATGAGGTATTTGGTAGAGACGAGGGGGTGAAGATGAGGACATAGGCATTTTAAGCTTTTGTAAACACTTCGGGTATATGGTAGAGGCGTCTGGATCGGTCATCTGCATTTGAGTAGAATATAGTGTACTCAAGCGTTCCCATAGGACTCGTCTATCTTATGAGGGTGACAATCCTCACGTGTTAATAGGAAATTTTGTATGGAAGAAAGGTGGGTTGTGATTCCGAGTCCCTTGTGGGTGTGATACGGGGGTAAATGAGACACTTTGTATCAATGGGCGTTAAGAGGTCAACCGGTCATTTGAAAATATTTAGGTGATGAAGAACTAATAGGTAGGAGGGCATGTTTGAGAGGATCCGTCATGATTAAAGAATTTGGTGATGTCGGTTCAAGGGTTTCTCATCTAAGGATGACGAAAAAAGTGGCGAGCCTTCCTCTTTTATAGCAAGAGTGACGAGAAGGAGATGTTTGGGAAATAGATAAGCTAGACAACATCCTCTCACAATCTTGCAAGGATGTAGTGTAAGAAGGCTCATCTGTGAGAAGAGAACTCTAGGTGGTTAATTCCTTTATGGGTAAAGAAAGCGGAAAGATTTCGTCTTGTCTTGATGGTGGTGAAGGGGTTCGGGTCCTGCGTTAGTGAAGAGGCTTGATTGAGAATTTTCTCAATAGAAGCGTTTGGTTGGGAGTCGAAGACCGCATGGATTCATGGACACTCTCCTTGGCTAAGATATCTTGGTTTATATTCTTTGTTAGATGAGTGGTTCGGGAATGGTTTGTTGAAGATTTTCAAATTTTGGTTAGCGGGGGCATTAGGATTATCGAGGGTTATATCCCCTGCATCAACCATTTCCTGCACTATATTTTTCAACATCTTATAGTTTTCGTGGCTGTGTCCCTTCACGTGGTGGAAGTTACAAAAGTCATTTTCTTTGTACGAAGAAGATATTGCACGGGTGGAATCAAACCGGAGTGAGGTTTAATAGGAGGCAAGGTGATAGCTCTGCTTTGAGCAATTTGTCCAAATCGCACCATAAGTTTCTCCCAAGGAGTGTAGTTGATGGGCTTGGCTTTATACTTATAGGTGGTTTTGGTGGGGTCTTAGAGCAGGTGTTTGGGATTTGACCATCACCACGTGTATCTGACTCCTTTTGATTTCAAGCAGATCGATGCATGAGAATTGGTGGTGTTGGGTTTGTTGGTGGAGTCTTGGGTTCGAAAATTAGGGTTTTGTTGCGCAACGCAATTTCTCTTCCTCTAAGGCTCAATTTCTAGTTTACGAGTCATAGTAAAGGCCTCATCAAAGGTGCGAAAGTTTGAATTTGGAGGGTGGGAGAAATGTGCTTAAGCGCGAGCCCATGTAAAGAGTTCGATGAGTTCGGCTGAGGCAAGGCATAAGTAAGTTGGTTGATAAGGCCCGCCATCATCCAATGAAATCTGCGATAGATTCGTCTTCAAATTGTCGGATGGCATAGAGGTGGGTGATAGATACTTTCTTGCAATGTTAATGGAGAAATGATCGAAAGATTGGGCTAATTAGTTAAAAGAGAAGATTGAGTGTTGGGTTAAAGCATTGTACCACTCCAAGGTGGGTCCTGATAAGGACATGGGAAAGGTGCGGAGTAGTAAGGCATCGTCATGAGCAATCAGATAGCAGGCATGTCTAAATGATCGCAAATGTTGTTGAGGATCCTCCTTACTATTAAAATGAGTGAATTTTGGTAATTCCCATTGAGGAGGATATGAATGAAGGGGGACAGAAGGATGAATAGGCTCCCGACAAACTTGCTCGTATGTCAGGGTGCTACGGCTTCCTGAAACAGAAGCCTCTAGATTTTGCATTTTGTCCATCATTTGTTTGATGAAATCAGTGGTGGGATGAGATGATGGTGCGGTTGTTGTAAAAGGTGGAGGATTGGGCCAAGGGCCTCCACTAGACAATGGGGGGCTAAATGTTGATAAGGTATTGAGGATGAATATGTTGAGGCAACCAAATAGGGATGTCCTATATAAAGTGTTAAGGTCACCGAGATAAGTGTGTGGAAATGAAAAGGTGGGTGGAGCTTGAGAAGGAAAGCTCATGTGGATAGGTGCCAAAGAGCAAGTTATGAAAGGAGCGATCTGCGAGAGAGATGAGGTAGGAACAGGTTGGTAGTTAAGATATGTAGGGCCCTAGATTAACAAAAGGAAAGCCAATCTATGTGTAAGAACCTTTGAAGCCAGAGTTGGGAGACAGGGCTAAGGATGAAGAAGGCGAGCGGAGTTATCGAGGTGGGGAAGGAGCTAAGTGGCGCGGCTATACTAATAGGCATACCAACAAGGAGTTGACCGTCGGTGTACGGTCAGGGGCATGAGACAAATAGTATTGTACAACGCTAGGATTAGCATCCAAAAATTTCACAAATTCCTTATCTCCTACAGGGATTTTGGGAACCTCGCTGGTGTCCATAGGATTCCCCACAGGATGTGAAGGGGGTGATTCGGGTAAAGGCACGAAGCGAGGCATGTAAAACCATGGTGCAAGCTTGTTCCAGTGACAACAACCATGGACAAGAGTCACAGAGTAAGGATGCAATCTATCGAAACAAGCTGAAGCAGCAACAAAATGTTGGAATTGGTAGGTTCTTGGTTTTGGGAAGCTATGCAAAAACGATAACCAATATCGGTTGGTAACCGATGTCGGTCGAACTATAGCCGACATCGGTAAGTTAACCGATGTTAGTAGAATAGGGACTGGTGTAAGAATCTATAAGAAGTTGCTGATTTAGGGTTAACAATGCTTAGTATATCTATCAAACTATTACGAAGTGATCACCTTGAAATAGTGTATGAGAGAGAAACGCAGAACTAAAAACAAGCAAGATGCACATGCACGAATCAAGAAACTAACCTAGGATTAGTTTTAATTATTGTGAGTTTATGCCTTAGACGCAAGATGATGTCAATCCTAAACAAAATACTTAGGGAAATGTCAAGTTTGTTTTGGCTTATAAGGTTACCTCAATCGGGCGGAGGAATACCGCGGAAAAAGGGGATGTTTAAGGTATTGTTGTGTGATTATGACGTGATTCGGCATGTGTTGTGCGGTGAAAGTAAGATTAATTTCTTGTCAATACCGTGGATATCACCCCCACGTGTATGACCTGTTACTTAATCTATGTTCACTAGAATTGAAAACAACAAGCAAGAATGTGATGCATGTGTTTTAAACCCAAATCGAAAATGATATTCGATGAAGCAAGAGATGATTTTCACCAATGTAAAGATGTGAAAGCAAGACAAATTATTTTTACCAAAATAACAGAATATCTTGTGAATATTTATCGAAACAAATAGCAAGTATGCTCCCTATATGAAAGCAAGCAAGAAAGAAAGAAACCCAAAATGGGTCCCACCGGGCGTGCCAAAATGTTTCACACAGAAATGCTTCCATTCCTGGAATAGAGTTGCTTCTATCCTTTCATTCCTTTGAGAAACAGATAAGGGTTAGGGCTAGGAGGAATACCTATTGAATGTTGAGAGGGTGTGCGCGTACCGTAGAGAGAGATCAGGTCGATTCACGAAGAACTCCTTTTTATGCAGGAAGGACTACCTACAAGTAAGAATACAAGACCACCAGATTCTAATTAGACAATAAATGAGGGAACTGCCTTGGGCCCAGGAAATATTAGACTTCCTTTCAAAGGTGGTCAGTTCCCCTGCTAATATGAATTAACACAAATTCTAACAAAGAAGTTATTGCCAAATTACAATTTAATTGCCTCGTTAAAACAATAGAGAAAAGGCTAGTTTTGGTTTTGAATCAAAGTGACCGATGTCGGTCCAGTCCCACTACCCGTACTCTGATTCTTGATAACAAACATCGGTAGAGGCGGTGATTTAGGGAGCTTTAGTGAAGTTTGGTTATAAGATGGCTATGGTGTTTATAAAGTTTGGTAAATGATTGGGGATAGGTAATGGGGCGATGGAAGACTCGGGAGCGTATGGGGGCTGTTCTTGGGGGCAATGTAGGGGTAGAGGAATGACAGGTTAGATGGAGGGTGTTACCGGTAGTAGATCTAGGAATAGACTTATAATTGCTTTTGTAATTCGAAGTCAAAGAAATGTTATTAAAAGAACATACAAGATATTACTTACTAATTCCTGCTTTGGAGATATCGAGTCCAAAGGCGTGATATGAAAGCGGGGCTCGAGTAGGATGATCGGACAATCAAAGATGAGCTATCTTCTCTCCCAATGCTTGGATGATTGCCACTGGCTCAGTTACTCGATTGCGATCTTGGGCTTGATGTCCTTCTCTACAAACTCTTCTCTTTCCTTCACTTGTTTCTTCTCGGCTAAGTGAATTCCAGATCTTTCCCTGAATTTTTCCCGAGATCCCCCTGTTTTTGGTTGGGGAGGTCATTTCTGAGGAAGCGATGGCGGTTACGTAACCGGCGGAAACGGTCGAGTAGAAGCGATGTCGGTTAAGTCAAAGTGGGCTATTTTTAGTAAAAGCCAACTTTCCCTCCTTTTCTCCCAGGAATTAGTTGTGGGCTTGGTCAAGTCATTATTAGGTTGATTTTGGTGCGGTGAGGAGTAATTAGTCATGGGTGTGGATGTAGACCAAGTTATAGGTCTTAATTAGGTTGTTTAGGGTTAGGGCTAGGTCATGATGAGGTTGCAAAATGTGGTGGCGGTTTGAAGATGTGGATTTATTAAATGTAAGGTAATTAATAAATAATTGTGCAAGGTTTAGGTGGTGAGGCTAGGCTACGAAATGGGATGCGAGTACGGGGGTCGTAAGACACAAATTTGGTGTCTACACAACTCTCAAAACTAATAGACTGAATTTTCTAATTTTTCCATCTCTTTCACATTCAATTCCATGAATAGAGTAAATCATTTACACTTTAATTTTCATTCTTATGCAACTTTGTTTGACCATGATCAACATTTGTTAGAATTTTTTCTCTATATTAGGTTCAGGAAGCTCCTACAACAAGAGGGTTCTTTTCAAAGAAGAGAAATGATGTGAATGGAATACTTATAAATTCAATTGTCTCTTCTTCATCATTCAAATATTCTAGATCAAATAACACCTCTACCTCTTCACTTTCCATGCTTGGGTGAAACTCCATTTTGATCTCATTTCTTTGTTGATTCCTTTCTCAAACATTTGACATTGAATTCTTAAATCGAGTCTCCTCTATCTCATCTTTGAAACATAGTATTGTCCAGCCCCAAAGATGTCTCCAAATCTAATCCTATGCATGAAGACAAAGGTTGATCAGAATATTCACCTTCAAAGAAGAGGGAGAAGCTCTCATGATTTGTTACTCATCCCTAGGATCTAATTTCCCCTATTTGTTATTAGGGACAAAGGCCCTAGGAAAATAAGAAAAATCTTGTTCACCCTTTGATTCCAAATGATCCTCCTTAGCATTGGAAAACTCTTTTCTTCCACTTTGTGCTCAACAACTTCAACTTCACTTATAGATTGATCATAATAAACAATAAGAAGCTCAAAATGAAATATTTGAGTCATCTCTTCATCTAAACTTTTAGAGTTAACCCAATCTAAGATAGATATCTCATGATTTTCAACAATGATGGAGCTTTCTTTAGCTAGTTTTGGTTCACTTGAACATGGTTCTTCATAAAGCTCTTGTGGATTGGGTAACACCTTTTTTGAGAGTGGGAGAGTGATGGAAGGTAGCAATAACCTCTCAAGTGTTTGAACATGAGGTTCATACACAAAAGAATTTGGATCTATGGAATGGGGAAGGATTGGGCTCTTGGATGATTTTGGAGTTTTTTTAATGGTGGAGGAGGTATATTATCTCCTTTGGGAGGAGAATAAATCTCAAGAGGAGGTGAGAGAAATCTAGGAACATGGAATTTATGCTGAGATTGTATGGATTTAGATAGATGAGGAAGGGGGTTGTATGATTATGGTGAAGGATTTCCCCATTGATAGGGTTCCTTAAAACTAGATTTATTAGCCTCAATCTCATCAATATACTCTAACATACAATTCTAATTCTCAGTCATTACATCTATATTTTTTGAGGCTATATCAACTTGGTAGAGGAAAACCCCATGGACTTGGTTTTCTAGGACCGAGTAACCAGTAGTCATACTCTCACACAAATCTTTTATCTATTTGCATGCTCTTCTCCATGTGTTGAACTCACAACTAAAAATCATCATTAAAGATGAAGTTATCCCCATCATTATAAACATATCCTTGTGCCTACAAAACACTATGATCAATAGGGTATGCATGTGGATCAATTTGACATGGAGCACATGTAAAATTACCATACTAAGGCTCATGTGTATGATTTTGAGGGAGGTTTTGGATGGATGGTGTTTCACTCGGAATGTTTCACTTTTTGGGAATAGAGTTGCTTCTATCCTTTCATTCCTTTTAGAAACAGATAAGGGTTAGGGCTAGGAGGAATACCTGTTGAATGTCGAGATGGTGTGTGCGTACCGTAGAGAGAGATCAGGTTGATTGTGAAGAACTCCTTTTTGTCTTGGAAGGACTACTGACAAATAAGAATACAAGACCACAAGATTTTGATTAGACAATAAATGAGGGAACTACCTTGGGCCCAGGAAATATAACACTTCCTTTCGAAGGTGGTCAGTTCCCCTACTAATATGAATTAACATGAAATATTGTAAAATAACAATTTAATTGCTTCGTTGAAACAGGTAGGGGGAAAGGCTGGTTTCTGGTTTTGAGTCACAATAACCGATACTGGTTTTACGCTAACCGATATCGGGGGAGCTATGTTTTAGGACTTTTGGTGAGGGTTGGTTGTAGGGTGGTTGTGTTGTTTGTAAGGCTAGTATATGAGCGGGATTAGGTAATGGGGTGATGAGAGGTAAATGAATGATAGTTAGATATAATGTGTTGCTGGGTGGTAGATCTGGGAATAGATTTATAATGGCTGTGATTCAAAAGTCTAAGAAATGTTATCGAAGAGAACATGCAAGATATTACTTACTGGTTATTGACGAGGATGCAGGTCCGAGAAGTGTAATGACAAAGGTAGAACTCAGGTAGGATGGCCTGACAATCAGAAGATGAGATATCTCCCTCCCGATGATCAGCTGAGTATCACAGGGCTCTGATTATTCAGTTGCAGTCTTGGGCTTGGTCTCCTTCGCTGCAAACCCTTCTTGTCTCTTCACTTGTCTCTTCACTTGTCTCAAAGCAAATCCGAGATTCTTTTTATCGCTTGATGATCTGATTGATCCAAAATCCTTCTTTGACCTTTTTTTTCTGGTTAGGGAGGCCATTTACGAGGCGGTGATGCGATTCTGGAACCAGACGGCGGTCGAGTAGAAACCATATCGATTCGATCAAAAGTGGGCTATTTTTAGTAAAATAGCCAACTTTCCCTCCTTTTCTCCCGAGGGATTAGTTGTGGGCTTGGTCAAGTGACTAGAAGGTCGGTTTTGGAGTGCGAAAGGGTCATTATTCATGGGTGTGGATGTAGACCAAGTTATAGGTCTTAATTAGATTAGTTTAGGGTTAGGCCTAGGTCATGATGAGGTGGCAAAATGAGGTGGCAGGTAAGGTGATGTGGATTTATTAATTATAAGATAATTAATAAATAATTGTGTAAGGTTTAGGTGGTGAGGTTAGGTTGCAAAATGAGATGCGGGTCACTGAGGGGTCATAAGACACAAATTTGGTGTCTACATTAGCCCCTTATTGTCGTGTGGTTTGTTTTGTAAAGCTGCATGGACAATAATATGAAGTGGTTTCCCCTGTTAAGGGTATAGGTAATCCCCCTCAAACCTATCACAGATTGAGATAGCGTGGAATCAGGAATAGGGTTGATAAAGGGTAAATGGTGTGGAGATGATGGTGAGGTGGTGAGGTAGGTCAACGAAGCGGGGCACGCGTGGAAATGCATTAGTGCGACTAGGGTACATGATTTGATGAGCAAACCAGCAATGCATAGGCAAAGGTCGATAGTTTATCCAAACAAGGGTGATATAATCCTGGTATCCAAGGCATAGGAAGTAGCTCCAGGGTATATAACGGGTAAGGTACAGGAGCGTTTGGGCATGTTCGGCGATACGAATGGTTGGTTTGGTTGAGATAAGCGTCACGGTCTAAGTCTAGGCAAAGTTGGTCGACAGATCAAGTCAAGGACCCTAATCATGCTAAAACATGAACAGGTGAGCTCGAGTGAACAAAAGTTACATGATGGGTGGATAAAAGTGTATGTTGTTGATGTTGGGCGAGGTATTTAAGTGGTACGGCCTTGGGTCGGGCTGATTGATGAGTGAGGGCCGTGGGTCGGGCCAAGTTGTTGGGTTGTGGCCTTGGGTCGGGCCAAATGGTTGGGGTGAGGCCTTGGGTCGGGCCAAATTGTTGGGTTGCGGCCGTGGGTCGGGCCAAAATGGTTGGGGTGAGGCCTTGGGTCGGGCCAAATTGTTGGGTTGCGGCCTTGGGTTGGGCCAAAATGGTTGGGGTGAGGCCTTGGGTCGGGCCAAATTGGTTGAATTCTGACCTTAGGTCGAGGCGAAATGGGTTAACAAAGGGGTTGCGACAAAAAAAGATTGATATAGGCGATGTTTGTGAGAAAGGCGATTAGTAAATAGAGCGGGTGGGGAAAAGTTGGAATAAAACCGATGTCGATTATCTATGACCGATATCGGTTAGGGGACCGATACCGGTTCCTTAGGGCATAATAAAACCGATATCGGTTATAGGTCAAAAACCTATAAAAAGAAAAATACGGCCTGTCATTGTCACATTTGCAATTTGAAAACCGATTTGAGTTGTCTGAGGTGGATTATTGAGATTGGAGCATTTGTTGGTTGAGGTGGCGCTATTTGAGTGGAGTGAGTGATTAGTGGGCCAGTGAGTAGGAGGCGGCGATTGATTGGAGGACCCAGCCCGAGAGGAGAGGTGGAGCTATGGCACGGCCCGAGAGGAGAAGGAGGTCTTTGGACCAGGTGGAACACCACCACCCATCCCACCACGACGGCGTGTCGTCGTCACCGTAGGTTCAAAACCCCTCATTGTGTGGATTTGAGTATATTATGTTGTATTTGGGTTTTGGGTAGGAATGTTAGATTTTGATAAAATAATTAATAAATGGAAATGATTTGAAAAAAGGAGAGGGTAGATAGGTTAAATAGGCCAAGGCGGCTGGGTGGGTAGGTTTTTAGGGTGTTTGGGCGGGTATAGAGGGAGAAATAGGAAAAAATGGATTTAGGGGCGTACGCGGGGTTCGCTCGAGAATTTTCTGGCGGCCGTGTCGTCGCTATTAGCGGCCAGCATCGGTCATGAAATTTTTGGTGGACGGAGTTTTGTGAGTGACCGGTGTCGGTCGTATAGCGACCGGCGTCGGTGAAGAGGACCGGTGTCGGTCATAAGTGACCGGTACCGGTCCTTAGTTATTTTTATTTTTGTTGGTTTGGGTTTTGTTGTTGGTTTGAATTTTTGGTTGTTGTTTGGGTGTTTTGGTATTGTTTAGGTGTTTTGGTATTGTTTGGGTGTGTTGATATGGTTTGGGTTGTGGTGGAGGTGTTTTGGTATTGTTTGAGTGTTTTGGTATGGTTTAGGTTGTGGTGGGGGTGTTTTGGTATTGTTTGAGTGTTTTGGTATTGTTTGGGTGTGTTGATATGGTTTGGGTTGTGGTGGAGGTGTTTTGGTATTGTTTGAGTGTTTTGGTATGGTTTAGGTTGTGGTGGGGGTGTTTTGGTATTGTTTGAGTGTTTTGGTATGGTTTAGGTTGTTGTTTGGGTGTGAAGAGGGAGGGGGATATCGTAGAGGTTTTAGGGTAAGATAGGTGGGTGTAGAGGGTATAAGTAGATGTTGTGATAAAGAGTAGGGCTAATGTAGTGAGTTGGTTTTGCAGGCACGTCAGCAGCTGACGATGCGGGACAGGATGCCCCCACTGTTGAGACGGATGCGGCCACACGTGTCCGTGCCATGATGGGGTATCATATGCGAGGTGGGACTCGCGAGTCTAGCGTCTGAAGCGATTGTGAGGATCACAGTTTGATGGTCGCCCTCATCGAGAGATGGGATCCGGCGACCAATGTGTTCCATCTCCCGACTGGAGAGATGACCATCACATTGGAGGATGTGTATCGCATCCTTCGATTACCGATTGATGGAGAGGCAGTCTTTCAGGTTGACACTGAGACAGCCATGGATAGCATCCTACACGTATTCGGGGATGCAGCTGCGCTACTGACATATCACAGCGCGAGTATCGCGTATGGGGATATGTACCGAGCCCACCGCCATGAGACACGGCTTGCCATGCTGATGATGATCGGATCACACCGCCGTCCTCCCAGACTCAGAGGGAGGCCACTTTCCACGGGCGCTTATGGGGGTGCTACATGAGATGGTGGAGGAGCACACATGTTATGCTTGGGCACCAGTATACCTGGTGCAGTTATACCGAGAGCTGTGGGGCTATCGCCGGATGAGGCGATTCGGGATTTGCTCGACGTTTTTACTACACTGTTGGGCATATGAGCATATCGTATGCATTAGACTAGTAGGGCTGCCCTGGCAGCGCCGGGGCCTGAGTCATCTATAGATACGGCTTTCAGAGGTGGTTGGGGGTCGTGGGCCAGCCACGCCGGTGCTTGCAGGGTGGGACGTCACTTATTACAGACATATGTTAGAGGGCCTGACAGCGGTAGATATTGTATGGAGACCGTATAGAGGTCATCACCCCCGTGGAGGAGCCCGATCACAGTTGAGATGGATCCAGTATACATTACGGATAGGCGGGGCGGAGGCAGGAGAGTATGAGCGGATACCCTAGAAGAGGGTGCAGGCAGCAGCTTAGGCTATGGCAGATGAGCCACCTCCCTTCCCTCGATGCGGAGGGATGATGTAGAGGCTCCACTACCTGCACCACATCCTATGGACCCAATTTAGCGGCAGAGAGGTAGCGGTGATCTGATGGGCAGCCTTCTACCGTATGCGGATCATTTTTAGTATGGTGGGTAGGAGAGAGTCTGCGAGATAAAGATGCCTTGCAGCCCGCATAGCTTGAACTTAGCGGCTGTTAGAGCGAGAGACTAGCTCGAGGCCGAGTGCAGATTATTACGAGGCGGCTTAACGCGCACTGGTACGAATAGGTGTCTTACGAAGGCGATTAGCTTGAGCACGAGTACGGTAGTAGCAAAAAAGGTACCACCATGGTACAGTACCACAGCCACAGCACCACCAATGGCACCAAAGACACGAGCACAAGTACCCGGCACCACCACCGACGCAGCCCACACGCAGGCACCACCGAGGCACCAACATAGGGGCACTAGTATTAGGTGTCGAGGACCAGCCCGGCACCTACGGTGGCTCGAGATCATTATATGGAGGCTAGAGCGGAGGCCCAGTGCTTATCGATATTCTTGATGGTACCGGGGCTGATCTCACCATATGCGGCACATAGAGCAGAGACCTCTCGGGCCGAGAGATCTCGAGGAGGTGCAGCCACAGGGGTCCGTGGAGTGTGTGCGAGGCGAGGCAAGCACGAGACTAGCGAGCGAGACGAGAGGGCGGTGGAGAGGCGAGGGTCCCTGCATATTTTTGTATTGGTTCATTGGATATGGGCACCGGTCTGCGAACCGGCTATGTTTATAGAGGCCTGCGTGCCTAGATATTATGTATTCATTTATTCATTCATTCATTTATTGTATATACCGGCCTGCGAGCTGAGTACGGGTTGTACAGTTGATACCGGCCTGCGAGCCGAGTATGTTTTTGATATGAGAGACCGGCCTGCGAGCCGAGTCGAGATTATTGACAGTTATTACGGCCTGCGTGCGGCTTTGTTGTATTATGAGATCACAGAGGCCCCGATGCAGGGCACATTGTATATTTGAAACTTTGTATATATATAGATATGATGATTTGACCCACATGTTGTGCGTAAAAATGTGTTAAGTGTTTTGAAAATGGTTTGTGATATTTAATGTATGATGAGTTTGATTTACATGGTGTTATATATTAATGATGTTGATGTCTTTTGTTGATGGGATGTATGTATGTATATATAAATGATGAGTTTAATTGACATGTTGTATTATGAAATGTTGTATGTTTTGTCGCTGGGTTGTGAAATTGAATGTATGTAGCTGTTGAGTTGGATCCAAATGGTATATAGATTGATGGTTTTTGATATCATTTGTTGATGGCTTGGTTATTTTTGTAATATAGATAGATGATGTTGATGAAATTGTAATGAGATGTGGATTTGATGAAAAATTATAGATAATGGTGTTGTGATGCAGGAAAAAGGGACGGCGCCTCAAAATTTAGGTAGAAAATAAAGAAAAGAACTATAGTTTTTAAAAAGATAGGGATATGACCGATATCGGTTAGATAACCGATGTCGGTAGATGATAGACCGATATCGGTTACATAACCGATACCGGTTATTCAAGTATGGGCTTTTCTAAAAATAGAAAAGCTTGGGTGGCAACTTAAGTTCTTATTTTGAGAGCCATGCAAGAAGTTAAATACGCGAATGCGACGCTTTTTGACGACTGAGACAGGTAAGTGCATGAGAGAATTGAGTGATAAGGAGAAAAGAGACAGGAAAGTGAATGTGAGCGGAGATTCGGAAAGCGAGAAGGTAAATTTGAAAAGGGTGGTGAACATGGCAGAACGAGGAGAAGCATCCAGCAGGCAGGGACGAGAGGGAAGACAAGTGCCACCTCAAGCTGCTGCAGCCCAAGAGGTAAACATCTTGGTAGTAATTTGATTCTTGCATGTTTTGTGAATAGGATGTGGGAGATTAAGTAGAGAAAGAAAAGGTGATAGGCAATGATTCGGGATAGGGTGAATGTGATGGGGTAGGCAGGCAGGGGTTTCGGGCATGCTTGTATGTACAGAGAAGGAGAAACGATCAAATTATTGTTATAGGTGGTGTTTTGTTTTAGGCAGGTTGTGTAGAGTTGATTTCGACCGATATCGGCTTAAGATAACCGGTATCGGTTATTGAACCGGTACCGGTTATCTAAAACCGATGGTGGTTGCTGTAGGAATTTCCAGAATGTCGAAAAAAAACCCTTGGGGATTTGATTTATTGAATGGCTATGTGTCGATTTGATGTGTGCGAGCGACGACAGGTTAAGAATGAACGATCATCATGCGCTGCCGTGGCGCTATTGTCACGAATCCGGCGGATGCAACACCACCAATGAATGGACATTGATAAATCGTTTGGGGTTAAGTGGAATCCGCTATTATTCATGAATCGCATGTAACCATGCTATGTTACAGTGTTGATTGAGAGATGAAATCTAGAAAGAAATACCTTTTATCCGCCAATGAGGGAGATAGCAGTGACATTGGAAGATGTGTTCCGTATTTTGAGACTCCCAATTACAGGAAGACCAGTATATCAGGCATTACCTAGCGCGGCACGGGGAGCAATAACAGTAGTATTTGGTCTATATGCAAGAGATTTGACACAGCGAGGTTTGACATTCATGTATGGTATAATGTATGCAACACACCCTGAGGAAACAAGGTTAGCAGTGATATTAATGATAGCGGTAGGATATTATGCGTTACCGAGGGTGGATGGGGGAATATTTCCAAAAGCATTGATGTGTGTTATTTGGGAAATGATAGAAAGGAACGTGACTTTTGCATGGGCACCTACATATTTGGCGGAGCTATACAGGGGTTTATGGGCTTGTAGACGAAATCACAGGATGACACTGGATTGTTCATTTTTATTACATTGTTGGGCCTATGAGCACATTGTTTGTGTGCGACCAATAGGCCGACCCATCCAGTCAGGAGAGACCGGAGTGCAGAGGTTGGGATTCAGACGATGGGTCCAGACAGAACAAGAGGCAAGATCCCAGGCCGTGACGGGTGACATTGAGTATTATAGGTAGGTATGGGAGATGGTGACGATGGCGGATATCTGTTGGAGGCCGTACAGGAACTATATGGTAATAGAGAATATAGCGGAGGAGTTGAGGGGTGTAGAGTGATTAAGGTGGATCGCAGGGCACGGGCCGAGTGAGTATGAGAGGATTCCTCTAGATCATGTGCAAAGCAACAATTTAGATTTGTGTAGGATATACCCCGGCTTATAGACCATATATGAGGATCAACGCCGAGGCAACATTCTCACCTCCCCAACCAACACCTCCGAAGGACCCGAGAGAAGATAGCGGCCGATCACGGGGTAATGGATGTAAGGCAGCGAGAGGCCTATAGATTATGGTGGGTAGCAGAGCTACGAGGGGTACGTGATCGTCCTGACATAGCTGTGATTACAGCGGAGAGAGATCGTCTGCAGAGTTTAGTTCATCAGCTCCAAACGCAGGTGAATGAGACAAGAGGATTGTTAGCGCTTGCGGAGTCACGAAGCGGAGGGACTGGAGGCGAGATACCTCCATGCGAGGGAGCGTATTCGGATGTTACAGGAGAGATTGGTAGATCAGTGGGCGGTACCAATAGCCATGGTACCTTTGAGGACAGAGAGGCCCGGCGAGAGGCGTCGACGATCACGATCATCACCTGGTTCGGGATGAGGCGTGAGGGTCTAAGTAAATTGTATCGAGGTATAAGAATAAATAAAGATGCCGACCTGCGTGTCGATGATATAGAAGATGTATTTGTTTAACATCTAAATAAAACTGAATATGTATGTTGATTTGAGTTATGATAATAATAAGAATGCTTGTGTTTGAACCTTTTTGTGTTTTGAAAAAGGATAAAGAGGAATGTGATTAAATAGAAATACACAAAAATATTTATATTTACCACACATGATAGGTTATGGTAGGGGATGGTCGAGCTAACCTTGGGAGACCCCATGTCTCCGAAGTGCTGCCTACATAGCCCATTGCACAAAGCAAGGAGGGCCTCGAGGCGATGTAGTTCTCCCTTAGGACCAGGGAGAGGTGAATTCAGAAATTTGGGTATGGTTAGGAAATTTGTTGGTTGATAAGAATTTGATGTTGATAGGGTAATGTTGTTGGTGTTGGTAAGGTATGGGCGATGTTGATGTAGGTATAGGTGAAGCGAAAGTTAGCGTACCCAAATAGTAGGGAACCATATCCCGATTAAGATCAACACATAATCCTAGATTCGAGTAAAAGAGGAAAAAGTGTCCCGTAGTTGAGAAGAGCCAAACAAACCACATAATAACATAGAATGAAGTTGAACCCTAGGTACCTTGCATGAGACGAGAAGTCGATAGGTGAAAAGAGTGGTATAATCACAATATATCAGATATACATCATGTCCCTTGAGTTTAAACAAATGGTGAGGTGAGGTGGATGGTATAGGAGGTACGGAGAACTTGTTGCAAAGTGAGGTGTATGAAAAGACCCAAGACACTTCTTGAGCTGCCCATGGTGCTTTTCGTGAGTACGACCGATGAATGGTACACGGACATTGCTTTCTTCCTAACTTATGGTGAATGCCCCGCATTTAAATCAAAAGGAGAAGAGGACCGTCAAGTTGAGATCTCGCAAAATACCTTTTGTGGAATAATGCCATATACAAGAAAGGTATTGATGGTGTTTTCTGCGTTGTGTTGATAAATCACAACAGAAAAGTTATTAGAATCCTTTCATAGCCTAGCATTCGGAGGAAATTTTTCATCCTCTATAACAGCGTATGAGATCCTACGGGCTAGGTAATATTGGCCTACTCTCTTCCGGATTCAAGCGAATGGGTGTCCAAATGTGAAGCTTGTCAACATTTCATTGGTCGCCCCAAGCTAAGCAGCTCTTCCTCTCGAAGCTTTGTAGTGATTGAAGAACCTTTTCGCCAATGGGGGATTGATTTCATCGGAACATTGAATCCTACTTCCAAAGGTCGGACATAACTATGTCTTGATCACTACAGTACTATTTTACCAAGTGGGTAGAAGTCGCACCAATCAAGCAAGCAACTTCAAGTCAAGTTTGCAAGTTCCTTAAAGAAAATATAATTGTCGATTCGGTGTGCCTCATAAGATTGTAGAAATGATAATATCTCTAATTTCTCGTCACATGAGTTGACAGAATTTTGATATGGATTCGCATCACTGGCTCACTCATCCGATTATTATCCCTGTGGTAATGGGCAAGTCGAGTCCAAGCAATAAGAATCAAGTTACCATAATTAGGAAACTAGTAGATGAAAATCGAGGACATGGCACAAAGCATTGTATGATGCGTCAGGGCTGATCGGATCACTCCAAAGCGAGCCATAGGGATGTCTCCTTTTAAATTGCTATACTGATTGATGCTGAAATTCCTATCTCGGTTAGAATTGCACGGCCTTAGAGTTGGCAAAAGCAATTGAAGATGCGGCTTTTCGAAATTCTATCGAGAAGAGGGTTATGTACCTAGCCAGGCTAGAAGAGGAACGAATCAAGGTGGTTGATCGCATCGCAGATCATCAGAGCAGAGTGAAGAAAATTTTTGACAAAAAATCAAAGCAGCGTAACTTCCAGATTGGAGACCTGGTGTTGCTTTGGGATAAGAGGAGAGAACAGAAAGGAATGCACGGGAAGTTTGATTCTTTATGGAGAGGACCTTTCAAGATCCACGAGCTGAATGGTGAAAATAGTTTTCTTCTATCATATCTGGATGGAGGGTTACTCCCTTTGCCTTTCAGTGGACAACATCTAAAGTTGTTCCACCATTAATGCAAGATGCTCTCTTGCATTGTACATATTTTACTTTTTGTAGTGTGTTTGCTTTTGGTTTTCTTTCTTTCTTTCTTCGTTTTGTTTTGTTTTGGTTTTTCTTCTTTTCTCCGTAGCCCAATGAATAAAGACCAGAGATTCTGAGTTCTCTTCCTTTGGTATTACAAAGAAAGTCCCAAGCTGGAGCCAGCTGTTATCTCTATTTTTAGAGAAATGACAAAACGATTAGATAACCCCTACGAAATTTTTGAAGTTGATTTTGCATTATGGCCTCTTTTAGAGAAATTTGGGTTTTCGGGTTTTTCCGACAGCTCGACATGAGTTTTAACATGCCTTGTGTCGCCTGTTTTCCGATACCCGAAACCCGCTTCATATTGAGAAAATCGGGTTTTCGGACCTCCGGCGCATCGGAACATGCCTAATTCAAAACATGTTTTGTGTCACCTGTTCCCCGATACCCGAAGTCCGATTTAGTCCTTTGTATCGGGTTTTCGGAGCTGTGAAGCATCTAAACATCTCATGCTTTATGTCTTGTGTTTCCCGAAACCCGAAACCCGAATTGCACTAAGCCCCCTTGTGTCGGGTTTTCGGACCTCTCTAACATGCTGACATGGCATTCATGCCGAGTTGTCGGTGAGTTGGCACGTGCCGAGCTGAAGTGTATTAATTACAATTTTTCTTATAAATACGCGGATTTCCACGTCATTTTTACCGGACGTATTTTTAACTCATGGATTTTTCGTACATGCTCTTCCAACCTCGAAACCCGAAAGCTCGCTTGTGCCCGATTGAATCGCCATTTTTCGATCTTCCCTTTCTCTGGTTGAAGGTATTTCTCTCTCCACTCTTTGTTCCTAGTTTTTATGGATTGATTGCGCGTGAATTCTTCCCATTTTCTTGCTGGGTTTTGAAAGATTTTTATTCTTCTTCTTTCTGGAGTTGTTTTGAAAAAAGGGGTTTAGGTTTTAGGGTCTATCTCTTCTAAATTACCACTTGGTGCTATTTCCTCAAAGTTTTATTATGTGCTTGGTACATGAATGGTTAAAAGGAGATTGCATGTTTGAAATTCAACGAAAAACCCTGTTTTTCTCTTCTCGGGTTTTGAAGGCTGTTGTGCAGTGTCGAAGACCCGAAGTATATTGAAGGCTTGGCGTGCCGGACTTTCCAGAGTTCCCGGCATCAACACAAGTGTCGGGCTTTCTTCCATTCCGACATCATCGGCAGTGTCGGGCTTTCCCAAAGTTCCGACATTATCAAACGTGCCGGACTTTCTAGAGTTTCCGACATTCTCAGCGCATCGGGTTTTTAGGATTTTCCGACATCATCTTCGCCAGTGTCGGACTCTTCCGTTCTTCCGGCATATCCAGCAGGTCGGGATTCTCACAGTGAGCAACATCTCCTGAGCTTCGAAACTTTCTTCCTTCGACGTCCTTCATGTCGGACCCTGGTCCATCTCAGGAAAAGACCGAGAAGTCAGGAAGAATGAAATACAAGTTTAAAAAGCTGGAATCTCCATCGTATATTGATTGCAACTATGACATCCGAGACACCGAACTCGGAAATATAGACATTGAAGATTTCTGGAGTAGGGTGAGGAGTTCCTCCCAAACTCCATGGATGAAAACTATAGCCGATAGTGGCTTGCCTCTCGCAGCGGGTTTTCCCATGTCCGCTCAGTGTCCAGAATTCATCTTGGCTTGTGCATCCAGTTATGACTCGGCGTCTCATTCTGTGAGAAGTCAATCAGGTGAAGTAGTGATCAAATTGGATGGAGGTTACTTTGATGATCTCCTAAAACTACCCAATTTTGAAGAGTATGGAGAGTTGGACATCAAGTCAGCTCAGAAAGCCTGGGACAACGATCAGGAAGACTACATCAAACATGTGAACAAGAAGTTCCTGATCAAGGCCAAACCAGCTGTCTCTAGATTTCCAAGGATTATCCCCAGGAGTGATTTCATCCAAGAAATCAATGACATCATCACCCTGCTGAGTCGGGTTTTTGGTTTGCCCGAATCGAATGTATTTCAAGGATGGATGTATCAATTTATGATCACCATCAAGAAGAATCAACGAGGATCGATCGGGTACTCTCATCAATAATGAGATTGATTCCCAAATGACAACGGTCTTGTCAACTGGGAAATTTTATATGTCTTCATATGTCACATACGCAGCAGCCGGGATGAGGAACTATCCCGGGCGGATACCAAGGGAAGTAGAATGGTGAACCAGGTGTATCAATACTTCCCTCAATTGACAAAGAAGGGGTCCAAAGACCATTTCAGGAGGGTGAATGATGCCTTCTTCTATGAAAATATCTCAGGATAAACCCTGAGCTGAGGAAGACAAGAGTCTCAGATGAGGCTTGGGCTGAAGTTTCTAAATGGGGATGTATCTTCTTACAATTCAAGAAGTTTACATATCTTCGGGTGGTCATGTACTCGGGAGATCCTTTTCACCTGCCCCATATCCAGGGATAGATCGATATTGATGGAGTTAGTTAGGCAAAATTGGATTTCCATAAATTCCAACAAAGCAAACATAAGGTCATTGTATCCTTCCCAATTTCTATTGGGAGATATACTTGCTCAACAAGAGTGAAAGCCAAAAATGTTGTCCATGAACTTGTGACAAATTGAAGAAGCATATGAAGCCTCGAGACGCTTTTGACATCCGAGGAGTGCTCAGAGCATATGGAACCCAAAGATCTCGCACGTGCCAAACATAGAGGATATTTGGGTGGATCTACGTAATGAGGTCATTGCTTCGCAGAAAGGATAATAGCAGATTGACTATTGCTAAGATTCAAACACTGAGCTTGCTAATTTACCGAAGGTATGGGTGACAATGAAAGTGTTTTGATCTTTCCTATGATGGACTAAATGAGGATCAATATGTTTTCCCACCTATTGATTGGTCACCAAAAAAAAGCCTCTATTACAGATAGGTCGGCTCTAATCCTTGCTCACACCAAAGCATGGCTCTCCTCTTGGGGAATGAATTTTAAAGATGATGAGTTTTCAAAGTTGGCTGCTTCAGAGGCGGGGCCCTCCAAAAAGGAAAAGGACAGAAAATCTTCTAGGGCGCCTATAAAAGTCAAGATTGTCAAGAAGAGGAAAGAAAGACAAATCTCTTCAATTATTTCTCCAGCTGAAACGGTGGATGTGCCAGAATCACCAACACCACCAGAAATAGGAGAAATTAATTTGGAAGAAGGAGGAAGCCAGCTTCTGGCTTCATCATTTGTTGATTATCAAACTGAAGAGACCTTGTCTCTTGCATCCCAGGCTTTGGAGTCTGAATCTGTGCCTCCCCCCTCACAACCACTCCTACCTCCTCATTCTCCATCCACTTCTTCCAAAGCATGGCCGGTATTTTCTCGGGACTCTCACCCCTCTCTGCTGGAACCCAAGTGATCACCAACACGCCCCCTCCTGTGCCTCTCTTTATTGAATCTACTACCACATTGGCAACTATTCCCCCTCCAATAGTAGAATCTTCTCCTCTTGAGAGTAGAATACCAATTTCTACAACATGGGAAACTTCCTCTGGTACGCCGCAATGGCTACTCAAGAAAACTCCGAGGAAGAGGAAGGTGATTGTACCCCTACCAGCCTTTGATTTCAGCTCACTCAAGGCTCCTACTGTGAAATCAGCCAAGAAACCCAAAACAATTTCAAGGGTTTTGGTGGATGCTTCAGAGATAAGTTTACAGAGATCGCCACTCCTCACCGACAAAACTAGAGAGGATATAATAGCCTCTCGATTATCAGTAACCAGGGTGGCTCTAGGAAAGTGACAATGAAGGGGTGCAACAAGATGCATGGGATTCCATAAACGTCTTTGTGCCAAAAAAAGTTGAAAGAAACAAATGGACAACAGAGAGATGAGCTTAAGGAAAAGTGGAGCAGTTGACAGAGGTTTTGATTAAACTCTCAAAACCCCTTGAATCCATACCACCTTCTTTTGTTTCTGTCGGATTCAATTTCTCATCAGTACCTACGATTGAGAAGATTGCTAAAAAAGGAAGGGTGGTTGATGAATGGATCCAAAGGTTGCTCCAACAGGGGAAGGAAGTAATTCAAGACATGGTGAAAGTTCATCAGTCCTTGGGGGACATTCAGAAGGATGGAGAGAAGATGGATGAAGAATTCTCTCAGGAAATTGGACATCTTGATTTGACTTTTGAAGCTCTCCAGGTGTTAAAGAAAATACCAGCACATCTCTTGGTGGAAGAAGGTATTCTCCCACATACAGATAAGCATTTCCAGCTGACCAAGGCCATCAGGTTCAGAATAAAGATTCTCAATGAAGCCTGCAGTAAGTTGAGAGAATCAAGGGATAAACTGATTGATGGGAAAAGTGATCTGGAAGAAGAATTGCTGAAGATTTGTCCAAAGGTGTCAGTTGGGAACTCAGGTATCCTATCAGCAGATGATCTCTTCAAACAAATCCAAGAGTCTGTTCAGCATGAACCAATACACGGATTTGGCCTTGAGATCATTGATCGGTTTGTAAGGGTTGAACATACTTTGGAGGCCTTAAGAAAGCTCAGCAAAGGATTGAAAAAGCTTCCCGGCAATGCCAGCGATATTCATGAGACCTGCGAAATTTGGAATGATCATTCCACTGCGCCTGATGAGAACGAAATGCAAGGCATAATTCGGAAGTTCCAGGAATTTCAGAGCAAACAGTCTCAGCTGGAGGAAGAAAAAGAGGAAGGAGCAAAGGATGATGATTCAGATTAAGTCCCAACGTTTCATGTCATTTCAATCTTGAAATTGACATGTCTTTTTCATTTCTGTTTCGTCACATTTTTGAATCATATTTTGACTTGATCTCCTGCGTGAGAATCAAGCAAAACAGAACTCTTGTTAAAATGCTATTTTTTAGGATCTGCCCTATTTTATCTCTACTTCTTTTATTATAAATAAGGGATGCTTATGCATTCCAAAGGGTCGAGATTTTTTGGAATATTTAGGGGCTATTGGAAAGAAGAAAAACTTTGTGTTTTCATTCAATCATTTTGAAGAATAGGAGTCGATATTATTTTACAGACTTTGTGTTGTGGAATATATCTTACTTAAGACAGTGTTCTTATGTTCATG
Source organism: Taxus wallichiana var. yunnanensis (assembly GCA_018340775.1). Classification (NCBI taxonomy): domain Eukaryota; kingdom Viridiplantae; phylum Streptophyta; class Pinopsida; order Cupressales; family Taxaceae; genus Taxus; species Taxus wallichiana. The sequence goes on along the minus strand of CM031237.1, from coordinate 331,776,940 downwards.
ATCTTAAGCTATTCTTTGCATAGCATCTTAGTGTTTCTAATTATTTCGACATTATATCTGTGATCTAAAGCTCGTATGATTATTTCGTGCTCTGTGTTTACTCGAAAGAAAATACGTTTCTCTCATTTCCTTTCTACTGTGCTTCTTTCATTGTAACAATTTCTAACCCAGTTCATTTACGAAAGAAATATCCTTGAATCGTGTGAATGTGGATTTCGGGATTCCATCCCACCCCCAATGGTTAGATTAGTGTGAATACTATATATATCATTTTTACTATGTTTTAGATTAGTAATAAGCAGGCAGCCTCACCTGTCTTTGAGGAGGGATTTAATCTCATATACTGTGGTTGAACCTCATATTTTGGTTTGACAAAATATCCAACCAACACTACATAGACAAGTCCATGACTCAAAAGTTCTTTTGAATGTGGCTTTTATTTTATTGAATATAGACCGATCGATGCGGGAAGTTTACAAGGGATATTGATCGTACTATTCTTGAGGTCTTCAAAGCCGATTAATGCGAGAAGCTTCGATAAAGGCGACTGTGTATAAGTTGTCCTTCAAGGAGCAAGATATTTATAGTAGAAGATGTGATTTTAGTGCATAGCTATCCTTCGGGGAGCAAATATATATAATAGCAGAATAGTTTGGCATATAGCTGTCCTTTGAGGGAGCATCTATATATAATTTAGAGAGCCGATGTCCTTTTAGGCGTAAAGCATCTAGTTTGGTAGAAAGTTTGACTCAAGAAAATCCCATAAGCATATAATTAAGAATGTGTCATTTTAATACTTTGAAGTCATGGACTAGACTAAAAAGGGAAGGCATCATTAAGGGGAGGTGGGAATCAAACTATGTGAGCTTGATTTGATTGTAAGATGTAGGAAACAAAGTGTATGTAATGGTAAATGAGCTCAAGGGACGAAAGCGGAGGTAGATAAGAAGTGATATAACACTAAATTCAACAAGAGATGGTCGAAGATGCAAGGCATTAAGGGGTTGAGCTCGATTTACCATTAAGCGAAGCTAAACGATAAGTGCCTGATCCATAAGTGTGAGTGATTATGTAAGGCCCAATCCAATTGGGAGCAAATTTTCCACGTTTGCTCTTTTCTAGTTTGGTTACATGTTGATTCTCTTTGAGGACAAGATCACCAACCTTAAAGGTACGCTCATGAAGTCGCTTATCATAAGCACGCTTGATGCATTTTTGATAGATTTGAAGGTGATCAAGAGCTGTAAGATGACGCTCGTCAAGAAGCTCCATTGGGCTAACCGCTCTTGGCGGAAATCATCATTAGTGAGAATATCCCAAGAGATATTCGAGGGAGGGTATTTGTATTTCGAGAGGCAAGACAGCCTCAGGTACCATATACCAAAGAAAATGGTGTGGCATTAGTGGAGGTACAAATGCTTGATGCGATAAGCCCAAAGGGCAAAGGGAATGTGACCATGCTAGTTTCTTCCTAGGACTCATTGACAACTTTCATAAGGATTTTGGTTAGTGTTTTATTAGAAGATTCGGCTTGTCCATTCGCTTGTGGATAGTAGGGTGATGAGAAGCTAAGTTTGATACCAAAGTTGTCACAAAGGTCTTGCAACAACTTATTTTTGAAAGATTTTCCATTATCTGTTATCAGGCGATGAGGAACACCAAAACGACAGATAATGTGGTGGTTAATGAACTCTACAATTTTTTCTTTTTTAGTTGAAATAAGCGGAATAGCCTCCACCCATTTTGTGTAATATTCGGTTGCTGTGATTATCCATTGGTGACATTGCGAAGAGGGCGGATGAATTTCACCAATAAGGTCTAAATCCCATCAGTGAGAAGGGCCAAAGATCTTGTGCAACCTGTAGCGGATGGCTAGGAGTATGTTGAAGGTTGGCATGTTGTTGACACATAACACAACGCTTAACATATTCGTAGTAGTCGTTATTGAGAGTAGGCCAATAATAACCTAGGCGAAGGATTCGTTTGGCACACAAAGAAGGCCGCTAAAATATCCACCACAAATACCATCATGGACTGTTGGATGGTATAGGTGACCTCCGCACTATGAGACATCGAAGGAGGATGCCATCAAAGCCACGTTTATAAAGGAGTCCCCCCATAACGACATAACGAGAAACACGTTTAAGAAAAGCACATTTTCCGGTACTAGTAAGTTCAGATGGGAGAACAGAGGTTGTAAGGTAATCGTGAAATTGGTGATACCAGGTATCCTGCGAATTAGCAGACACATTATTTATCATACAAACAACCGGGCTGAGTAAGATGGGGCAAAGAGTTGTTGGACCAAGATGAAAATGTCAGAGTCAGTTGATGAAGCTGGAATTTGCGAGGCTAAGCAAGCCATAGTATCCGCAAATTTGTTAGTGGAGCGAGGAATGGTTTGGATAGAATAGTGAGTAAATAAGGCTAGAAGTGAATCCACGTAGCGTTTGTACTTTTGAAGTTCCTCATTTTTACATTGGTAGATGCCCATAACTTGATTGACTACCAATTGAGAGTCACCGAAAATATTGATAGATTTGACACCTAAGTGTAACGCAACCTGGAGACCCAGAACAAGGGCCTCGTATTCCACAGTATTATTAGTGCAGGGGAAATCGAGTCGGAAGGAAAGAGGCATAGGCTCAGCGTCGAGAGGAATGAGAACAACGCCGGCTCCTCCGCCGCACTGGCATTTGGATCCATCGAAGAAGAGGGTCATTGGATATGACTCCTCCCTGAGGGAAAGAGTAGTGATGAGTTCGTCAGGGAAATTAAAATTAATAAATTGTGCCCCGGGTAGAGGGGCTTCCGCGAGTTGATCTGCGATGGTTTGTCCTTTGATTGATTTCTGGTGGACAAACTCAAGGTCGAGGTCGGTGAGGAGCATGAGCCATCGGGTGATGCGTTGGTTTAGATGGGGTTTGGCATACATATAATGGATGGGGTCCGTGTTGGTGATGACGAAAGTTTTGTGATTCAGGAGGTAGTGTCGAGTTTGGTGGCCACGAATGATAGGGCTAGGCACAACTTTTCTACATGTGTATACCTAGTCTCATAGTCCACCAAAGTATGACTTATATAATAAACGGCTTGTTCACGATTCTCGAGTCACGATGTGCAAGCATGGCCCCTACAGCGTGGTCGGTGGCGGAAAGGTAAAGGTAGAAAGGGCGGTCATCCTGAGGTGGGATAAGCACGGGTGGCTGCAAGAGATAAGCTTTGAGAGCCTCAAAGGCTTGGTGGCACTCTTCGCTCCATTGAAAGTCAATGTCTTTTTTAAGGAGGTGATGAAAAGGTTGACATCGATCCGAGAGTTGGGAGATGAAACGCTGGATAGATTGGAGCTTACCTTGTAAACTACGTAATTGTTTGAGGTTAGTAGGTGGGGGCATTTCTAGGATAGCTTTGACTTTAGATGGGTCGACCTCAATGCCACGCAAAGAGATGATAAAGCCAAGAAGTTTTCCCAAAAGGACACCAAAGACACATTTCTTTGGTTGAAGACAGATAGAATATTGTAACAAAGCATCAAAAATAATGGTTAAAACATCGAGATGTTCACTACGATGTTTAGATTTGCGAAGAAGATCATCAACATAATCTTGAAGGATAGTGTGCATAATGTCATGAAAAATGTAGGTCATAGCCCGCTAATAGGTTGCACCAAGATTCTTAAGGCCAAATGGCATTACACGATAACGAGAGGTTCCCAAGGAGTTATGAAGGGAGTTTTATGTTGATCGGTAGGGGCAACCAAAATTTGGTTGTATCCTGAAAAGCCATCCATGAGAGAGAGCATCTCATGGCCCGCAGTGAGATCAACAAGTTGGTCAATACTAGGTAGGGGGAAGTCATCCTTAGGGCAAGCGAGGTTAAGATCCTAGAAATCCGTGCATATCTCGAAGTCCCCCGTCAGCTTTAGTGATGTACGATGTTAGAAATCCATTGAGGATAGTCAATAGGCAGGATGAAGGAAACAGAAAGGAGTCATTGAAGCTCCTCTTTGACCAAGAGGGCAATGCGTGGATGCATTTTTCTCAATTTCTGTTTAATTGGTTTGGAATCGGGTTTCAGGGTAATGTTATGGACAGCAATGTCAGGATCAATTCTTGGCATGTCAGCGTAGGACCAAGCGAAAGCTTGGTTGCGAGTACGGAGAAAGGTAGTAAAGGCGACCTGTTCTGATGCGCTAAGGGATTGTCCGATCTTCACAATGTGAGGATCCTCCTCCATGTGGATGTTGATTTCTATAGTAGACTCGTTCAACATGGTTTGAGTTTCAGATGGTAAGGCGCGCATTGAATATAAGAGTAAATGTCTGCACTAAGGTAAGTGAGGATGGAGTCATCATCCCGGCACTCAACAACGTTAATCAAGGTGAGTCCTATTCAATCATGTCTCGGATATAGAAGGGATAGAATAGGGTCCTCATTATCACGTTGATAAGTGAGAGGACCTAGGAAGATAACATTTATGAAAAAAAAAAGTTAGGAGGGATAGATTCAGGATCTATCGACTCTGTGGGTGACGAAGGCAAAATGGGTGATGATGGTTCGGTAGGGGTGACGTCGTCATCTTCCAGAAGAAAACTGACATGAGGTTCCTTTAGTGTAAGTGTTCCCGAAATCTGAGACCACTACGATCATTGTGCTTTGCAGTAGTTACAGAGGAATGATTGTATGTCGGCCTTGTTCATAAAGACCAAAACCAAAACCTTTCCAAGCACAAATGAGTCAAGAAGGTAAGGGCAAAACGCACGATTTGTCGTATTGGAAATCGGATTGAAGGGAACCACACCAATCTGGAGGCTCAGGGGGAAACGGAAGATGCGTCGACACCCCCATATGTTAGGTTAGTGCGGCAGTGAGGTGGTCCGTAGGGGATTACTTCCCCCACACGATGGTCATAGGTAGGATGTGCATGTACCTGTCCGTACTCCTGTGGGGTATGGAAAGAACTAACGTTATATAGGTGATACTCCCCCAGCGTAAGGCATTGAAAAACATCTACTAAGGGGTCTGTGGTTGGGATGTTAGCACCGGGAAGGGAAGTGGTTTTTGCGACGGTGATTTCTTGGGTTGAAGGTGTAGGTGCTGTTGAAGTGAATGGTAGAGGTGTGGTTGAAGTGGATGGTTGGGTTGGATGAATGGGTGTCTTGATTGGTACAAGCACATCATTAGGGCGATATAACATATTACAGGTTTTGAAGGGGGGAGGATCAGCTTTTACGGTGTAAGACTTCCCCTCGTACTCAAATTTTATGCATCTATGTAAGGTTGAAGGAACGCATCCCATAGCCCGGATCCAAGGGCGACCTAGCAATATATTGTATTGGAACTCTCCCTCAAGGACATAGAAGAGTTCGGGTAAAGTACGTGGTCCTACACGAATGTTAAGGATCATGGTGCCTAAGGTAGAGGTAATAGCATCATTGAATGACCGCAACATGATGGGGTTGGCACACATGTAGCTAGAAGGGATATTCATTTGTTGGAAGGCTTTTGAAGAGATGATGTTTAGGCTAGTGCCCCCGTCGATCATAACACGATGTACCCAAATGTCCCGGATGTAAGCTGAGATGAAAAGAGCAGGGTCAGGATCTTCTGTACCAAAGTCAACAATTTCGTCTTCGGAGAAACCGACTGTGACTTGTTGTACAAAGACAAGTGGTTAGGTGGTAGGTTGTTTGGTGAGGGAAGCAACGATTGGGTGTTAGAATGGAGGTAACAGGTAGGGTTTCATTAGGTAAGACCTCGATCCCTTGAAGGATTTCAACGAGAGCTTGTCGATGAGATTCAGAAGTCTGAATGAGATCATACAAAGGTCATTTTTACGAGTGATTGGTGAAGTTGTTTGATCATGGCTTGGTGGGCAATTCCATTAGAGACGGGGTAGGCGGGTCCACGAATAACCACTTTGGGTGGTGGTGCAATCGGGATGGTGGACGGAGAAAGAGAGGACGCAGGTGTGCTTTCTTTCGCTTTCTCATTGTTTTTCTGCGCTCGAGTAGCAACACTAATCATATTAATCTCGTGGACCTGAGATGAAGATGGTCGGGATAAATCATGGTCTTCGAGAGGTGGGGTTGTAATAATGATAGATATTGGTGAGGCGGGGACAGGTGGTATAGGAGAGGGAATTGAAGCTAAAGGTCTCTCCCTTCGTAAGTTGTCTTTCTTAACCTTTCTATCTGAGAGAGGTGACTGACGAAGGATGGCTTTTAAAGCTTTGCATCCCTCCACATCATGTCCTGGTGTGCGGTGATAAGCGTAGATTTTAGACTCATCATAACCTATAGGTCAAGGTTTAGATGGGTCATAAGGTCTAAGTGGGGGTAGAGAAATGGTCGCATTCTCCACCAACATAGCAAGGATTTTGGAGTAAGATCCTTTGAGTGGGTCAAAATCGGAGGAGTATGAGGTATTGATTAAGCGAGTTTTCGATAATGTTCGGCATGGTTGGTTCGTACGGGTGGTGGTTTAGCCAAGGGGTGTTGACACGTGGTTTTAATTAAATGTGGTTTCTTTGGCGTAGAGCTACGTTTAGCCATGGGTTAGATGATGAGGCTCCAGCTAACAAGGTATCTGAGACAATGGCGACAAAAGAGGAGTGACATGAAAGAAGTCCTTTGATGATGAAATTTGTTTAGGGTTGATGGGTGGACAAGATACGTGAGGTGAAAATGTTGATATACCCTTAGATCTCTCGTATGGGTGCGAAGGCGAGGTCGTTTTAAAGAAAACACAGAGGTATGATATATTGATGCGAAGGTGGAGGGATGAGGTCCCAATATGGAAGGTAGGTGTGACAATGATGGTTTTAATTGTGATAGAGGCATGGATTGAATTTGTCTTCTAAGTGGAGGGGCGGCTTTATTTTTGGATAAATCTAGCCGCTTAGGTGGGTGTGTTAGGCCCGGGTATCGGAGAGGTCCCAAGTGTAGGGGAAGATTTGGTTAGGCTAATAGAGGTGGATGAGATACTTGGTAGAGATGCGGGGGATGGAGATGAGGACATAGGCATTTTGAGTTTCTGTAAACACTTTGGGTATATGGTAGAGGTGTCTGTATCGGTCATCTGCATTTGAGTAGAATAAGGGGTAATCAAACGTTCCCATAGGACTCGCCTATCTTTCTGGGAGAGTAATGTGATTCTTCGTGTGTGAATTGGAATTTTGTATGGAAGAAAGGTGGGTTGTGATTCTGGTCCACTTTGTGGGTGTGATGCCGGGGTAGACGAGGCATTGTATCAATAGGTGTTAAGAGGTCAACCGGTTCTGAAAAAATTTAGGTGATGAAGAACTAATAGGTAGGAGGGCATGTTTGAGAGGATCCGACATGGTTACGTAATCGGTGATATCGGTGTAAGAGGTTTCTCGTCTAAGGATGAAAAAGGAGTAGCGAGCCTTCCTCTTGTGCAGCAAGAGTGGTAGAAGGAGATGTTTGAAATCGATAAGTTAGATAACATCCGTTCTCGACCAGTAGGGATGTGGTGTAAGAAGACTCATCTATGAGAAGAGAACTCGGCGCTTAACTCCTTCATGGGTAAAGGAATGATTTCGCCTTGGCTTGATGATGGTGAAGGAGGTTCGAGCCCTCGCGTCGCTGAAGAGGCTTGATTCAAAATGTTCTCGATAGAGGCTTTTGGATGGGAGTCGAAGACCGCATGGATCTCATGAACACTCTCCTCAAATAAGATATCCCGGTTTATGTTACTTATTGGAAGAGTGATTTGGGAATGGTTTGTTGAAGATTTTCAAATTTCTGGTTGGCGGGGCATTAGGATTATCGAGGGTTATATCCCCTGCATCAACCATTTCCTGCACTATGTTTTTCAACATCTTGCAGTTTTCGTGACTATGTCCCTTTACGCGGTGAAAGTTACAGAAGTCATTTTCTTTGTACCAAGAAGGTATAGCGCGGGTGGAGTCAAACCCGGAGTGAGGTTTAACAGGAGGCAAGGTGATAGCTCCGGCTTTAAGCAATTTTTCCAATATTACACCATATGTTTCTCCCAAGGGAGTGTAGTTGATGGGCTCTGCTTTATACTTATAGGTGGTTTTGGCGGGGTATTAGACGGTGGTTGGGATTTGACCATCACCGTGCACGCTCCTTTTGATTTCGAAGCATTGATGGGTGAGGATTGGTGGTGTTAGGTTTGTTGGTGGAATCTTGGGTTCGAAAAGTGGGTTTTTGTTACTTGCAACCGCAATTTCTCTTCCTCTAAGGCTCGAATATCTAGTTTTCGAGCCATAGAAAGGCCTCGTCAAATGTACGGAAAGTTTGAATTTGGAGGGTAGGAGAGATGTGTTTAGCGCAGCCCACGTAAACAGCCTCGATAAGTTCGGCTCTAAGGCAAGGCATACGTAAGTTGGTTTGCATTTTTCCATCATTTGTTTGATGAAATCCATGGTTGGATGAGATGATGGTGTGGTCATGGTAAACGAAGGCAAATCAGGCCAAGGGCCTCCGCTGATGCTGGTGGGGTTAAGTGTTGATAAGGTATGGAGGATGAATATGTTGAGGCGAATCGAATAGGGATGTCCTATATAAGATGTTGAGGTCACCTGATACGTGTATGGGAATGAAAAGGTAGGCGGAGCTTGAGAAGGAAAGCTCGTGTGGATAAAGTGGCAGAGAGCAAGTCATGAAAGGAGCACTGCAAGAGAGATGAGGTAGGGCGCATCGGCGGTAACGATATGTGGGGTCCAAGATTAACCAATGGAAAGCCAATCTATGTTGTATGAACCTCTGAAGCCGTCCGGATTGGGAGACGAGGCTAAAGATGCAGGAAGCAAGCGCGTGTTATCGAGCATAAGTGGGAGCTAAGTGAGCTCTATACTAATAGGCATGCCAACAAGGAGTTAACCATCGGGCATACGGTCAGGGCATGAGACAAATAGTATTATGACGGCACTAGGATTAGCATCCAGAAATTTGGCAAATTCCTTATCTCCTACAGAATTTTGGGGATATCACTCGGTGTCTCAGAGGGTTCCCTATGTAATGTGAAGGGGGTGATTCAGCAAAGGCATAGAGAAGGCATGTGAAAACATGGCGGTGGCTTGCTTCCGAGTGATAACAACCATGGACAAGAGTATACAAGAGGGCTTCAATCTATCGAGAATAAAACAACCTCATAATGGTGAAATTGGCGGGTCATTGGTTTGTCAAGAATCAGTAAAGACAAGAACCGATATCGGTCGATAACCGATGTCGGGCTAGACTATAAATGACGCGTCGGTCAGCTAACCGATGTCCGGTGTAATAAGACTGGTATAAGAAAATATAAGAAGTCAGCTGATTTGATTTTTAATAATGTTTAGTACACTTATCAAATTGTTCGAGGTGATCACGAAGATTGTATAACAGAAAACAAAACCGAAAACAAGCAAGATGCACACGCAAATCCAGAGACTAACCCTAGGGTTAATTTAAATTATCATGGGCTTATGCCTTTAGACGTAGAATGATGTCAGAATCCTAAAAGAAGACTTAGAGGAAATGTCAAGTTTGTTTTGGCTTATAAGGTTACCTCAATCTAAGGAGGAATACCGCGGAAAAGGGGGGATGTTTTGAGCTGTTGTGTTAATTATGAAGTGATTCGGTATGTGTTGTGCAGTGAAAGTAAGATTAATTTCCTGTCAATACCGTGGAAATCACCCCCACGTGTACGACCTGTTACTTAGTCTATGTTCACTAGAATTGAAAACAACAAGCAAGAATGTAATGCACGTGTTTTAAACCCAAATCGAAAATGATATTCGATGAAGCAAATAAGATGACTTTCACTAATGCAAAACTAGGAAAGCAAGACAAATTCCTTTACTAAATATAACAAAAACAGCAAACAAGTATGCTCCCTAAATGAAAGCAAACAAGAGAAACAGAAACCCGAAATGGGTCCCGCACGGCGGCAAATGCCAAAATGTTTCGCTTTAATGTTTCAGCTTTTGGGAATAGAGTTGCTTCTATCCTTTCATTCCTTTTAGAAACAGATAAGGGTTAGGGCTAGGAGGAATACCTGTTGAATGTCGAGATGGTGTGCGCGTATCGTAGAGAGAGATCAGGTTGATTGCGAAGAACTCCTTTTTGTCTTGGAAGGACTACACCGCAAATAAGAATACAAGACCACAAGATTTTGATTAGACAATAAATGAGGGAACCGCGCACTCGGGGCCAGTGAAATATAACACTTCCTTTCGAAGGTGGTCACCTCTCGCTAATATGAATTAACATGAAATATTGTAAAATAACAATTTAATTGCTTCGTTGAAACAGTAGGGGAAAGGCTGGTTTTTGGTTTTGAAAGTCACAATAACCGATACCGGTTTCGCTAATCGATATCGGTGGGGGCTATGTTTGGGACTTTTGGTGAGGGTCAAACAGTTGTAGGGTGGTTGTGTTGTTTGTAAGGCTAGTATATGAGCGGGATTAGGTAACGGGGTGATGAGAGGTAAATGAATGATAGTTAGATATAATGTGTTGCTTGGTGGTAGATCTGGGAATAGATTTATAACGGCTATGATTCAAAAGTCTAAGAAATGTTATCGAAGAGAACATGCAAGATATTACTTATTGGTTATTGACGAGGATGCAGGTCCGAGAAGTGTAATGACAAAGGTAGAACTCAGTAGGATGATGGCCCCGACAATCGAAGATGAGATATCTCCTCCCGATGATCACCGAGTATCACAGGCTCGATTATTCGATTCTGCCTTGGGCTTGGTCTCCTTCGCTGCAAACCCTTCTTGTCTCTTCACTTGTCTCTTCCCTTGTCTCAAGAAATCCGGATTCTTTTATCGCTTCGATGATCCCGATTGATCCAAAAATCCTTCTTTCGACCTTTGTTTCTGTTTTAGGGAGGCCATTTACAGTGGTACCGATGGCGTTCTGAACCGACATGGCGGCCGAGTAGAAACCAAGATTTGTTCACCAAAGTGGGCTATTTTTAGTAAAATAGCCAACTTTCCCTCCTTTTCTCCCGAGGGATTAGTTGCGGGCTTAGTCAGTGACTAGAAGGTCGGTTTTGGAGTGCGAAAGGGGTCATTAGTCATGGGTGTGGATGTAGACCAAGTTATAGGTCTTAATTAGATTAGTTTAGGGTTAGGCCTAGGTCATGATGAGGTGGCAAAATGAGGTGGCAGGTAAGGCGATGTGGATTTATTAATTATAAGATAATTAATAAATAATTGTGTAAGGTTTAGGTGGTGAGGTTAGGTTGCGAAATGAGATGTGGGTCACAAGGGGTCATAAGACACAAATTTGGTGTCTACAGATGGAGGGGTTGATATTGTTTGCATATATGAATTTTGGGTGGGAAATGAAGCCATAATTGGATAAATTAATGAAAATAAGGAAATGGTCTACGATTAAAATAAATGTATCAAGCTAGATTATTGAGTCATCAAATGTATTTGGATAATTCCTTAGAAATTTGGAGATCACTAAGAAATACATAAATCTTAGTGAAATGAGTCAGAATCGACTCAAGATAGTCCCCCACCGGCGTGCTAATTTTTTTAATAGATAATTGTATATTCCCTTCTAATTTAGGAAACTATTTAAGTGTCTAAAGGTCTCTACAACAATAATGGGAGTATCTCTAAGGTGTGGGACCTTAACCCTTGAGATAAACCTCCAGAATAAGGTTGGCTCCTTTCCTTAAAAGCTCTAGATTAACCACTACTCTAATATAACTAAAAATCTACAAAGTTCAAGGGAGAAATAGTGCTGAAATTTGAAAAGAATGGTGATACAAAAGAGAGTACAAAGGGATTAATCTCCATGAGATCAAGGAAACGAGCTAAAAATAGTGATAAAGGGGTAGATACGAGACATAATCAGCATTGCATTTCTACTCGGGAATTTAATCCTCTGTATAAATAACACAATGGACTGAAATTATATAGCTATAACTCATATGACATCATACAATAACAAGAGAGAAAGGTAAGATGCAATAACACAAGCCAAAGGATAGATAACAATGATAATAAACTAGATATCATTTCTTTAAGGAATACACAATTCTTTACCAACAAGTTGACAATCATGTCCTAACCGACATGTACGATCTTAAACTAACACATTTTCCAAGTCTATTTTTGATGTACTATCATTTTTTGGGTCTTTTTTATTCTCATGGGATGGCCTTATCATAATAATTCACCTTTATAACCCTATATAATCAAGTTAAACTCACCTCATTTCATAACTTGGCACTCTCATGATATCTCATTGTAAATACTAACAAAAAGGCACTCAATGCTCCCTAAATCTTCCTAAAGATAATACACATCCATTAGGAAATCCACCACTACATTTCATTTCCTTAAATCCAAACACACCAAGGTTCCCATTTCTAAGTATTAGTAAGTAGAATCCAATCAAGAAATGATCGAGGACGTTCAAGTTTCCAACTAGTTACATTTATATAAATGTTACATGTTAAGTGGAGAACTACATGTGGTTTGAGGCCTCTTTGAGTAGTTCCAACATAGGTGGTTCATAAGGTGCACTATAATCTAGACACTAACCTTCTTATAGGGTATTATACCCATTCATTGGTTATATATGATATAAAGAATTTTTGATAAATAGGGTTTAACAAAGTGAGGTACATTTCTAGGCCACCAAAAAATCAAAATTTTTAATAAACCCCTTTTTAAGGAATCCAGGACCATATAGAATGGGAAAGAGTGGATTATACATCCCGACTTGCACCATACGGTCCTACACCAGAGATTTACATGTTAAATTTTTGTTAGTGAAGGTTTTTTAGGATATGTACTTCTAGATTTTATACTTTTAATCTGATTCTTCTTGTATATCTCACTATAGTGAAGTATCTCTCTCCCTCACTTGTGTGTTTTGAGCTTGTATACATATAATGAAAGAACTAATACATTATTTTGATTTTGTATAATTAATGTTTGGAGGTTAATTTATCAAAATAGCTATTAGTTTCCCTAAATGTACATTCCTTTTATGGTTGTGTATTGCATAAAAATATAATAAAATTAAAAGAGTGTTAAAAACTTGTCATGTTTGGGTTAACAAGCCAAGTTAACCATAATTTTTCCAATAGTGACACAATATTATAATGGAATAAATCCAAGTTTCTACAAGCAACTGATAAAGAGCTTGATGCCTTTAAAATGTTATCCCTTGCCTTAGCCTTCTATGGCTATCACATCATCAAATCTCATCGAGGTAAACTTGGTAATAAATTTCCTTTGAAAAAATCATATATGACCTCAATATTATATTTCATGTCCATCACTTCTTTCTTTAAGTTTTCTAGCTTAATTTTAATTGTATCTACCTTGTATTTGGTTGAAGGTATGTATATAAACTTGCCAAACAAATCCCTCAAGACTTATTGGACATAAAATCTTAGAGTAGGAGGTGCAATGACTTGTATTCTTATGACACTAACATCTTATCTAGATTCTTTCATGGCTCCATGGTTGGTTCTCCTTCGCTTGATCTTTTCTTGGATAAACCCATGATATCCTCTTATATTGAAGAAGGCTGTATTTCCCTTGGCCAGTGTGTTGGTTGGAAAATTTGTTGTTGGAAAATAAACAACAGCTTTATGGGACAACAACCCTCCTCTTTAAAGGGGAGGTTCCCTTATTCAACAAAAACTTAAAACTCTAAGTTAATTACAAATGTACAGGCTAATCAATCTGAAATGAGGATATTGGTGGATACGAATGGATCCATGATTATCAATATAAAAGATAAACAAAGAACCAGGAATAAAGAAACTACAACAAAAAATTATGGTAAGATAAGTTGATTAGAGAAACACAGTTACAACTAACCAAACAATCAAGGATATGCAAATCCTCCTTGGTTTCTCAATATTACTACCTGATGTAGAAATGAGGGAGAGAAGAAATAACACTTTCAAATAAGAAGACTTAAAATCATTATCTTAATCATACATGTAAATGAATTTAAAGAACATATGGGTCTCGCATAAATGAAAATTTCACAACACATAGAATGCAAATTGAATCAAAGTTCAACACATTTTAATCCATGAATGAGAACAAAATTTTTCTGATTTCGAGATAGATAAACATACCATGTATTAACAAGATTAAAGAAGAGAGATAAATTGAAAAAGAATGGAAAAAGAGATTTCTTCTTTTGTATATATTAAAAATTTGTGTCTCTACATTTAGATGCACCAATATCCAACCCCTTTACAAAGAAAATGAATCCTTATATAGGCTAAGGGGAGGAGTAACTACCTTAACTAACTAATTGTTCTTAATTAAGTGTTAAAACACTTAATTACTTGATTTACATAAATTGAATTTATTTTACAATTTTGTTTTTATAATAAATCCAACTTCAAAATATAGAACAATTAGAAGTCTTATGAACCAAAGGAGGAAAGGCACAAAAGGAAAAATTGAGGTTATAACTTTAAGCTAGAGCAAGTACATCTAGAACTTAATTACCACAATTAAAATCATTGTGCTTTTGGGAATGATGGTGTTTACAAGATTAGTTAGCCACATGCCAAGGACATACTCTCTTTCTTTAACAATTCCACCATTTTGCACAAGTCCTTTTGCTACCTCTATAACAACATTATTAAGTTATGAAAGTTCTCCCATTTTGTCCTTGTAAACCAATTATTCTTTGAATAACTTTTACTTTTTACTTGATGAGTGATTTGAAATTTTCCTTAATTTGATCATATGTATTCCTTTCTGATGAATTTTCCTCAAAAATTTGACAACAAAGAGCTTGTAAGCATGTAAAGATCTCAACTTTCAAAGTGATTCTCCCTTTGACTACATTCTTCAATTCAATTTCAGCTTACTCAAGTAATTTTATCCTCCATTCCAAACTAAAGGTCAAAGTTATAGATTTTTTTAAAAATTCATCAAAAATATTTTGAGAGAGAAGGATTATCTCATATGTTAAGCTCATGATCCAAAGGTTTTGCATGCAATCTATCTAGATCTTGAGTTCACTATTAATGGTATCAATTCCTGAATTGATTTGTTTATGGGATGAGATGATATTATCATATGCTTTGCATACTTAAACAATGAATTACAAACCTGGACTATGAATGCCTTCAACTAAAGCATCAAAAGCCTTATCAAAAGCAACATTCCTGAATCTATGTGATTGATTTTACATCAATTCCAACAATTAGTGGCAACAATGGATGGGAAGAGAGGATAAGGAAGTTGGATCAAGAGGAGTTTTGTCAAATGAAAGGAATGACTTAATGAAACTAGAAAATACCTACACTTTCTCCTCCATTTGCTCTTGGGTATGATTCCTTTTTCAACTCTCTCAATGACCTTAGATAAATTTTCTAAGATTATGCACTTCACCTTCCGGAGTTGACTCTCCCAACAAGATCCTAGTAAGCTCTAGATATGATATTGATATATATATATATATTTCATTATTTTCCCCCTTTGGCTTAGAAATTTCTAAGAATTTATGCCCTGTTGAGTTAGAAACTAGACAAAAATTGTCTTGGATTTCTTTAGATGAGAAAGAGATGTGCTAAATAGGGAAGCCACTACATCAAATTTTGGAACATCTATTCAAGATTGTACTTTCCTCTTTTACTATCAACCATAGTTGAACCTAGGTGAAAGAATCTCCAAAAGATGCTAGAGAGGAGGCAATGCAAGAACAATTTAGTAAGTTGGAAGAGAGAGATGAACCTCAGAAGTGGAAGTCACAATATGGAGGAAGAAGGGTCTCCTTACATCCAATTAGGCCTTGAAACCATAGTTTTTCTTGAATTAGGTGCCTCAATTTCCACTACATCATCTTCTTCTCCACTCTCTTCACCTTCTTCTTCTTCATCTTGTTTTTCTCATTTACTTCTTCTTCAACATGTAATTGTGGTGTTTTATCTGGAGTTGATTCACTTTCCACTTCTTGAGTTTATATTTCTCCACTCCTTGTTCATATGTGTTACTCTTTCTCAACCTCTTTAGATTTATCTTTACTTCATGTACACCTTAGTTCCAAAATCCAAGGGAGAAGAGGAAGGATTTTTCGAGTAGGAACTTCCTTTTGTGAAGAGGAAGCCTCCTTAGTAGATGTCTTATTAGATTCCTTAATCCTTAAGTTTTCTATTAAACCAACATATTTTTCTTAGGAGCACATGATTATCAAAATCATCGTAGGGCTATCTTTCTCCTTCTAAGACCAATAAATGGTAGGAAGAGGAGTTTATTAGATAGATTTCATGTATTATGCAATAAAGAGATTAGAATCATCATCAACCATCCCTTCTAGAACTATATACAACTTGAAGTCCTTGATCTGCTTCTGACAATGACAACCTACCAAATAGTCTTTTCCTAAATTTTTACTCATCACCACAATCATCCCAATGATATTCAAAGGCTAGAAAATGGTAGTATGTCATCCTTAGATGTTTTATAAGAAATTGCTTTCCCTCGAATGAATATATTTTATGGTATGCATGGAAATTGAACTTAGAGATGGTTCTTTCAACATTTTTAGCATCTAAAACTAATATGCATGTATAATTACCTAGAGAGATGGGAAATTGGATGCCCGAAATATCATTATCCCTACTAGTTTTTGAAGGGCATCTAATTATCTATAAATCTCAACTAGGATTACCTTTTCATTACATTAAGTTGGTAGATTGTATGATGCCCCTTTAAACCCAACTATTTGAATGTAGGAAAATTTCCCGAAGACATGTATGAATAGGATGCCATATGTGGAAATCGTATCTAGCCTCTAGGGATACCCTATTAGTCACATTTCCTTCTAGCAATCTAACTAAAAACATGGTGAAGGCATTATTAACTCTCCTATGGTGACTCTTATTGTTCTCATAGGTGAGTTGATTATAAAATTCATATACAAGTGATTTTTGTTTATTATCTTGACATGTCAACCCAATCCATATTCTATATCCTGCTATAGTGTACATTAGGTATGAGGTCATGCGAATGTCTTACTTTGATGAAAATTAGTAAGTCTGATGAGTCAAATTCTCAAAAATTAACTCATTCGACTTCAAATGTTGTTTTCCTTCAGAGATTATGTTGATGTACACACACATCTAGTTCAAAACTCGTTGATTAATGATATACCCATTACCCTTACAAACAATGTTATTATATAAGAAAGTTCCTCTAAGAAGTCAATTCTATAGAGGGTTTTGGGTAAAGTTGAAGGCCCCTTTCTTTTATTTTTTAGCCATGGTTTAGAAATCATTGATTGTACTTATCTAGGTTGAGGTCTAACAATCTTTAGGATTCGGCCTTGGTTAGGATCTTGGAATCATAAAAATAGGGATTCCCAAGGTTACATTGATAAGGTAGGCATAAAGCTAAACAATAACCTATCCCCGGGATCCTTCGGTTCTTTTATTTATGGATTGAAATTAGATCCACAGCCCGAATGGTGTCGATACATGGTATCGAGGTGGGAAAACCAACAAAATGAGCTAATCCACTATTTGTAACACATTGGGCCAACAGGGTTAGATTGACATCACTTATTCTATCCCAATAGTCATCTAAATTCATATGTTTAACATCACTATCACCAATATCAGACACAAAGGTCTCTAGGGAAGAAACATGCTCATATCCAACATATTGGAACTTCATGATGACATGTTTAGTAAGAACTTGGGAAAACAGAGGCTAGACACTGAAATTTGAAGGGGATTTGAAAGGGAGGGTTGAGAACTCAAATAAATACCAAAATGGACAAAACTAGGATAAAATCACTCACCTTTTGGATGAAAAAATGAATCCCTCACAACAGTCTCAATGCACTTTGAATTTTCAAATTTGGAAAAGAATTGGATAAGTTATGAGAAAAACATGTTTTAACATATGGGAGGGAGAGTAAACACAACACCATGAAACCAAGTATCTACAAATGTTAAAATGAGTTGGGTTAGGGAATGATTTATATAAGACTTGAGTCAATTTGTTCAATTTTAACACAAAAACAATGGAATTTATCTTTTAAAGCCCATGAGAACACCTTTTTAACAAAAATTCACTCTTTTACATGCAAATCGATCATGACAGGTTTTGGAGAACATACGGAACAAACATATAACTCACCATTTCCATATAATGCAAGTGCTTCAAAGATGTGGGGAACTCAAAACATAATAAAACAAGTTCCATTAGTTATTCAATTACTTAATATCCGATTAGACTAAAAGGAAGGAGAGATAATGGCCATATAGGAAAGCGGATAACTAATGGCCTCGAAGGAACAAATTCCTCCTATTTCAACAGCTTGTGAGTGTTGATATGACCGACATGAAGGAAATATGTTGCAATGCAATATTTATGGGGAATTAGAGCACAAAAGGAACTCAAGAACTATTACAAAGGTGGTTCAAACAAAATTTGATTTATATGATTAAAACTAATCAATGTGGATCATGTGGAAATGCAAGGAATAAGAAGAATGGAGGAATTGTTCCTCCTATTTCTCAAAATTTTGATTTATCTAACTAAATCCTAAATTGACCCAAAATGACTCATTGTTTGGATTTTCCCACATTTTTAACAACTTTTAACAACAACAAGGTAAGTGCAACCAAGATAAATAGGAAACTTAGATAAAAATTTAAAAAATAGAAAATTTCACATTTTTGGGGTCTATGACAATTGTTGACTCTTTCTAGGGCTTGACTTGGCTTAACAAAAATTATAAACAAGACAAAAAAAAGAACTCTAGAATCTCTTGGTTCATAAGGCCAATGCATATCCATTGGGAAGACTACAAACAAATGTATAAAAGAAGACCAAAATAACAAGGAAATGAAAATAGACACACACACACAAATAAACCAAAACCGAGACTATGTATAAGGGACTGACATCCATTCAAGACTTAAACAACTCCGAGATATTTTCCACTATATGGCAATGGAAGAGAAGTTCCATCCATATAGTCTAAATAATATGAATTTTCTCCAATAAAATGTTGAATCCAAAAGGACCAAGCCAAAGCGAGTCAAACTTAATATGGCTCCGTGAGGTTCTCTCCTTTTGTCCCAGATTAGGAAAATATCTCCGACTTAGAAATCATGGGACTTAGCCTTCTTGGTAAAGAGTTTCTTGACCTTGTGTTGGTGAGATAAGAATAAAAATCAAACTTTAAATCTAAGTTCAAAACTAATTCTAAAATTATGTAAAGAATAATACAAACTTCAAGGTTAAGTTTGATTATGTAAGGAATTACCTTTATGGAATGTCATCTTTTCGAGTGTGCATGATACTTTCTTTATGGTTGCTTGTGCGCTTTTACTTCAAAGTGGATAGATAGGACCTACAATATAAAAACAAGTGTACTCAATGCTTTAAATACAATTGAACTTTAACTTAGAAAATGTAAAAAGTAAATGTTTATTGAAAAAGCTAAACTAAGGGGTTAGAGTACACCTGGAGTGTTAAAAGAGAAAGGGGTAGAAATTTGTTCCCTGATTGAAGACTTTATGCTTAAGAGATGGTTAGAAGAGTTGAGTGTGATCAATTATTGACATGATTTGATCACACAAAGGATTTAGGAATCCTATTGCCAAACTAGGGATATGAGCTTCATGGTGCAAAAATTTGAATTTAGGTGTCATGTCAATGTTAAGGAAAAGTGTATTGGGAGAATGATTTGTTTTTCCCTCTAAACGTTAACGCTTCCCTACGGGTAAGTGCCATTGCATATGATCACATAAATGATTTGTAACTTTCCTTAGGTGACACAAAGGTACTAGGCATATCACTATCCTACATATGCCCTATGTGTCATTCCCTTATTTAATTCCTACTTTGGTTCTTGAATTAGTAGTTAGTTCATAATAGTGACTCGATTATAATATGATATTGGTTTTGTGTCTACCGAAACTAGAGAAAACTCGTGATCCTAAATTTTTGAAACTACTATGTAACTATTTTTACCCCTAGGACAAGAGCACCCATGGGGATACTAGTACCCAGGAATTCTTATCTATTATAGGTGCTTCTATCCATGTTGAATTTTGTGGCCAAGTTTGTCTTTAAACCTGTTTTTATGAATGATTTTTGTCTTGCTCATGTTGTTTATGTAACGATTTCTATATTGTTGGGAGGGTGAAAAGGTTCACCCAATGTTTTCCCCCACTCCTTGAGGGCACATGAAATGATCAAATATGAATGGAGCCCAATTGAGGAAGAATGAAACTGATGTGTATATATTATATAGAATCCTACATGGGAATAAGAATTACACATGTTAGCCACCCTCGAGCAAGAAAATTAGTGGGAAAATGCTAGCATACAAGTGTTAGTGACAAACAAGAAATGCACACTGAAATAAAAAATAATAAAGGCATATAAAAAAACAACTAGGATGACACAAGACAATCGTTGAGCCATCAAGGCTTGTGAAAACAAGGAAACAAACAAACATAGGGAATAACCCACAAACAATGAAAAACAAGGTACAAGTAAATCAGATAACCATGATTGAAAGAGTCCCAAAAATAAATTAATACACATGAAGCACCTATTATCATGTTAGGAAAGATAAATAGTATGCCACAATGTAATATTTGAATATAGGAATGAAAAATATGAAATATTGTAATGATAGAATCGATATGGAGAAGAAAAAGGTAGATGCCCTAGGTACTTCAACATGACTGGTAATGGACAGGGTCAAACATCATACATCATGTAACAACATGTAAGTGACCTGAATTCACCTCAAGATACCATGTGAATGCACATGTGTGTATAAAAATGATAAATCATACTAGGAACCGTAGTAACATGATAAGAAAAGGTGCAACATAGAGTAGTATAAGAAAGGAAGAATGCATCCAATCAAGATCTAAGCTAATGTTTTTGGATTTTTTGATTACAAATATGAAAAGAAAACTAGCTAAAAGGGAGGAATAAGGATTCTCCCCCATGTGGTGTGTGCAAAGTGAGGTTCATGTGAAGAGCTCCTTAATAGTCAAGTATGAACCATGAGCAAGAGTGCATCATTGGGTGGAGTTAGGATGCCCCCAAGTGTGAATGCCAAAATTATCTATGCAATGAGAGTAATAGGAAAGGGCCCATGATTAGCTAATGTGAAATAAATATGCATGTGCATATGATCTAAGTCTCAATGGTCATGAGAGGCTACATGAGGCCAAGTATATGAGATAGGTATAGATCAAGCATTTTGAGAAATAAAGTGCGAAACATATTTAGATGGAACATGTGAAGCATGTGACCTATGTGAATAAGATCTCTCATGAGGTTTCCTATGGGATCTATATATGTGATAAGGCTGATGAGTAGTAGTAGCTGTATGTGAAATAAAATGAGATGGATGTGTTAAAGGTGCTATAGGAGGAATAAGGGATCCATATATAGGAGTGTCAAGGATGAAGATCCATCATGAATAGTAGAATATATACTAGGAGTAGGAGTAACTAAATATGGGATGGTTAGAGGAGCTAAGGAAAAAGGTGTTCATGGTGGAATGGCTCGAATAATAATAAGATGATGAATACATGTGAACATGAATTAGGGACCTAGTGTCATGTGATAGCACATGTAACAAAATATGTAGAGTAGGAGTGTGTTATACATGTGTAAGCACTAGAATAGGTGGGAAACAAAAGAGATACCAGAGAATAATGTCAACATAGTGAGGGGAAAACCTGAAAGAGCCCAAGATACTAAATAGATGAATAGGAAGTGTAGAAACAAGAAGAATGCACCCATTAGTAGAAAATAGAATAGATATATGCACTCGGGCTTATTGGAAATAGTGGAAGGAGTAAGTACAAGCATAAAAATTGATACATGAGTCAAAATATGTGTAACATAGGTAATGATAAGAGGCTTATTAGTATCAATGTCAAGCAATATAGGAGAGAGACACATACTAATTAGAAATAATAGGTATAATATGGGAAGATCATAAGCAAAAAAGTAGTGTGAATCAGCCCTTATGACCATCGACATAAGTGTAGAAAGAGAAGAATGGATTTTCCCCATGAATGTAAAAAGATAAGGTGTAGCCATATGTTGGTGAGAAAATTTGTTGGTATGGAAAATTAGGTGTCTCCACCAATGTTCATGGGGCTACGCCCCTCTGCATTGAATGGTACAACTCCCATTATTGAATGTGACTAATCTAAACCTAAACTAAATGTTATTGGTTGGCCAAATAGGTCGGGATCACACAGGGACACTCCACTAAACCTATGGAAAAATGCTTGTACGGGGTACAAGGGAGGAAAATTAGTAAAGGGCTATTACTACCGTGTGAGTAGGACAATTGCAGAGTTCACACCCAGTAACCAGAGTAGTTCAACATTCAATATAGAAGAAATCAACAATGAAGCGGTCAGTGAGACAAACAAAACCCACATAGACACAAATTTATTTGAGGCTCATTCATTGAAGATACAAAGATCTCTTTAATCACCATGCTTACAAAGTGCATATAAAAGGGAAAAGAGGAAACATGAGAAGGGGAAATAGAATAAATGTAGCTTTCATTTCATATATATTGATGACACAAAGTTCAACAACTACAATCCACAATTGCTACAGAGTGAAAGTTTTCAAAATATAGGATCCTTTGGAATGGAGAAGCCATCCCAATTTATAACAATGTGAATTGCTCTTTCACCTCCCTCATATGACTCTTCGCATTCCTATTCCACTTGTGACATTATTTTTTTCCATAAATTAAGTATTTATCTTATAATTTTGAGAAAATACTTTTACAATTTTAAAATATGTCACTTAAGTGAATAGGAAAAAATACAATGATGAGGCCCAATGAAGAATTATAAAGGAGAGAGAAGAAAGAGGGAACGGATGAAGGGATCCCACTCTTCGTGATGACCCAATTGAATGTCATTGATGTAGTCATGAACCTTGAGTGAAGAAATCTGCCACTGATGATCCTCCACACTGATGAAGATTGCTCTTCCAAACACCTTTGAATGATTTTCCCTTGTCAAAGGTGGTTCATGATTTCCTCTTTGTATGATACATAGACACCCTAAATTTGAGTGTTTAAAAACACTATTGAAAGGTACTCCTGATGACCACGGGTGTTAGTCACAGAGGCCCACTTTTAAGAAGTTAAGAATAGAAACTGACCGTGTGATAACTCTTTGCAACACTTCCATTTCCTTGTTGATGAAGATTTCTCCATGGAATGATACATTTGCTTGTACACACCGAGAAGGCGAGTGATGAGTACTGATGATTACACCATTGACAATGAAGAATACCCATACAACATGAAACACCACCATCCCTGTGATATTTAGATTACTCATCTGAATAAGAAACTAGGACAATTACTCGGCATTGTAACCGTGACAATATTGTTATCCCGAGGACATAGATAATCATAGCTCGAGAATCACCGAATGTGAGTGACACATTTTAATGCCCAAGTGACATAGTTGAGACTGATTTCAAGTATGTGGACTTGAATTTCATGGGTCCTAGGACACTTTAGTGCAATAAAAAGATAACTTACTATTTTTAGTAAGTGTTAAATTTCACCTTTCTTGACCTCGACAAGTGAAGTTAGATTTTATGATTTCCCCTGTGTACACCTCTTCCATTGAAACTACTCTTTGAGATGACTTACTAATTATAGTAAGTGCCCATATAGAAACTTACTATTTTTAGTAAATGATAATTTTCACCTTTTTGGCTCACCATTAAGATTGTCCTTTTATATTACCTCCGTGCACACCGCTTCTATAAAAACCACTTTTTGCATAAACTTTCCAAAAATAGCAATCGTGTATGTGTAAGAGGCTTACTATTTTGGAAATTAGGTTCTGGACCTTGTTTTTCAATGAAAAAAACTTTTTTGATATGGGTTTTTTCTCCTCAATGCACCTTTAAAATTTCAACTCAATCCGATATCTAGAAATAAATATTTTAATTTTCAAATTTTTATTGTGGGGAAACCGGGTTTATTCACTCGTGAAAATTTGGGGCCCGTGTAAACAATTTCTTTTGGATCTTCGTGGCTCCTTGAAAAATTTAATATTACAACAAACAAGACGTCGATCCACTCATTGGTTTGTGAGATACGAACAAATCTTCCTCATGTTTTTAAGAGTTTCTTCAAGCAAAAATGTTTGTTTTTGTTTTTAAAAGTTTGGATTTATTCATATTTTTGTTCATTAAAATCATGGTAGCATGAATGGGATTTTTGAGGATGAAAATGGTGGATTCAGATTCTATAAAAATCCAAAGTAGAAATAGAGGTTGTGGGGGAAAATGAGCGAAAATGCATCAACTCCCACTCTTATAGTGTTCGACATGAAGGAGGTGGGGTGCACTTTTTTGCACCATTTTCACCTTTGGTTTGGTGCAATGGGTGATAAAATTTCAGCTCATTCCTATCAGACAAGTGGTGAGCATGTGAGAGTCGGTGGAGGAGCAAGTCAAACCGGTCGAAAGTGTTGGAAATAAGTCGTCAGTGGTCATATGAGTGACCAAAGGGTCTAAAGGAGGGAGAGAAAACTTTTTTCACCATTTAAAATTTTGTTTTGGTGAAATGGGTTAAAAAAATTACACCTCAGCCTCAACTTAACACATGTCCCTTTGTAAATTTGACTAAGTATTGAATAACATACCTTGGCGGATGACTTGAAAAGGTCATAACTTGAGCTCTCGAATGAGTTTTTGGGTG
This sequence comes from Taxus wallichiana var. yunnanensis, assembly GCA_018340775.1. NCBI lineage: Eukaryota > Viridiplantae > Streptophyta > Pinopsida > Cupressales > Taxaceae > Taxus > Taxus wallichiana. The sequence continues at coordinate 331,752,213 of CM031237.1, read as the reverse complement.
ATTATTTATATGATTTTGCATGAAAAATACATTTTGAGAAGAATGGGATGGGTACCATGGCTTTATTATTCTTGAAAAATCCCAAAAACCAAATTTTTCTTGGGATCTCCAAATGTGCATGGAAATAATGATCTTCTTGGAAAAATGCATGGGGTTTGAAGTTGATCTATTTTTTCCACCATATAGAGGGTTGAAAATTATTTCTAATGATATTTTTGGGCTCAAAATCATTCTTGAGATCCCTAAATCACTACTCGAAGCCTAGGTACTCTTTTACAACATGCAAGCTCCTTTGCCTCCAAAACCCGCTTTGAGAACTAGATCCTAAACCTTCAAACTTCCTGGAATCTTCCAAAAGATGTTCCTTGATGTTATTGGATCTTGAATACCTCTCCATGATTAATTTTATCCTTTTATCAGCTCCGGAGATGGTGCACTTAGCTCAAAAAGGTTGATAAAAGCCCTTTCTAAGCTTCAAGCTTGAAAACCCACCTTGAGAAATATTTCTCCATGTACACTTGGATGATTTTGGTTCTTCTTAAATCATCTAGGGACAGATGAAATTCAAAAAGGGACAAATGAAAGGGAAGGATAGTGTAACTCCCTATGTTATTACTCAACCATTGAGGTACGGTACCACCTCCACGCTTAACCCATCGTGTATATGAGAGCGTATTTCACTTTTTTCAAACAAGTTGGGAGGTATCGATCCCATGCGTATTTTATGTAATTCATATAAGAAGATTCAAACTCTTATCAGGGCACAAGTTAGCTTCTCGGTTGTTGGCACAACCTACGCATGGTCACTAATACCTCTATGGGCGCCGAACACCATCCTTGACTTAGGGTAATATATTTATCTTATTCATTTTGGTTGATAGTAATATCGTATTAAGATACTTATATATAATAGATAAATCGTATAGAATAAGATATTGTTTAAAACTAACATAATAATAATAATAATAATAATAATAATAATAATAATAATAATATAGTTAGATATACTAAAACATTTTAATAGATTTTTTAGGTAAACGAAATGAGATAATTTTTTTGAAATAATGATAATAATAGTAATTAAAGATATTAAATTATTTTAATAAATAATAGAACATAAAATAAATCTTTTAGCAATCTAGGATGCGTACGAAGGAGGAGTAGGTGAAAATTAAAAGAGCTTGGTAGAGGATGATGGTATCTCGTCAAGTGGTGGCATGAGGAAGAAGCTTTGGAAAGGCATGAACATCCCTTATGAAATTCAAACATGTAATTTCCTTTTGCATAATAATACAAACACTTTATTATGACCAAATGAATTAATCAAAATGAAACACAAGTTAACGTTGAAAATTTAGCAAGAATTAGATAGTTATAGTCATAATAGGTTTATGCACCACAATTAAATAATCATAATGTTGCATAGGAAGTGTGGCTTATGTATAGAGATCTCACATATATCTATCCTAAAATTAGTACATAATGGGTTAGACCAACCATGCACATGGAGATAAATAAGTAATCCTAATATATCCTCACATTTCTATATACAAATTGATCGATCTGGGTCTCAGTATCTATATCCGAAATGGGTTCAATGTCTCTGCGAGGAAGGAAATACTGCTAGCCATTTTGGTTTGTTTGTTCTATACAAAAGATAAAAGATATTGAGGGTTGGGAGGCACAACATTCTGGTGTAGCACCTAGATTTATTGATTTTTCTTTCTCTCGCTTCTAAGAGCCTATGCTTATTGTACTATAACCATTGCAAAACCATTCGTATTTTCCATTGCTTTTATCTTTTATTTTGAGGAGATGTTGTATTGATTTTAGGTGTTGAAATTGCCTCTCTTGCTATCCCATTTATGTCTCTGCAAGTTTTATCTCATTTATCCTTCCTCGTGACAAAGGGAGCTATGAGGGAACCCAAGTACTTCCCAAAAACTCAAAACAAGTGTAGGTGCAAAAAATAAAAACAAAAAAACAAAAACAACAATCTATTTGTGAAAGGCGTAAGTGATGTGGTCTCATGGAATGCCAAATATGCTAGATTGGGTAAAATGGGTTTGTTGGAAAATCCATAGAAATTTTAATGCAGTGCTTTTGGAAGATGTTAATCTAAATCCTCAAGTGTATTCTTGACACCTACCTACCTACCGTGTCAAATGGGGAAGTTTACAAGACATGGGCATCCTCATGAAGTGTGAAACTACCAAATAAGAGCTTTAGAGAAGGGTATGGACATGTTATCCATCAAATGAATTTTTGAAATAGTTGAAAATATTTTGGATAGAAAATGCACTAAAGAAAATTGCAAGTTATCCATTGATAGGAGACTACGAGGGGAGTACCTCAACCAAACATGGTCTAATAGGTGATCATTGTGGAGAATTATCAAATCATTTTGGGAAAAGGTATAAAATCTTTCAAGTAAATGCAATGGTGGAATTTTGGATGAGTGCAAACCACTTGACAAAATGCCTATTTGAGATGCAAAACCAAATCCCACAATTTCAACTAGCTTCATTCCTTAGGCATGGTCTCCCTTACCTTCATCTTTTATAATTTTATAATTTTTGGTTCTTCATTTGCAATATAATAGAAATATTAAACTATTGGATAATTATACAATTGGATATTTAACCAAAATTAAATAGTGTAAAACAATAAAACTCCACCTTGTGATTTACGTAACCGATTGTTTGCTAAAAACTTATACGTTGCTAATCGAGGGTATTAGAATTAGGTGCTCATTTCCAATGGTACTAGTGAGAGTTAGATGAGTCGTCAACTAAAACAACCATTTCTTTCTACTTTTCAAAGTTATAAAACACCATATTTAGAGACTCACAAAACAACATTCTGAAATCCCTAGAAAAGAAATGTCAAGTTTCATCTATGTTCCTTGTTATGTGGGGAGTTGCATCAAGCCTTATATTTCCATTAGTTGACCATTTTTGCTCTTTTTCTTCCCCTTTAGACCCTTGCTACCCCATTTTGTAGTTTTAGGAGCTACTAAAAGTGAAAAGTTGGTTTTTGTTTCACTCACCGTTTGGACCTTGAGCGAAGGAACATTTTTCCGTCTTTGCAAACCTCTAGTATTTCTACTAGAAAATTTCTTATAACCTTTAGTTTTGGGAAAAACATTTCTAGCTAGTTTGGAAAAGGGTTTTGTAGGCCTCATGTTGCTCTTTGACTAGATCAAGATGGACCAATTATGACTGGTGGCTTCGTAAAACCAGTTACCATTTGTAACTCGTTTACCGCTTCTCTATTTCATCGACTCCGGTGAATACTTGATATATAGGAGATTGTGTAGTAATTTTTCTATTGAGAATTCATCTATCGAAATTCAGTTTTTAGACATGGTTTCTTAGCGCTTGAGCTAAAGTTGGCTACTTTTGTAATTGGTGCAATTACGATCGATGACCGTGGAAAACTAGTTGCTATTCGTAAAACAGCATTCACTAGTTGTGAATTTCATTAGTTCTTATGAATTCTTGGTATATAGGAGGACATGTAGGAATTTACCCGTTGTGCATTTTCCCATTGGAAGATAGTTTTTGAACATGGTTTCTTAGCCTCCGAGCCAAAATTAGACGTTTTCACAACTAGTAGAAAAATGTAAAATAAGGTCGCAGACCCTAGTCAAGACAATAAACCGTCATGAAAACTTATTGAAACTTATAAATAACTATATGAAACTCTCTCTTGTGGCTTGTTGTGTGAAATTTAACTTTTGAAAAATAAGTGTTTCTCTCTTCTCTCTCTTCTCTCTCTCTCTCTCTCTCCTCCCTAAATTAAGAAATGAAGTGCAATGAAATGATCATATATATTTCTAACCCTCTCTAGTTATGTGTGAATTATTCTGATTATGTAAATGAAAAACTAATAACGTTAATTATGCTAGATTTAGGTGGATGTCATGCCAACATTTGCTAACCATGTGGTGGTTGCAGGTACCGAGACATGGAGGAAGTGAAGTGTCACTAAAATATCATTTTTGCATGCTATTTATAACAATGAAATTGTAGAGAAAAAATTAAACTTTTATGATATATTGAAAGGTTTATTATTGAAATTTTGTAATATGTATGAGTTGCTAGTGTTAGGGTGTTTGGGGAAATGTGCATCTAACCATGGGTGTCACTTTGATTCAAAATTATGTATTGTAAAAATTTGGATATATATGTTAAATGTAATTGAGTTTGACATCTTATAGTGCTTTTAGTGTGAAATTGATGATTAAATCTTTGGTGTGTCGTGTTATTTTCCTTGATAATGTAGAAAGGAAATATAAATAATATAATGTTCTCTAGTATAAAACTCTTACATAACTACCCTTCTCGTATGATCCTTTATAACGTAAAAAACTAAAACCTTAGGGTAAACCTAAATCATTAGACTCAAATACACCTTCTAGATTAAGGAAATAAGATCCCAAGTTTGAGATTATCATCATATCTTATATGTTTAGTGACAACCGTTGCAAAACTTGATAATTAGGAATGACATGGTTAAACTTTGTCTTGAGTATGTGGCTTCCTCCTAGGATTGGTAGTCGTGTGTGTATAACAAGGATAATGTGTTCTCTTAAGATAGTAATCCATGGGAAACCAAATTTAAATCTAATGCAAACCCTCTTGGGCCAATGTAGGGGTAGAATGAAAGGATTTAGGTGGAAAAGATTGTTAACTACCCTTTAGAAGTCACCTTTAGGAGTTGGGGTTATAAATGATTTCCATAACCAATTACAATTATTATTTTGGTTCTATAATACAATGCAAAGAGTTAATTGTGTAACTTAACAATTTTTTAATTAAAGTTTAGTTGCGAAAATGTAACCATGAGATGATGTGCTAGGAGAAAAGTGAAATTTAGATCTTTCTTGTAACATGTTTAAACCATCTTGTTGTGAGAAACAAAATCCATGATGTGTAAACTTTAATGTGAACCTTAATATTAAGAAAAAGGATTATTTCCTCTTTTCCCCCACTTATACTATTGTGTAATGAATGTATGATGTGAAACCATGTAATCATGTTCTTAGAGACAAATTCCCAAGACAAGGACTAGTAGTCTCATGAGCATACAAATGTCCCTATTAACAAATGGGTTACACAATTAATTACAAAAGGCATATGAACCTAACTAAGAAAAACATTTAATTGGATGTAAAGCTATATTAATGAAGTTAGTCTAGAAATAAAAGAAAGAGAAAATATGTTGTCATGATAAGTGCCTTCGTATTCTTAAACTAATTATTGGAACATAACTATAATAAAATTGTAATTAACACTTGGCCTTCAAAAGTGTAATCATGAGATGTTGTTCCATGGAAAATGAAACTTGACCTTCCTTGTAACGTGATTAAACCTTCTTATGTCGTGAATAAAGAAACCCATGTTGTATAATACTTAATGTGGACTAAATCAATTATTAAAGTATAAATGAATGAAAGAATTGTGACCCTTAATCCTTAAAACTATGAACTTATCCTCTTTTGGTCTTACAATTGTCCCTGTTATGTAACGAAGGTATGATATAAGATAAAGATGCATGCCTTTAGGAATGAATCCTAGGGATAAGACCTAGTAGCCTTGTGTGTATATAAATACCCCTATTAACAAGTGAGTTAAACAAGTAATTACAACAATGTATATGATCCAGATTAAATGAAAAACACCTTAAGTTAAATGTTAAATAGTATAAAGAAAATTTAGCAAAAGGAAAATGAATGTATGATTCACATATTAGGATACTTTCTAAACCTTAAGTTAAATATTGAAACATGATTGTAATAAATGTGTAATAAAAAAATCATGTTGTGGGAAGACCCTATCTATAAGTTTGTAATGTGGTTAGATTGTTGTTGTGTTTCATCATTTTGGGAAATGTGATAATTGTTTGTCCCTTATCATGGGAAGTGTAGTTATGATTTGCATCATGTGTATCGTGTGGTTTTTTTGTCTTCTTGTTGGGGTGAGGTTTCATCATTGTTTATTGGAGGAATAAGGTGTAGCTAGTGAAGGGAGGAATAAGGGAGAAGTGTGTGTTATTTTGGAGGAAACAAGGGGATTCGTGGCTAGTCTTAGTGGAGGTATAAGAGCATGTTATGCTGTAGGGAAAAGGGGGCCTGTCAAAGTTGATGTGGTGTGTGTGCTTTGGAGGAACCAAAGGCTATCCATGATCCCTTCTTGGAGGGATAAGGGGTACAATAATGACCTCTCCCTATGTAAGCCTCTTAGGTAGGCTTGGTTATGTGTGTCGTATTCCCTTGTGAATAAAATCACTTCTCACCTTGTGATACATGTGGGTCCATGTTGGTATAAATGTCTTGTGTGATGTTGAATTACCCAAATCATTCCCATGTGGTGTCGTGTATACAAAAATGTAAGTAAAAAAATTATTATGATATTTTTATTGTTATATTTGTGTTTCAAATTTATGGGCATGACAAATAGGATTTTTCATCTAGGGGTAGGTTGATCTTGGGGTTCCTTGGAAAGGTATGCCATAGAATTTATTTCAACACTAGGGTATGGTTGTCCTATTTTCAAGTGATTTTTTCCCATGAAAAAACACAAGACAACAACTGGATATAGATTGGGGACATGTTGTGGATCAAGCACAATGTGGACATAACATGAGAGTCCTAGAATCTCAATTTTCTTTGTAGACTAAAGTGCCTTCCATTTGGCTTTATGGAGTCATTTATTCTAAACACACACACAAACCAACGAAGGAAACACACCAAAAAATAAAAACAACACACAACGGAAAAAGGAAACTATGTTATAGGGGAGGGGTATTTACAAAGGTGGGAAAAGAATATACACATACCTAGAAACGGGTTGAGAAAAGTACATGCCATCATGGAATAATGGACTGAAATGTGATCTTTGAAGTACAAAAATTATTATCCGATCAAACCATGCCCTTGTGATGGCTTTGCATGGCTTGAGAAGAAGAAGAATGATCATGATTCCATCTTCATACTCATATTGCACCAAGAATGTTCTTATATCCAATGAACACTTCGTTATATTCTCCAAGTTATCGTGCATCTTGAGGCTTCCTCTTGATGTCCTGTAATCATGAGACATTGTTCTTCCATGTCTTCAAGAGTGGGAAAATTGATCTTGTCATGAAAACATTCATCCTCTTTGAATTGCAACTTTAAATCATCTCCTACATCAGCAAGGTACTCGGGAGGAGTGAGAACAAACTGATTTTCTTCCCATTTGAAAACTTCCCTGAACATATCACTTCATTTCTCTGAGTGACTACCTTCCAAAATAGAGGCTATATCATTGAGATGGAGGCCCTCATCAATCTTGGGGAAATGTTGTAATATGGGAACATGTTTAAGGCACATTGGAGCTTGAAGAATGGTGAGCATACTCTGATTTTGAATTTTCTCATAAGATTCACATAAATCTTTGCCTTATTGCTCAAAACAAATTTTATCCATGCTCATCCACTCAATGTTGGTTTCAACATCATCCTCACAACTGCAAATCTTGATTCGATCATAGGAGGATTATTTTCCCTTGAGTGTATTTTTCCATATGAATCCTTGTTCTACATTGGTGGAGCATTCTGAAGTGGTGGGAATGATTTGATCTTGAAAAAACTCCCAAGAATATTACACATTTTAACTTTGTTATAAACAATTCTCTTCAATGTAAATCGCCTTAAAATTTTCCCTATTATCATCCTTCATAGCAGAGATGTTTTCAAGATTGATTAATTCCAAAGGATATTTAAGAAGATTCCTTATTTTGCACTCACAAAATTATTCACACTATGTGAAAGAGAAATACGTGTTTTCACATCCACTCTTGTTAACCAAGGAATTTGGGAAGACACAAGTTCATCCATTAGCTCTGTTTCAACATCAAACATTGGTGTGTCAAAGAGAGGAGCAAAAATTGAATCATGCCTATCTTGCATCTCCATAGCTCGAGTCAAGAGTTCAAGAATGAGTTGAGGATATTTAGTTTCTTCTACAACCTTCAAGATGTCTTACACAGATGATTCTTCCAAGTTCACCATAGGCTCATCTTCATTCTTATTGAGAGAATTTATGCATTGTGTTTCTAGGAGATGGTTGAAAATCTGATCCATATGTTCCCATGATTCATTTGGAACATCCTCATTCACTCCATCTTTCTATTTCCCAAGATTCACTTTCTTACAAGCATGAGCATACTTGATTCATGACACCTTCTGAAAAGGAGAAGAGGTCCATGATTTGTGGGAAGGGAACTCCTTTGAGCTCAAAATCCATATCATCCTCCTTATAGAAACATAGGACCATGTTGGGGCAGCAATATGGGAAGGATTTTCAATTCTATCTTGATCATTCATTATTGAATCTTCTTGCTCATATGAAAGATGAAAGGATTTGTTTTCACCGTGATGATCACTTTGCTCCTTGAGTGAGAAGAAGTTTTGTTCAAACTGTTCATTTTCCTTGGCTTCAAAAGGAATTAGGAATCTTCCATTCGATCATCCATGATTGAATCGAGAAGGGAACTTGATTCTTCGATTATCTCCATTTCTTCATTCAACATTTCTACATCACTTGAAGAATCAAAATAGGAAGGAAAATCATCCATGATCATTTTGAATTCATCATCTTAAGCTTGGGATGCAGGACCAAATTCTTGTACTTCACATATCTCCATTCCATCATTAATTGAAAGATCAAAATTTGAAAGGATATTATTCATGCTTACTTTGAACTCATCATTTTGTACTTCTTCATTATTGGTGGAGTCTTCAGAAAGCATTAAATCATCCATTATGCAACAAGAATATTCCTCTCTTGAATCTATTTCTCCTCTAATGGGTTGTGCCTCGAGCCAAAAAGAATTGATGAATGGTGGTTCCACCTCCATGTCTCTTTCATCATCTTCAAATGTGTTTCCTTGATTTTCAATAGAGGGTTCAAAGAAAATGCATTCCTCAAAATCATTCAGAATCTCCGGGATGAACACTTCATAGTATGGAAAATCACCAGGGTCTTCTAGATTTTCTTTATTTTTGACAACACGAAGTGATTCAAGGTGTTCATACCTTTTTGTAGAGCTAAAACATACCTCCAAATTTCATGATAGGATTCAAGGTTAGAATTTCCTTCTATTATGCTCTAGAGCCTTTCCACATATTCTCTTTTTAAAATGTTCATTTCTTCATCACTATATGCAAGGAAGTCATCTAGAGAGTGACAAAAGAAGGACAATGTTCTCAACTTTATAGTGAGCATGTGTGGAATTTCAAAAGCATTATTTAGTAGATCTAGCATCATTATATCCTTCATCATCTTCCATAGTGCTGATTTTATTCTCATCAAAGGTGAAGGATAAGACCTTCTTCAACAATGTTGAATACCCTTTCAGGGATGAACACTCTATAGTATGAATGATCCTAAATATATTCCTCTATAGGATAAATTTCCTCTTCTTCCTCTTTACTAGGGAGTACTTCAAGTGTTTCGTACATCTCTTGCAAAGCTTCAACATATTTCAAAATTTTGAGGTAGGTTTGGGGATCAAAATATTCTTGTGCAATCCTCACGACTCTTTGCACATACTCAATTTTCAAGGATTCCATCTCATCATTTATATATGTAAGGAAATCATCCCAAGGGAGAGTGATGAAAGACATAACTTTGAGATTTTTAGTCAACCGTGTGAGACCGAGAGTAGTGCCTTCGAGTTCTTGTTCTTCTTGGGCTTCATGCAACATCTTGTATCTTCTTCACACCTCTTTTAACCATTATTTATCTTCTTCTTCATTGACAAGTCCTTTGTCTAGTTGAAAATTATTGTTTGAAGTAGGAGACCTTTTTTCATTCTTGAGTTCTCTTTCCTTTATTCCTCTATATTTACTATAGAGAATGTTAAGAATGGGAAAATTCCCATCCTATACTTAATAAAAAATTAATCTCTATTCTTGTTCTATGTGGAACTTAATAATGAGATTGATTACCTTCTAAAACCATATAGTTTTGGAAATGTTCATGTGTTCTATTATCACCATGGACTAATGTTGGGAATTTTTAAAAATGGGATAAATAAAAGGTATTAAATGTTAAAACATATCCTTATTTCCAACATTTCAATGGAAACACAAGAACTATTTCTAGCTTTCTCCCCACTCCCTTTAATGGCATGTAACAATGGTTTGATGACAACACAAACTCTATTTTTCAGCATTCTCCCAACTACTAGGGTTTCAAATCCTCCTAATTAACATAAAAATTGACAAGAATACAATTATAACATGGATTTCAAATGATGATTAAACTTGACCCAAATTCCCAATGATGGGAAAAAAATAAAGGCTACATTTTTTATTTTCGTAGAATGAAGGTAAGAAAAAACTTGATTGTTAACTGCTTCCTCTAATAGGACTTCCAGATCCTTATAAATGTATGTAACTAGATTCTCCCAACTACTAGAATTTCAAACACTCACAAATAAAATAGAAATTGACAAGAATCCAATTATAACATTGATTTCAAATGATGATTAAAATTAACCTAATGGATTCCAAATAATGATTACACTCAAACCAATGATAAGGGGCCACGTTCATGTCACCCCATTATTATATTTTCATGCCTATGTTTTTCCTCTATATTAAATTTATCACGCCTCTATATTACCCGTATTCTACCTCTATATGAGCTATATGAGATTGGGAATTTACATGTTCTCATATATGTTAAACCATTATTATTCCTCTATATTAATTGTATGAGAATGGGAATATACCCATTCTCATATTCATTACAGAGGTATGAAAATAACAAACAATAATATTGATCATTTAGGTATATTTCCTTTAGAAATTTATCATATCTTGAATAACAAACTGATTTATTTTGTTGTATTTAAATGTTAAGATGTATATTTGAATTTTATACGAGAAACATAAAAATATAAGTTCTATATTTATTTTAATATAGTATGAATCTTCCTATTCTCATATTATTAATAGAGGTATGAGGAAGATACATATTGTGACTGTAAAAATATAACACATATTATTTCTTTATAGTTTCAATACGAGGGAAACTATGAGCATCATGTATGTACTCGATATATTTCCATATTTGTGTGTACAACTAAATAAATTATCATTTCCAACATATAATTCCTCTTAATGTATTATAATTAGTAGGGAATGGAGATTCTAACTATTATGAATTTAATCAACCAACACATTTAAATATTAACATAAACCATAAAACATTAAATGTTAAACATTATGCAATGTAATAAATAAAATTACATAACATATTAATTAAGTAATACATACCAAAAGTAAGAACACAGTGACACAATGTTTATAGTGGAAAACCCCAAATAGGGTAAAAACCACTGTGAAATAACCTTTTACTTTCCAAGAACCAAACTTACATCCAGTAACTTTCACCTCCTTTCAACCCTAATCACAAGGGTAAAATAATATTCACCTTTGATATTTCATTTGAACATATCAAATGAGGACCTAAAGTCCTTTTTATATTAGGTGATCGGGTATGTCTCCCAACCCACCTTTTCAACCTTATCGGTTGACACATATACCTAGGTTTATAATATTTAATATTAGAAATATAATAATTTCATGATATTAAATATTTAACCGAAAGTATATACCTAGGTTAACATATTTAATAATAGAAATATAAATATTTCATATTATTAAATATTAACCTATATATATTAGTGATGGACCCATATACATTAAGGGTTGGCCAGACCACTTAATCATTATGTTCCAACATCCCCTTAATGTTAAGTGGGATAACATATGCCAATAGATTACCTGCCCATGGTACACTACATGATTTACAATCCTTAAACCATAAAGGTTTTAGGATAGCATATCGGTGAAGGAATTATAACACCTTCATCATACTCAAGTTACCTTTTGGTACAAAAGGATTTGGAATCCCAAAGATCATCCCATGATCAGTGGCTAAGTATGATTTGTGAGTTTTACATGTTCTCATAGGTTCTCATAAAAGGTTATTGAACCCAAGCATATAGGATCCTTTTATAACCAAGGACCTCCTTAATAATATGCTTGTATTGGATGTTTACCAGTAAACTCAATAGCACTAAAGAGTTTACTTGAATACTTCCTTTAAGATATTTCTACACTTATTTCTAAAAATAAGCCGAGGAGGTATACATGCCCGAAGGTCTTTTTACACTTTCCCAAAGGTCTTTTTTACACTTTCCGAAGGTCTTTTACAAATTCCCAAAGGTCTTTTTATAAAAAATAAGTTCCATTAGGAGGTGACATTGTCATGCACACTCCCCCTTAATGGAAACTCCGAAAATCCATTTTTTCATGAAAGTGACAAAACTTTGTAGCACTCAGGGGCTTTGTGAAGATGTCAACAACTCTGCTCTTCAGTCAACACAAACTTGAGATCTATCTCACCACTTAACACCTTCTCAGGATGAAGTGTATATGTATCTCAATGTGCTTCGTCCTTTGATGTTGTACTAGATTATGTGTAAGAGCTATGGTGCTTTGGTTATCATAGAAAAAGGAAAACTTCCTGGATCCTTCATCTTTATCTCATCAAACAACCTCTTTAGCCATAGATCCTCTTTTGCAACTTCCATTACACTTCTATACTCAGCTTCTGTTGAAGAGATAGAAACAATTGGCTACTTTTTGCTACACCAAGTAATGACACCTGCACCAAATTTAAACACATAACCAAAAGTATATTTTCTATCCAATACATCACCAACATGATCAAAATCACAAAATCCATATAAGTTAGCATTTTCATTCTTAGTATAATGTAACCCATAATTGATTGTTCCTTTAATATATATAAGAATCCTTTTGAAAGATTCTAATGATCTCTATAAGGTTTATGCATAAACTTGGAAGAAATTCCTACCGCATAGTCCTGGTGATAGTTAGATGATTCAAACTACTAAGTAACTACCTATATAAAGTAGGATCAAATTTTTGCATGCAGGTTTAGGATCAATTTTCAGTCCAACTTCCATATGAGTAGAAATTGGTTTATAATCAATCATGTTAAACTTTTTCAATACATTGGTTGTATATTGTGCTTGAGAAACAACAATAGAATGTTTATTTTGAAATACAACCATGCCAAGAAAATTATGTAAGAGACCTAAATCGTCATTTCAAAGTATTGTTTCAATTTTTCTTTAATTCTACAAATTAAAGCAGGATTATCACCAGTCATAAGCAAATCATCAACATATATACAAACAATGATAATATGTGATCCTTATTTCTTAATGAATAGATCATTTTCAGAAGAATAATTAACAAATCCTAACTATTTAAAGAAAGAATTAATTTTTACATACCAAGCTCTAGGAGCTTGCTTTAAACCATACAAGGATTTTTTCAATTTACAAACATAGTTTTCTTTACCAATTTCTTCAAATCCTTTAGGTTGAGACATGTAAAGTTCTTCTTTTAAATCACCATTCAAAAAATCATTTTCACATCCATTTGGTGGATTTCCCACCCAAATTGAGCGGCAATTACAAATAAGGTCCTAACAATACTCATTTTAGCTACAGGGGCAAATGTCTCAACATAATCAATACCAAGTTTTTGAGTGAACCTATAACAATAAGTCTAGATTTATGTTTGTCAATACTACCATCTACATTATATTTTACTTTGTATAACCACCTAGACCCTATAATACTTCTTTTCTTTGGAGGTGGAACCAACTCCCAAGTTTGATTTTGAATTAGGGCATTATATTCATTGCATTGCATTGATCCACTTCTCATCTCGAGAAGATTCTTCAAAGTTTGTGGCTCATATTCATACAAGGTCATTAATGCATGGTATGTATGATGGCTTTTGGTCATTTTCCTAAGATCAATAGGATTAGAACTTTCTAACACATATCAGCCCATTTTGGTTTCTTAACTAGGGAGTTAGGAGATTTAGAAGAATCTATATTATTAACATAAGAAACATCATCATGACCATTTACTATATTCTTATTAAAATTATCATTAGAAATATTGACAGAGTTAGGAACATCTTTACCATTATCAGATGAACAAAAGCATTTTTCCAAAACCACCACATTGTGGTTTTCAGTTACTTCCCTTTTTCAGGTCATAAATCCTTATACCTATAATGTTAATACCATATCCAATGAAAACACAAGAAAAATAAGTCATATCAAGTTTCTTTCTTTTCTTTTTAGGAATGTATAAAGAAGCAGGACTACCAAAAAAAATTAGATGAGAAATATCAGGTTTTTGATTTGACCATTTTTCTAAAGGAGTTGAAAGATGAATATATTTGGTGGGATCCCTATTTAGAATGTAGAATTTTTGTGTTCTTTGCTTCTACCCACATAAATTTAGGAATACCAACAGAATGAAGCATAATGTGAGCCATATCTAAAATAGTCATATTCTTACGTTCTACAAAACCATTAGATTAGGGATAGATGAAGAGAATTTAATTCCTTTTAATACCACAATCAATATTAAAATTAAATTATTTGCTAAGATATTCACTCCCATTATCTATTCTAAGTCTCTTAATTTTATAATTTGAAGAGTTTTCAACAAATGCTTTAAATTCCTTAAATTTTCCAAGTATACTAGATTAATTTTTTTTAAGAAAATATGATCAAATCATCCTAGTGAAATCATCAATAAAAGTCATACATATAAATAACCATTTAACGAAGCTACTTCAAGAGGTCATCTAACATCACTATGAATAAGTTCTAGAGGAGAAGAGGAACTCTCTTCAAGATGTGAGTGAAAGGGTTTAGCACTTTGTTTTAAGCGTAAACACCCTTCACATGCACATCATGAGAAGAAGAAAACACATGAAAACCTTTCACAAGATTATATCTATCCATTTCATATAAAATTTGATAATTAACATGTCCTAATATTTCATGCCATAGTTTTGAATTATTCAAACTTTGAGAAACAAAACAGATGTAGAAGAGAAATCATCAAAAATATATAGACCATTTCTTTGAATTCCTTTAGCTATTATATTATCATTACTATCCTTGATATACCAAGTATCTTTCAAATTTTGAATAGCCAAACCATCATGAGTTAATTGAGAACATGATAAAAGGTTCTTTTTGAGTTTAGGAACAAATAAAACATTATTTAACACACCATTAACAAATTTTACTTTCCTTTCTCTATTACTTCTAAAGATGAGTTATCACCAAGATACACATGTTCATTGATTTTCACAACATCAAATAAAGAATTTGAAACACCATTCATATGATTTGATGCACCTAAATCTAGAATCCATTCAAAATTAGAGGAAGAATACAACGTAGCATATAATGCAAAAATTTTAGGAATATCATTAGAGCTATCCTTTTTCCTTAAATTGTATTTAGAATAAACAGTTTGTTTTTGATTTTTATGGATAGGTTTCTTAGATTGTAATCTTCCTTTTTATGTCCAAATTTACCACATTTGTGACATTTACAACTAAACCTAACATGTAATCCCAAAAGAAAAAAATTCTTACAACAACAAAATTTTAGATCTAAATTTCTGATGAAGGGCTTCCACACATTTGAAACCATTCTAAGGAAAATGACATGTTGACCAAAATAAGCTCACACTTATTTTGGGTCAAGCGAACCATTTTCCCCCTTTTTTGCTTCAATCTGAATTTTTACATATTTCAAGCACTTAAGGTCCCCTAAAATCATTTCCATCGAAGAAATTTCTTCCCGTTTCCGTGATATAAACAAATCTTAAATCTATTTAAAGGGTAACAAAAAGACTCAAAAAGGATTTTTTTGGAAAAGCGGAATGGCGGAGTCTAGGGAGGATTTTTTACCAATGAAAAATGTGGACTCGGAAGTGGGTGGTGTCTTAAATACTTTTGAATTTTTGCATTTTTAAGAAGATTTACAAGTGGAAAATGCGGGTAGGGGCTCGTAGATGTCTTTTCGCCAAATGTGGAATGCCGGATAGAGAGGCCAAGATGTCTTTTCGCCAAGGTGGAAAATGGAGGTGGGCTCGGGATGTTTTCTTTTCCAAAGTGAGTCTCAGTAGGTGGCCTAGGAAATTTTCACAAGTATAAATTGCAGGTCGGTGAGAGTGCCAAGGCATTTCGGAACTTTTGGTCACATCTCCAAGAATGGTGTAGTTCCCAAGTGTGGGACCCACGAGCCCAGAGCTCATCGGCCATTAAAAAGCCTAATGCCAGGAAAGAGCCACATGTCTTAATGGTGAATATTCAGATCGGCCCAGGTAGAGAAGTCAAATGATCTCTCCACGCTCCTTCAAAGGAAAGCTTTGAGCCAATCTTCTAAGTACAAAAGGTACGGAAGCCTTCACGTGCCTCTTGTGTCCAATTTCAGAAAGAATATCCAGGGTAGAGTCCCCAAAGGAGTGCCAACCTACCACGTGTTCAAAGTCCAAAAAAGGTTAGCCATTGAAAATTCCAAAATCCGTGGAGCAGGGGGCCATCCACATTTCTCTCGGATTTTGTGATTCTTATGAAAAAGGGGGTTTCCAAAAGTTAAGTTCTCGAGTCGTAAACCTGATTTTTCCCCAATCTAGGGACTCGGGTGTCCTATATTAAAGAGGGAGCCCATTTTTCAAAGCCGGTTTTGTCGGCCTAGCATTTGTATAACGAAAGGAAGGCAAACTCCACGAAGGCGATATCTTTCCCTTTGGGACTCTTTTAAATATCGTGTGTCATGACACCTTTGATAGCCATATCTCCTCTACTCAAAACTAAAAATCATTTTGTGGGAAAGGACTTTATGGAGGTAAAAATGACGAAAATGTTTCAAACCATTTTAGAATCAATCTCTTCAACTACCACCATGATGAAGAATGGGCCTCTTTCTTTCCCAGAGGGACATATTGATGGAGGCATTTGTAAAAGGAATGATTTTGAAAGCTCTTCAGCTTTGGTAAAGGGATTCAATGCATCTCAGAGTGGTTGGAGCAGTTTGATTCTTCCTCCTCTCTCTCTTATTCTTCCTATATATTGTAAAGGAGGGGCATTTTCTAAAAGGTTGGTCATTTTTCCCTCTCCTCCTCCCTTTTTTTTCTTCCCTAGGGTAAATGTGAGTTATAATCCTCCTCCCATACTCTTGTAAATGGTGTTTTCTTGCTCTTGCTTGTGATGATGCTCTGTGTAAATTATGGAAGCAATAAAATCGTTTTTGTGATGCATTTGTCCATCCTTTTCTTGTTTTCATTGCATCCTTTTGCCTCTCATCATCGTGCAGGTATTATGTGCATGTTTTCTAATGTTTCATTACAAATTCTGGGAGCTATGTTTCATGGGGTTTTGGAAGTTTTTCCATGTGAATCTTCATCTTTGGTCTGTGATGCATCTATCCATCCTTTCCATCACTCACCTCTCCTTTTCCATGGTAGTTTAGATTTGATGATCAACATTTTCCTTCTCTAGTGTATCACCGTTTTAGTGTAGGCTCTCTTTTTCCTTGTTCTCTCTCTCCTTGTCTCCTTGGAAGTTAGATTAGGATTAGATTAGGTTCTACCTACACCGGAATAGCTTGTGGTAGATTAAGAAGAGGAACCAACCTTCTGGAGGGTCATTCCCATCAAGTCCCATAACTTGGGAATGATCCAATGTTATGCAATCACACCAAATGACCCATTTAGAAAACTAGATCCATAGCTCATTTGGGTGTGATTTCACACTAAGAGTTTTACACGCCTGGTGGGACATTGAGGTTAGATCTTCACTTTATTTCATCAAGTTGATGTGTTCTTGATCGTGTGATTCTAACTTTTTGAGGCACATTCATCTTAGCAGCACATCCGCGACTCCATCCTCGGTCAAAAACCCATTCTCCGAGTCAATACCCATTCTTTCCATCCATTTCCACTCATTTTCATCCATTCTTTCTTCCATATCTTTTATTTTCTTCCATTCCATGAAGTTGTGCAATCATGACTTCATTTCCTTCTTGGGACTCACACTTACAACAAAAGAAAAATACACCTCCAATATGTTTTACAACTCCTTCAAATCAACATTTTGAGCAAAGGCAAAATCATAATGTCTACCCCTATGAGCAGCAATGCCAAAATTAGTTTGGCTATGGAGCTTTCCAAGAGAAAGGGTATGCAAACAATGAAGACAATCAAATACAAGATGCTGGTCTACTGGAGAAGATCCAAAAAATGGAGGTTGGCATGGTTCGTCAAGGGGTATAGCACAAATGAAGGCATTTTAGATTGGTTTCAGGGCACCTTGTCCATGGGAAGGTCCTTTTCCAAGACATTACAGCCCGTAGGAGAAGCTTAGACTTCATGGTTGAAATTTCCCTAACATGCACAATGGACTCGAGGAGATCAACGCTTATGAGTTGGAGTCAAACAACCTTGTCAATGGGTAAGTCCACCACCTCATAGTTTTTCTTTTCTCTTTCTCAATCAATACCATCTCAACCCAAGCTCCATTTCTAAGCTTCCCATCTGCTAGCCCCAAGTGTTGATTCCATTTCTCCATTCCCTAGTATTCCACCTCATCCCAATTATCTTCCCTTCCCTTCCAAATAGTCATCCCCTCCAAACAAACAAAAGCCCACCCCCTCCCACCACAAAAATTGTAAAGCTGGTTGAACCCCAACCTACCACTCCTCTTGCTTTCCCAAGTCCATGTTGGGAAGAGACCAAGAAACTAGTCAAGGAGAAAACAAAGAAAAGAGGAGCCCAACAGAAAATAAATGATAGAAAATCTGAAGAGTTGGGCTACCAAATTTGGGTTTACAAAGATCCCCTTGATGGTCAAACTCAATGGAGGAGGTTAGAGTTGAAGAAACAGTGGTGGTTGAGGCTGAGTTTGTAGTAGAAGAAGAACAAGAACAAGAGGAAGAGAATCAACAGTATGTTTATGGCACTTTTCCTGAAGAGATATGTTGATCTAATCCAAGCTTTATACAACTAGTTAAGAGAGGGAACAATCAGCTCCAAGTCCCATTGAAGAGGAGCAGATGAGAGAGATCAAATTGGAGTCAAGGCCACTCAATGAAGAAAATCATTGAATATTCCTTTTTCTTTCATTCGTAGGGCCTATTTGATTAATGAACCCATGATGGAGGAGGACCATATAGTTTGAGGCTCCAAGTGAGGAGCAGGCCACAGAGGAACCTTTAGTTCTTCCTCCCACTTCATCTCCTTTAATCTCTAATGTTGAGGAGGAGTTTGATCTTTCAAACTTCATGTTTGAGGATAAGGAGAACCATGGTGATCAAATTTCAGATCAGGAGGACATCATGGAAGAGGTTGAACATTTGCAACAGACAACAAGGAGGTAGATGTATTTTCTAATGTGGAGGATTGCTTTGGATGGAAGAGGAGCCCATGAGTTTCATTGTTTTCTCCTTCATCATCCACCTTCAAAGCACATGATCCCGCTTTATGAAGGGAGGAGAACAACAACATGCACATCTTATAACAGCTCTTTGGAATAAAGGTTGGGAGATTTAAATACCTTCCATGTTCTTCACAGAGGAAGAAGAGAAAGGGCAAAAAAATTTCCACATCTCTTCCACACCATCCATCCATGAGGGGTCAACAAGAAGACTCCATTCTTGGAGTGAAATTCAGAGCAATGGGCACATCCAAGGACCATACGTTGCCCAATCGGGTACTTGGATTCATTAGAGCCAAGGAGAAGCCAAAACCACCATGCCCACTTCGGGCATGAGGATGAGCTCAAAGTACTAAGGATCATCATCAATTCCTCTTTAATCTAAATGCAAAGCAAGTAAAAGAGGTATTTGTCTTATTTCTAGTTGATACCTTGATGATTTGGGTGGAGGACCATTTTTTCAATTTTTCACTCATCCAACCAGCCATGTTTAGTGCCAATCATTTGCATGGCTTCCATTTTTAGGAAGGAAGCTATTTTTCCTTTCAATTACACAATTTGTTTGAGCTCCCTTTCTCTTGGTTAGATTAGTGTAGGTAGGTTTGTTTTCAGCAAAAGAAGTGCTTATGCACACTCTACATGTCTCATTTGAGGCATGTATGATTTGGTCTTTGTATATAAGTTTTGGTTTTTATTACTTGCACAGGGGATTGAGGCCAAGTCTTAACTATTTAAGGTAAGAGAGCTCATGTTTTCTTGTGATAGTTTAAAATTGAAATAAAAAACAAATGCAAATAGATAAAGTGTTTCAAGAAAGTCCATTTGAGGGATGATTGAAGCCAACTCAAAACAATTTTTTACTCTTAGAAACTCCATTTGATCAAGGTTTTCTTATGAAAATTAAGCTCACACTTATTTGGGTCAAGGACAACAAAAACATAGAAAAGGCTGTGATTCAATCTATTTTTTTACATATCAAGACTTAAAGTCCCATGATCAATTTCATATTTATCAAGATAGAAATCCATGCCCAATGGATGCTATAAGGAAGTCCTTCTAACTCTATTTAGCATTTTAAAAGTGAAACAGAGGCCCGAGAGAGTCAAATTTGACCTGGACCAAAACAAGGAGAAATAGAAGAAATGGATCTTTTGAGCATTTCCATATCTTAAATCTATTTAAAGGGTAAAGTGGAAAATCAAAAATGGATGGGGCGGAGGTCTAATAGAGAAGAAATGACCCTACACAAGAAAATGACTCTGTCTTTTCCAAATGTGGATGTCTTAAATCTATTTTTAAGCTTTAGATTTAAAATGTGGGTCTATGGGGCCACGAAATGAAGGAACAGGCCTTCAAGAGTAAATTTAGGAAGGGAAAAAAATGGCGAGGATTCAAAGTTTTACACTTTTCGAAAATAGTTCAGGGCGGCCTCGAGCCCAAATTGGCTAAGTATAGAAGTTGCAAGTCTAAGGCTAAGTGTCAAAAGAGCCACGTGCATCTCCAAGAGTTGATCCAAGGCGGTAGACCCAAATAAGCACAAGCTCAAATGACACTATCCAAAGTCTAGGGTCCAGTAGAAGTAAAAGGACCGAAAAGTCCACTGAATCAACTAAGGCCAAAAGTGTCAACTCAATGCTCCTCCAAAGGCAAAAAGAATGTGCTAACCTTCCAAACAAGCGCCAACCCTCCATGTGTCCAATCTCGAGAGAGGGTATGAGTCGGTTGAATTGTCCAAAACATGGAGCCTAGGCCAACAACTTCAAAAGTAAAATTAAAGGCCACGTGTCAAAACAAGCGCAAAGCCTCCACGTGGATTTTCGGTCATACATTTTGTGATTCTTGCACCAAAGGGGGAAAAGTTAAATAAGCCCAGGAAACTCATTTTTCCCTAATCAGGTGGCTGCCACATGTGTCCCATATTAAAGAAGGGGCCCGTTTTTCAAACTAGTTTTCCCACCCATTTGTATGGACCCGATGCAAAATTTGAAGGGGCATATCTTTCGACTCAGGGCTCAAATATTACAAATCTTACACCGTTGGAAGCGTCTTGATGTCCTCTACACCATGGAAAGATAAAAAATCATTTTTTTAGGCCTTGGTAGGTAAAAACCCGGAAAATTATACAAGCCATTAACGTAGAATCCAATCTCTTCAACTACTAGATCTGATTTGATTTGATTTGATCTCTTTCTTTGCCAAAAGTGACATATTGTGGGTGGATTTGTAGAAGGCATTGATTTCATGGGTGGTTGAGATTTCAAAAGGTATTCAATGCGTATCTCAGAGTGGTTGGAGTAGGATTTGATTCTTTCTTTCTTCTCTCTCCCATTCTTCTATATATTGTAACAGAGGGGCACTTTAAAAAAAGGGTTGTTCATTATTCTCTTTTCCTCCCCTTTTATTTTCTTCCCCAGGGTTGAAATGGAGTTTGAATCCTCCTCCCGGCTCTATAATGGATTTTTTCCTCTTGCCATTGAATGATGCTCTGTGTAACTTATGGAGCAATAAAACTCATTTTTGTGATGCATTTGTCCATCCTTTTTTTTGTTTTCATTACATCCTCTTGCCTCTCTTCATTACAGGGTATTTATGCATGTTTTGAATGTTCATTTACAGATCTAGGAGCTGTGTTCATGGGGTTTTGGAACATTTTCGTGTGAATATGATCTATGGTCTATGATGTTCTTTGTCCATCCTTTCCATTTCTCACCTCTCTTTGTTCCATGGCAGTTTGGTAGATGATCAACATTTTCCTTCTCTGGTGTATCACCGTTTTAGTGTAGGCTCTATTTTTCCTTGCTCTCTTCTCTCTCTCTCTCTCTCTCTCTCTCTCCTTGTCTCCTTGGAAGTTAGATTAGGATTAAATTAGCTTTTACCCTACAATGGAATAGCTTGTGATAGGTAGATTAGGAAGAGGAACCGATCTTCTCTCGGAGGTTCATTCCCATCACCAAGTCCACCTTGGGGAATGATCCAATGTTATGTAATCACACCAAATGACCCTACCTTAGAAATGCATCCATAGCTCATTGGGGGTGATGTGATTTTGCACTAACACTAGCATGTAATTAACCCAAGAAAACTTTTCTTATTAGCAAAAGAAGATTTATATCTAAATTTTTGATCGAGAAGGGCTTGCAAAGGTTTGAAATTTGAATTTCGCACTAAGAAATGCCTAAGAGGCATTCTCCTTAGAGTCAAAGTTCATCATGACTTTCTTCTTCTGTATCGTAGTGAACTTAAGGTATTTAAATCAAGTAGATCATTTTCTTTTCCATATTTAGAGTTCAAGATAGAAACAAATACCTAAATATTTCATGTATATTCAATCTAATAATAAAGTAGATAAAGTTTTCACTAATTAAATCACAATTGAATCCATCTAATTGTGTTTTAATATTTTTAATTTTGGCTAAGAAATTAACTAATTTTTCATCTCCTTTCATAGGAGTTGTAAGAAATTCTAAAACTAATTTAATAATTTTAGATAAACATGTACCTTCATGCATGGATTCTAGTTGTGTCCATACCTCTTTCGATGTTCGATATTACCAATGTGTAGAAGGTACTCATCGTTCACATTGCACAAATCATGGAAAGAGCCTCCTGCATTCATTGTGAGAATGCATTCATGTTATCTACAGTTGCTTGATGACCGGTGGGAGAAACCTCAGATCCAAAAATAATCGTCTAGAGTTTCCTTGCCATAAGTTTTGATTTGACCTGATCTTCCAAATGTTGTAGTTGGTTCCATTCAAGATCTAGGTTTTGTCAAGACAGAAATAGTTAGATGCCATTATTTTCCTAAACCTGTAAAACACACCCCATTATAATATACAATGTACCACGAGTTAGATACATATTTATAAAAACAACAAAACTTTTAATAGAATCATATCTAAATTTTATAGATCTAAAGAAACTATTTGATCATAACTAATTATGTCATTACAATGCATACTAATTAACCTCCCATGATCAAAATAATAACCCACAATATAAAGGGCTCTGCATTATACGCCAGACTTATATAAAAATATTTTCACCATATAGAAGTGAAGAAGAAACAAATTTTTGAAAAAATTAATGTAGACAAAGATCTAGCCAAAAATTTGACATCTAAATAACCTGTCATTATGACATATTTTTGGTTTGTCATGACATTCATTTGATTGTCAAATTTAACGAAGAAAAAATTTGTTGTGTGTTTCCGAATGTGAAATTCCATAATTTATTCTTGTGTATAATATTAGGGAGGTTATGTTTTAATACATTATAATAATCTATTATAATTTATAATGTAAATAGGATCCACACATAGTTGGGGTTAGAGATTAGGAGATGAGAGACAAAAGTGTGAAGCCCACAAATTTTTTTAATCTTCGCAGCGAAGGTGACCATCGATGGGAAGGAATCCTTGGTTGATATGCCATTCCCGTGGGTGTTTACCTCAGAGCGAACAAGATTCTCGCTTGGAAATGACAACGGAGTGGAATGAGCCGAAAGGTTCAAAAGTCTTGGTAAAGGAAGAAGTGTCTTCATTGGTGAAGAAGTTTGGCCCTAGTGCAGTGATCAAATTTCTGGCCTCATCATTAGGGAAATCAACCTTGAAAATTTTGATTGAGGAAGTTGATCCTTGTTAGGGGAATGTTTTGTCTACCCTGGTAGTGGGGAAGGAGGTCCCTTCTAATCCAATTGAGTGCAAGGCCAACAGTTTGATGGATATGGAGGAAATCAAGGTGGGTGGGATCGGTTTCAAAATCTCCACGGATATGGTGCATGTTGTGTTATAGATATTTTATTATGTTAGTGCTCACATTTATGTATTTGGGTAAAATATATTTGTAATAGTTTATGAGTTGTTATGATAACTCATAATATTTAGCTTTTATATTATTGTGATAAAATAATGTAAGTGAGTTATTTGGTTGGTAAGCCAACTCACGTAGATAAGTTTGTGAGATATTTTGGGATAGATTTGAGAGAATCTAGGAAGGGTTTGAGAGATATGAGGGATGATTATTAAATCCTAGAATCAATGATATCAAACTCTATATATTGTAATCTCATACATGCATAATCTATCCTAGATGAATACAATTTGAATATTATTAGGTGTTAATTCAACATTATTGTTCTAAATTTCATAAAGAAACTCGAGAAAATATTTCATCCGGTATCCAAGTAGTGATATAATCCTATTAATGTGCATGTGAGAGTGGAGTTAGTTTAGTATGTATTTCGGTCTTTGAGAAAATAGAGTTGCTCTGGCTTTAAATTCAATTATTCCCATGAAAAGAACAGGTTATAAGTTATTTTCTAAGATCTGGGTTCTTGTGATTTTTAATGGGTTTGAAGATGGATACATGAGGAAAATATCGTATGAATTTCAGAGAGAACCTACATCACGTTTTAACAGAAAGTGTTAAAACTTTACTAGGATCTGTTTCATATTTCCACTTCTCATTTGCCTTGTGGATCATGATACACCAATCCTAGGCATTTCTATGAATCATTCATAGTTAGTGGGACTACTACGAGCAATATTCATTTCCAATATTTATGTAATTTTGGTTCACAACTTATCCATCGGCATACTCACGCTTGGTCTATTCTTTGGATATTCCAGTTGCAGTTGAATATTACATGGTCATTCATTGAGCAAGCCCCATGCTCACTCCTTCCAGCAAGGTGCAGTTTGACAACCACATGCTAATATTTCATTAGCGATTACCATCTGAAGATCTACCATGCATTCCTATAAAAATATGAATGCTTGATCTCTGTGCGTCATTCATGCAAACAGTTTGCATCGGTAAATGTGTGGTTCTATTATTACATTCTCAAATCGTGGATGGTCAACCAAGTTTATGATTCATTAAGGTATAAAATAGCCATCTATGCATTATCGGATATGTTATTTCAAGTGTCATGTGTAGTCTCTCTTCCTTGTTTTATCCCACATGCCTGCATTAGCATCCACATCACTTAGTAACATTCAAAAAATTCCTCTCACGCATGCTTCTTTTTCTTTATCCTCACTCCACATTCCAAATTTGTGAGTATTTGAGTAATAAAGTTGTCCACATATGAATGGAAGGAGAGTGTTATTTTTTTAAAAAATCGATAAGGTATTTGTTATCTAAATTTCAAATAAGTCATAAATGTGTATAACAATATTAGTCATAAGTAAAGAAATATAAATAAAAAATAAACTAAGTGGTATCTAGATGTTTGGTTAATATAATGTTGTTAATTTTATAAAATGAAATAAGTATTTATTTTTTAATATTTTTTCATCCGTTAATGTAAATTCAAATTCATTTGTTAGTTTTTTTAGTGTCATTTTGTGTTGTTAAATAAGTGTCATTAAATGTAATTTTGTGAATAAAGTGTCATTATATAAGTCCAAAAATAGTAAAATAAAATATTAAAAAAATTGCGTGCATTTTTCTTGGATACATTATTGGTTATCCAATTTGTGGGGGAGTAAAACTTGAGCTTCAGTTTCACAATTGCTTTGAGTAACTAAGCAGCGGATAGAATGGAGGACGAAGGCAACAGAGGAAGGAGGTCAATCAATGACCTCTCGCTAGCCACAAGTGACGGGGCCGCATAATGGTGTTGTGGCATTTTATTTCAGTTGTGTGTTTACTTTCTGTAAATAAGAATAGATGGATCATACCTGTTCAACTATTGTAATAAGTGAGCTCCTGCATGAGCAATATTTCTTGCATTTTCCTTGATGTTAGAACATTGCAGAAGATCAGAAGCACCAATGTAAGTTAATTTGTGGATCTTGAAAAGGTTTGTGGAGATCCAAAAACCACATGAGGTGGATAGTTGATGGGGCCTGTTCATGTCAAGGTTTGTGGTAAACCTATTTAAAACCATGGAAGGAGAGAGCCTTTCTTTTGATCAAGGTCATGAGCCAAGTTGGGCATGCCACATGGGTGAGCATATTGTAGATAAGTGTGTGAATGTTTTTCCACCATGTTCACACTAAGGGGGGAATGTTATAGATATTCTATTATGTTATTGCTCACATTTATGTATTTAGGTAAAAGATATTTGTAATAGTTTATGAGTTGTTATGACAACTCATAATATTTAGATTTTATATTATTGTGATCAAATAATGTAAGTGAGTTATTTGGTTGGTAAGCTAACTCACGTAGATAAGTTTGTGAGATATTGTTGGGATAGATTTGAGAGATTCTAGGAAGGCGGTTGAGAGATATGAGGGATGAATATTGACTCATAGAATCAAGGAGATCAAACTCTATATATTGTAATCTCATACATGCATAATATATCCTAGATGAATACAATTTGAATATTATTATATTCGGTGTTAATTTTGCATTATTGTTCTAAATTTCATAAAGAAACTCTAAGAAAAGATTTCATGTTGATCTCCCTTCAGGCTCAAGGTAGGATTTTGTGGATGTTTGAGTTAAAAGGGCAATCTGTTGCAAATTTTTGGGGGCTAAGTTTTCCAGAAGAAAAATTATGAATTGGGTATATTGGTTATGGGGCAAGGAGTAGAAACCCAAGGTCTTCTTTCTTCTGAATGGCTTCTTCCAAGTCCTGTTCCATTCGGAGGCCTTGTTGGAGAAATTTTATAAGGGGGGACCCTAGTTTCTCAATTCCTCCAGTCTGTATTTGTGACCTTGGTCCCCAAATTTAATCTGTGTTTAGAAAAATTCTAAGAGCCCCGCTTTGGTTGAGTTTCCATAATATGCCCTCTGAATTCAGGAATCAGGTTGCTTTAAAGGCTATTGCCAATTCCCTCGGCTCGTGGGTTCCGATTTTCAACCCTTCTCTCTTGGCTTGGAGGAATTCTTTGGCTTGGATTTGTGTCAAAATGGATCTGTCCTCCCCTCTTCCAAACTCAGTCATTTTAACTTTTGTTAGGGGCTGCAGACCTCAATTGATTGACTATGAAGGATTGAATGTTAAGTGCTTCTCTTATGGAAAATTGGGTCATTTGAGGAAGGTTTTCTCGGATAAATTAAAAAATTCGGTCAATCTTCCTCCCCCATCCGGTTGATTTGTTGATGGTTTTGGATCGATCCTTTGTTCCCTCTCTCCCTCGGATCAGTGTGAAAGATGGCGTACCAACGCAGGCAGGTCCATTTTTGTCTTGGTCGTCTTTGAATCTTCACTTGAATTTGACTCCTCACTCTCTTTTGAAGGAAATGAAGGAGGTGCACAAGGATTTTGGGGATCTTGCTTCCTTAATTAAGGAAGGTATGGTGAAGGGGCATGCCTCTTCATTAGAAACCCTAAATGGGTGGATTTCAAATAATGAGATCTTGACTTTGGATATGCCCATCTCCTTAGCCGGTGAAATGGAGGATGGGGAGATTGATCTAGAGGGCTTAGCTCCAGATCTGGCTCCCTCCAAATTAGCCATTAGTCAGGAAGGTTTGGGATCAACCTTATGTGGTTCTACTGGAAAGAGGGGTAGAAATTCCAAACAAGAGGTCACTCAATTGGAGGTTGATTTAGGAAAGCAAAGTACCCTGAAATTTGACATTGCTGATTCCGGAAGGTGAAAATCCTTCCTTGTTTTCAATGAAGTTGTTTTCCTAGAATTTCGAAGCCTCAATTCCTCTGAAAAAAACACTTGCTTAAGCGTTATATCCTCTCCTTGGAGGCTTGTATGGTTCTTTTGCAGAAACAAAGTTGTCTATTCATTGGAAGCTGAGATTATGTGGAGTAGATCTGGTAGAGGCTAGAAAGGGGTCTTCTTAGGATCGTCTGGTGCTTCTGGGGGTCTTGGCATTCTTTGGAAGGATGGCTTTGTCAAAGTGGAACTACAAGCTCAGTCCCCAACTGAAAACTAGTAAGTGTTATCCTTCGTCACTCCCAGTTAAGTTTCTTTTTGTTTAATGTGTATGCCCCTAATAGTATCATGGGGAAAAAAATTATTTGGGTGGATCTTCTTCAATCTACCTCTTCTTTGGGAGATCATTTGTTCATCTTGGGAGGGGATTTTAATGCCAT
This sequence comes from Taxus wallichiana var. yunnanensis, assembly GCA_018340775.1. Classification (NCBI taxonomy): domain Eukaryota; kingdom Viridiplantae; phylum Streptophyta; class Pinopsida; order Cupressales; family Taxaceae; genus Taxus; species Taxus wallichiana. Next base: position 331,723,788 of record CM031237.1, on the reverse strand, counting down.
CTTTGATAGTAAGGACAAGAAAGGTGGGATTATTAGAAATCTTTAGTCTCAATTAGACTTACTGTTCCTTTATTAGGGACAACGCTCTGTTGGATCTGGAGCCTAAGCGAGATGGTTCACCTGGAGTAATAGGAGAAAGGGCTTTAGTAATATTGCTGAAAGGCTTGATAGATTTCTGGTTTTCCCTAATTGGTCTCTTAAAGACATTGTTCTGGAAAGCTTTGTTCTTCCTTGGTCGGGTCGGATCATTTTTGGTGTCCCTCGTGGTCGATTTGATGAAGCCCCTCACAAATCCCCTTTCAAGTTTGAGCTAATGTGGCTCAGAGATGCTTCCCTTGAAGGGTGGATTAATCTCTGGTGGAATTCTTATCAATTTGATGGCTCCAAGATGTTTGTGCTGGCTCAAAAGTGAAGAGACTGAAAAAGGACTTGCTAGAGTGGAATGGTAAGTGCTTCAAAAATATTTTTCAAGAAAAAGCGAGGGTTGAATCTGATCTGAAGGCTCTTAATTTGAAAGTGTTCAATGTTGGGATGGATCAAGAGGATTTTTCTATGGAGAAGTCTCTTCTAGGTGAACTGGGTGAGTTGCTCCTTAGAGAGGAAATTTATTGGAAGTAAAAATCAAGGGAACTTTTGCTAAAGGACAGGGACAGGAACATGAAAATTTTCCATGCTTCTGTAAAATCTAAAAGGAATTCAAATTTCATTTTAGAAATTAAGAATAGTGAGGGGATTTTCTGGTTGAGCAGAAAGATATTGTCAATGAGGGTATTAATTTTTTCTCCTCCCTGCTAGTTGGGGATGTGGCCTCCTTTGATGAAGCTCAATCTTCCCTTCTGGAGTGTATCCCTTCTCTTATCTCGGAAGATCAAAATGCTACACTTTTGAAGCCTTTCTCCTTCACAGAGATTGAAAAAGTTGTCTTCTCCATGGAAAAGAATAAAGCTCCTAGCCCGAATGGCTTCCCTGCTGATTTTTTTCAGAATTTTGGAAAATTGTGGGTTATGATGTGTGGGTGGATGTGGAGGATTCGAGGAGATCCCGTTCAGTGCTCAAAATGTTGAATAACACCTTCATTTTCCTCTTCCCCAAAATTCATCAGCCCTCCTCCTTGCGGATTTTAGACTTGTCTCCTTTGTAATACTTCTTATAAAATTATTTCCAAGGCCATTGCCCTTCACTTGAAAGTAGTTTTGGATCCTCTTATCTCCCAAGAGAAAACTAGTTTTATTTGGGAAGATCAATCTTAGAGGGTGTTATTTTGTCACATGAGTTGACTCACTCCCTTTCTTCTATTAATGCTCCTGGTATGCTCTTGAAGCTAGATATCAACAAAGCTTATGATAAGATTAATCGGGATTTCTCATTAGAACTCTTCAAAATTTTGGCTTCTCCAAGAGTTTGTGTGATTGGATCTTTAGTTGTGTCTCTGGCCCTTATTTCTCTATTTTGATAAACAGGAGTGCTAAGGGTTTCTTTATTAATGTGAGAGGCATTAGGCAGGGGGACCCTTTGTCCTCCTTTCTCTATATCTTGGTTGCTTTGAAGCCCTCGGCAGGTCTATCAAGAAAAAGATGGTGGAAGGTAATCTCAGGGTTTGAAAATTACTAATGGAATCCCTTCTCTCTCCCACCAATAATTCATAGATGATACCTTTTTGTTTGGCAGGGCCAATATTCAAGAAGCTAAGGAGTTAAAAGATACTTTGGATGGATACTCAAAAGTGGCCGAGAAAGAAGTTAGTCTTCTTAAATCTTGCATCTTCTTCTTCAATGTCTCCCCTCAGCTTGAAGCTCAAATTCTGAATATCTTCAAATTCAAAAGGGTTGCTTGCTAGTCAAATATCTTGGTATCCCCTTGTTTAAAGGTTCGGGTAAGGTTTCTTTGTGGAAGGATTTGCTCTTCTCTTTGGAAGCTAAATTAAACTCTTGGAAAGGTAAATGGCTCTCCTTAGTTGGGAGACTGATGCTCATCAAATTGGTTCTCTGTGCCTCTCCTATGTATTTTCTTTCCGTTCTCAAAATTCCCAAAGGTGTGTTGGAGAAATTAAAGGTTATATTGAGAAATTTTTTGTGGCAAGGTCTCTCTGGAGAAAAGAAAATTCTGTTGATCAGATGGGATGCTCTAGCTAAACCCAAAGAGCTTGGAGGAGTGGGGATTCTTAATCTTGGTTTACAAAATTTGGCACTTGGTGCTAAGATGGTTTGGAACTTGATTTCCAATCCCAATAGTCTTCTCAGTCAGGTGTTCAAAAAGAAATACCTAGGAGCCCCTCGGGGACATCCCAGAGTTTGAAGGAATTAAAGAGAGGTTGCTTGATGAATGGGGTCCATTTGTTTTGAATTATGGGCTGATGGATGACCCTCCCCTCAGTGTTACAATGGAAAAATCTGGATCATATGGGTCTTTTGGATGAATTAAAGAAGAATTTCATGTCTGCTTTATAGGAGAGGCAAGTCCTAATTTCTAACAAGCAAGATGAAATTGTGCAGATTGTTTCTTCCTCGGGCTGTACTTCCCGCATCTTGGTTATTCTCTATTACATGAGGAGGTTGCTGCTAAGAAAACATTTGGAAGGACTATTGGGAACCCCCTTCCCCCAAAGGTGGGTTTTTTTCCTAGATGGATTTCCAGGGTAAAATTCTTACTCAGGAGAGAAGGAAAAAAATTGGGTTTCAAGGTCCCACTAGATGTATTTTGTGTGAAAAGAAAGAGGAAGATAGGGATCATCTATTATTACACTGCCCCTTTGTAGTGAAATGCTGGAATTGGTTGTGTGCCAAACTCAACCTCCCTTGGGTTCAACTTAACTCCCTTTCAAAATCCATCTTAGCTTGGCCTATTAAATTCCACTCAGGAGCTCTTTCTTCCATTTGGCTATGTAGCCTAGTGCTTCTCCTTTGGCACATTTGGTGGGAAAGGAATAAAAGGATCTTTAGGGAGGAAAGTAACTCAGTGGAATTGGTCCTTTTTAGGCTGGAAGGTGCTATCTTTGAAGCAGTGTCCTCGAATTGGTCTAGATCTTGTCCTTTTACTTCACAAGACAGGGTGTTAGAAAGGAGTTGGCCATTGATTATCAAACCAAGGGATGAAGCCTAGAAATATTCTCTACCTTCCTCCTTGGCTAGGAGAAATACTAAATGCCCCCCTCCCCTGGCTTTTTAAGCTTAATTTTGATGGGGCTGCCAGAGGGAACCAGGGGATCTAGTGCTTGGGCCGCTGGTTTGCAACTCAATAGGTAAGGTGGTGGGAGCTGCTTCCTTTAAGATTAAAGTGGGTACATGCAATTCCACTGAGTTGCAAGCTCTTAGTAAAGGCTTGTTCTTAGCTACCTCGCTTAAAATTGAGAACCTGGAGATTGAAGGAGATTCCTTGGTAATCATCAATGCCATTATAAAAAAAAGAGCCTTATCGTGGAAGCTTGATTTGGGTGTTCAAAATTTTTATGGAAACTATCCAAATTCAATAATTGGAGCATCAGACATGTGTATAGGGAGGGTAATCAGATCAAAATCTTTGGGAGAAGGTGGAAAGTAATTTCTTTGCATGGGAGGGCCTTGATATGATTGTCTCGAAGGATTCACCTTATCATGGAAATGATGACAGTCCTCCCCCGCGTGTGAGGAGTGGGAATGCTACTTAAGGCGGTTGGGTGGAACACCTTCGCTCATTTTCTGCTCACCTCTGAAATGGATTCTCCTCGGGCTCCCAAGTTGGCTTTGTCGTGTGATATGCGGGAGATGGCTTTCTATAATAAGGTTTCTGATTGCAGGTTGAAGAAAATATTTCATATCTCATGTGCTGATGATTTGGAGGTTGTTAAACTGGTTCTGGGGTTGGACTTTATGAATGTGGAAGGGTGGTGAGGATTAATAACGACATAACTTCCATCTTTGTCAAGAATTTACTAGTCCTTCATCCCTCGAAGGAAGAGGTGATAAAAATCACTCGCTCACTTTGGATATGGCCTCGTTTTTATGAGAATCGGCCTCCGAGGTTGCAGCTAGCTTCAATCTTGTGTCTTGGCTTTGTGGATCTTGAAGGGGTTCTGTGTTCTTTGGTTGGTAATGATTCGGCTTTCACCGATTTGGAGAACCGTTTGAGTCTGTTGGAATTTTCCAAATCCTTGGTGGTCTTTGTGAATGATAAAATTTTTAGTTAGGCTTGTATTAAATTACCAAATATGAAAGCCCTTAGTATGCCTTTGGATCTGCAGTGCTTGAGCTAGTGGATGGAGTTGCGAGATATTACGGGAGATGACTTCAAGTACCTTTAGAGGGGCCGGCTCAAAGAGAACTCTGCTGATGGAATCTCCGATTTGGAGCTCGGGATGGATCCAAGTCGGTCTGTGGTGGGTCTCAATATCTCGGTTGATGCTGTCAATTAGGTATTAATTAGGTCCTAGTATTAGTATATAGAATAAAATCTGGTTTTTGTTAGTATGCCAATGTGACTTGGTTGTGGCTTTTCTTGAAACATTTGAGGTTAAGCCTCCTTTTTGTATATAGGGAATGGTCCTTTCAACTCTCCTTATTAATAAAATAAAAATAAAAATTTATAATGCAAATATATATATATATATATATATATATATAAACAATATACTCTATAAGCCTTATAACTATAGTTTTAAAAAAAAGAGGTATATAGTTTATATAATGTAAATAAAAAACAACATATAGTCTATAAAAAATTATAAACTATAGTATTATATATATATATATATATATATATATATATATATATATATATATATATATATATATATATATATATAAAACCCTTATTAAAGGGGATTGAAGGACATAGACCAGGTTAAAATAATTTTACCAGGTGCAAGTAGATTTATGAGAGTATAGATTAACTTGGTGATTTTACAAAGGGGACAAGAATTTCACCCGGCAATGAAATAAATTGAAATCCCTATTTTCATGAACCTTGTCTCCTCCTTCATTTACTCTTGATTTTTACAATTGAAAACATTTAACCTGCACACATTAAAACTATAGAAATATAGGAAAATATTTTACACATTATTTAGCCCTTACCAGGTCTTTCACACGAGTTTTCACGGAAGGTAATAATCTTTCCATTTTTTTCCTCCTGTGCATTCACATTAGTTCTTCACAAGACAAAAATATTAGATTGCACAAAAAATGGAAAGAAGGGGGCTTGATCATTTTAAATACCCTTTCAGGTTGGTTGAAAAAACCCATAAAAATTAAATAGATTAAATACAATAACTTAGACCTAACCTATTTAATTTAAACCATGCTCTGTACCATGTTAGAATTTAGAGGATTCTAACTATTACAAATTTAATCAACCAATACATTTAAATATTAACATAAACCATAAAACATTAAATGTTAAACATTATGCAATGTAATAAATAAAATTACATAACATATTAATTAAGTACAGGTGACACAATGTTTATAGTGGAAAAACCCAAATATGGTAAAACCACTTGTGAAATAACCTTTTACTTTCCAAGAACCAAACTTACATCCAATAACTTTCACCTCCTCCTTTCAACCCTAATCACAAGGGTAAAATAATATTCACCTTTGATATTTCATTCAAACATATCAAATGAGGACCTAAAGTCCTTTTTATATTAGGTGATTGGGTATGTCTCCCGACCCACCTTTTCAACCTTATCGGTTGACACATATACCTAGGTTTATAATATTTAATATTAGAAATATAATCATTTCATGATATTAAATATTTAACCGAAAATATATACCTAGGTTAGCATATTTAATAATAGAAATAGAAATAGAAATAGAAATATTATTAAATATTAACCTATATATATATATATATATTAGTGATGGACCCATATACATTAAGGGTTGGCCAGACCACTTAATCATTATGTTCCAATAGTATGAGGGCGAGATACATATTGCCACTATAAACATATAACACATATTATTCATTTATAGTTTCAATACGAGGGAAGCTATGAGCATCATGTATGTACTTGATATATTTCCATATTATTGTGTATAACTACTTAACAAATTATGATTTCCAACCCATTAATTCCTCCTAATGTCTTATAATTGGTAGGGAATGCAGATGATATTTTTCCCCTATTAACCTCTTTGAATAATTGTCATTATCAACATATTAAACTTTCTTGTCAACATTATCTTCCCCTATTATTCCTCTATATTTCTCAATGAGAATGGGCATATGCCCATTTTAAACATTTTCAGACAATAAATATTGAACTTAAATATTAATACATATGTTAAACAATACAAGAATATGACCATTGTATATGAAACTATACATGTAACATCTATCATTTCTCTATGTTAATTTTACGAGAATGTTCGAATGGGAAGATTTCTATTCTTATACAATCAATATAAATGAAGAATAGAGGTTACATTTATTTGTATAGAATGTAAATCTACCCATTCTAAAAATCTCCTCAGAAATATAGAGGAAGAATACATGTAATATTCAACCTCTATATTACATGTATGAGAACGAGTAGATTCCAATGTTAAGCATATTCATACAAGAAATACAATCGTATTGAACTTATACATTAAAACCTATCTAAAATAATACACGCATCTACCCATTATATACTAAAAGGTATAATCTATTCTTCCTCGATGTTTCCTTTACAATAATGTATAGAATTAGAAGATTCATATTCTCATACAATTAATATAGAGGAAGAATATATGATATATTTTATTTTTGTATAGAATTGGTATATGCCCATTCTAAACATTCTCCTTGGGAAATATAGAAGAAGAAAACACACAATATTAAACCTCTATATTTCTCGTATGAGAATGGGAATCTTCCCATTCTAAACATTCTCATACAAGAAATACACATAATATGGAAATAAAATATATTCATTATTCTGATTTAATGATACAAAAGTAATTTATATGACATGGACACATAGGGCCAAAACAAAAGATAATAAGACATTGTGAGGTAGGCTCATGAGGAGTGTAATGTGTTATAAGTAAAATGGAATGAGAGGGGAGAGTGAATAATTCCTACAATACTTTCAATTCATTTTCCATGTCATACATTAACATTCAAATTAGCCATTCAACATGTGTAACCATTATGAACTTATTAGGTGTGTAACATTAAATCATAACAACATGAAACAAGATACACAACATATCAAAACCATATGCAAGTTGGAAATCCTCAAGCTCAAGGGAAAGAAAAACCATTGGAACCTATGCTAATATTACTCATAACAAATGACTTGCAAAATATTAAACATCATGAAAGGTTTCTTTAGTGAGTTACCAACCTCGTAAGGAGCACTAACCCCTAGTTTAGTAAGGCACCAACCCTACATGGAGGCTACGAGCCCCTAAGGTGATCAAGTACCATAACCAACTGAAATAGATGACCACTAAATATATGTTTCTCCCATAACTGATAGTGATCCAAATTCGCTTTTAAACAAACCAAACCCTCTTCAAACATCTCTCTCTCTTAACTCGTTCTCAATCATTCTTCTTCATGTCTCAGTATAGATAAATTTCCATTGCACACATTCTATTCAATCTTCCTCGAGTCCTTCATGTACCTCTCATCAGCTCTGTATTTTACCCCTCTTCAATCTTCATAAAACTCCTATAGCTCGCTCACATCCTCTCTTTTCCCACATGTCACAAATGACCAAACACAATGTTCTTTTATACTTGACACACCCCATACTGACCACATGTTGGCTAAGACCATAAATTTCAATCATAAAAAAACATAAAAATATCGAAAACATCACATAAAACACATGAAAAGATCCAATTAAGTCATAAAGGGTCAAGACAACTCCAAAAAGCACCAAGACTCTCAAACTAGCTCAAAACACACTCTCCAAGCTCCAAAGAATGCAAAAGGACTTAAAAATGCATAAAAAAACTTTTTCAAGACTCCATTAGCATCATGGAACTAAAAAAACCTCCAAACATTAGCAACATGATTAGGAACATCTCAAACTACCATCTCCACCATGAAACTCTCAAAGAAACAAACAACTCAAACTAGGTCTTCTAAACCTGAAAAATCACTTTCAAAAAGTGAATGACTTGGAGTATCAGAAATCATCACCATAACACAAAAGACACATCAACATGAAGGACTTTATTTTAGATAACTCATGAGAATCATTATAAACCTTTAGATCATGGCACAAGACCCTATAATGAATCCTTTTCTAACGTTGTTCAAGTTGGCTTCAAGATCACAAAACTAGGTCTTTAACCCTAGGATGTTTCACATATCAAATCACCTCATAAAGGAAAAAAACACATAAAATTGAAATATTATGATGTATAGTATCTGGAAAACTAATTAGAATCTTCATTTAAAGGCTTAAGGAATCCAAATATACCAATTTTCAAAATTGCTCATTTAGAATCCAAGGACTCAAGAAATAGTCTTGAGAGAACAATGATTCATCACCTTAAAAACCACTTCCAAGCTCAAAAAAACTTTTAAAACATCAAATAAACTTGTACAAAAATTCCTAGGCACTAAGAAGCATATGCCATATGGAAAAAGGTAACCATGCACACTGTTTTATTCACATATCCCGATAGGCAAAATAGGGCTATCTAGGCCATTAGGGTTTCAAAATGAAACCATGACATATATTAAAAAAAAAAAAATCCAAAATATCATATCAGGTTTCTAACAACTATCCATGACCATTAGATGCAACAACAATAAGCAAAATGAAAAAATCAACTCAAACATCCATGACTAGCTTTTAGTCATTAAGGCCAAAATCGGTAGGGATACTTTGGAGACATGTAACTCCAACTTTTCTCATTGTACCTATCTAAAAAAATTTCATGGAAATGTATCGCATCTCACAAGGATTATGTAATAGTTTACTTTCATCTTAAATCTTCCATCTCATTCCCGAAACTACAATTTTCCACAAAAATAAGGTTTTTATCACTTCCTGAAATAGATGGAACACCAAACCACCACAAAAATGAGCTCTGAGGAATCCTATAAAACCTTGATGCATAAATTTATCTTTCTAAGATCATTTGAATACCATATGATGTAAATCTTCCAAGTCTCTCTAGAAGGAGGGTTTAACTAGGGTTTTACACTAACTTGACTTCTTAATGATTATTCATAAAAGTATGACAATAAAATCAATACATTATATTTAAAAGATAGTCTAGGATTAATTAAATAACATAATCTAAATAAAAAAGGTCCCATACAGAGTGTGTGTGTGGGTGAGCATATGAAGTTCCCATATCGAGTTGGATTTTCCTTCTCTAGAACTCGGTTTTGATAAAACATCATAACTTGGTTTTTCTTCAACATATTGACCTGAAATTTTACCTAAAGAACTATGAAAAATATCCTCTATGCATGCCAACTCTCACTCTTTCTTAAATATATCCGTAACACTCCAACGAATGAGACTTACCTATGTCTACTAGCCTTTTCTTCACAATGTTGCTTCTCTAGGACCATGAAACATCATCAAACATATTAAAGCTATCCTAAAACTCACCATACATATGATATGAAACATCAAAACACATATACCATGCTTTTATATGACTGATCTACTCCAAAAATCATGCCACCATACTATACACCATGCTCTAGGTCTAGGAATAGACCTAGAATGGCCCGACTCAACCCATACAACTCATGATATGACCTTGATGACTCATTGCAGAAAGTTAGACACCTCTCACACATCATACCAACCTTGATATAACTAATTAATATCTTTAAAAACCTATGGATTGCTCAAAGAATGACTATGCCTACTAGACCATGTACCAAAAACAATTGAATACCATACTACTCCACCCAAACAACACTCATCAAAGAACAACATCATCATGATACATCGGGGACACTCATATGACCCCTAAAATCCCTTTTCCATTAGTGAACTTTGACATCAATTACAACCTAAGATGTAAAGGACAATAATCTCCCCTTTGTCATTGATAGAAATCACCTTTAGAAACATTGATGGAAACCTCTAGAAAAACACCTGTAAGACCCTATTTTTCATGTTTCTAATGCAACCCTCTGCTTTCACACAGAATTTAGTTCCAGAATAGAGTTACTTCTATCCTTTCATTATCTTGAGAAACAGATAGGGGTTAGGGTTGGGAGGAATACCCGCTGAGTGTTGGGGTAAGGTATGCATCGTCGTAGAGAGATCGGGATGATTGTGAAGAACTCCTTTTTGTTTGGGAAGGACTACCTGTAAATAAGAATGCAAGACCACCAGATTTTAGTTAGAAAATAAGTGAGGGAACTACCTGGGCCCAGGAAATATTAGACTTCCTTTCGAAGGTGGTCAGTTCCCTTTTTAATACAAATTAATGCAAATGATAATAAAGAAGCTATTGCGAACCCACGATTTAGGTATCTCATTACTAAAAGAAATAGAGACTAAATTACCAACAATAGAATGTCATGCTGTTTGTTTGGTCACTGGTTATTGATATGTTTCGATCAAGTTATAGGGATAGACCAGGCTGGACACGAGATTTTTTTGAGGTGAATAGGTGAAAGGTTGGTTTTGGTATAAGTCACAGTGACCGATGCGGTCACTGGATAACCGATCACGGTTACAAAACCGGTACCGGTAGGGAATAACCGATATCGGTAGGGGCAGTGATTTAGGGATTTTTAAATGGAGGTTGGTGTAAGGTGGTTATGAGGTTTGGAAGGTTGGTAGATGGTTGAGGGGAGTAGTAGGGTGATAGAGAAGACTCAGAGAGTGAGAGAGCTGTCTTTGGGGTAATATAGAGATGGATGACCGAAGGTTAGGTGCAGGTTGTTGCCGGGTAGTAGATCCAGGAGTGAGCTTATAATCCCTATGAATTAAAAATTCACAAAGTAGTGTCTAGAAGCCTACAAGGTGGTAAAAGAGACTACTTACTAGTTTCTGATGTGGATGCAGGTCCAAAGAATGCAGTGGCGAAGGCAAGGCCCAGTTGGGATGATCCAGCAATCGGAAGTGATCTGATGAAGCTATCCTCCGACTCTCCCAAGGTTTGGATGAGTGTGACAATGCTCTAGTTGCTCAGTCCCAGTTTTGGGCTCGATGCTCCTCTTTGCAAACTCTTCTCTCCTTCTCACTTGTCTCTCCCTTGCAAATGGATTCAGATCCCTTCATTTTGGTTGGGGGAGGTCATTTACAGGGAACCGATGGTGGTTACCTAACCGACGCCGGCCGCGTAGGGACCGATGTCGGTTAGGTCAAAGTTGGCTATTTTTAGTAAAATAGCCAACTTTCCCTCCTTTTCTCCCGAGGGGTCAGTTGTGGGCTTGGTCAAGTCATTATTAGGTTCATTTTGATGTGGGTGAGGGGTGATGAGTCATGGGTGTGGGTCTGGACCAAGTCATAGGTCTTAATTAGGTTAGTTTAGGGTTAGGGCTAGGTCATAGTGAGGTGGTGAGGTGAGGTGGTAGGGTTGGAGATGTGGATTTATTAATTATAAGGTAATTAATAAATAATTCAGTGTGTAAGGTTTAGGTGGTGAGGTAGGGTTAGGTTGCGGGATGAGATACGGGGTACAGGGTGTCGTAAGACCCAAATTTGGTGTCTACATTTGCCCCTTGTTGTCGTGTAGCTTGTCTTGTAAAGCTGCACTGACAATAATAAAAAGTGGTTGCCCCAGTTAAGGGTATAGGTAATCCCCCTCAAATCTATCACAGATTGAGGTGACATGAAATCAGGGATAGGGTTGATAAAGGGTAAATGATGATGAGATGTTGGTAAGATGGTGGGGTAAGTTCAAGGAAGCCGACGCACGTTAAAATGTAGTAGTGCGACCAGGGTACATGTTTTGAAGAGCAAACAAGCAATTCATAGGCAAAGGTCGATAGTTTATCCAAACAAGGCTGATATAATCCTGGTATCCAAGGCATAGGAAGTAGCTCCAGGGGATATAATGGGTAAGGTACCGAATGTTTAGGCATGTTCGGCAGTACCAAATGGTTGGTTTGGTTGAAATAAACGTCACGGTCTTGGTCTAGGCAAAGCTGGTCGGCTGAACAAGTCAAGTATCCTAGTCGTGCTAAAACACGAATAGGTGAGCTCGATTGAACAAATAGGTACATGATGGGTGGAGAGAATTTTTGATTTGCGGGCTGCGGTCAAGGTACTTAGCGGTACGGCCTTATGTCGGAGCCGATTGGGTGGTTGCGGCGCTTGGTCGGGCCAAGTGGTTGGTCGACCTTGCTTCGAGCCGATTGGTTTGTTGTGGCCTTGGGTCGGGCCGATTGGTTGGTTGCGGCCTTGGGTCGGCTGATTGGTTGGTTGCGGCCTTAGGTCGGGCTGATTGGTTTGTTGCAGCCTTGGGTCGGGCTGATTGGTTTGTTGCGGCCTTGGGTCAGGCCAATTGGTTGGTTCGCGCCTTGGTCGGGCGATTGATTAGTTACGACCTTAGGTCGGGCCGATTGGGTGATACGGCCTTGGGTCGGGCCAATTGATTGGTTACGGCCTTGGGTTGGGCCGATGAATTCAAAATAAGGCTATTTAGCAAAGCCGGGGGTAGGCGATGTGGTGAAAAATGGAGATTGGTGGATAAGGGCAGGAATTAGGTTAAACTAAGCTTGTAACCGATATCGGTTATGGGTGATCGATATCAGTCACCTAGGTGCGATCTAACCGATATCGGTTAGAGGGTGAAAACCTATAAAAAGAAAAAATACGGCATGTCATTTTCACTTTGTGTAGGATAGGTTATGGGTTGTGTATGAATTAGGAGGGGTTAAATTGGTTGAGGTATGGTTAGAGGGCAAGAGTAGAGCGGGTGGAGTATGAGTGGGCGGTTGGTAGGGTGTGGGATAGGTAAAGGGGATATTGTAGATTTTTTTTGGGTGGGGTTATTGATGTTGAGGGAGATGAGGTGTTTTAGGTTTGATTGGAGTGGGTAGGATATTTAAAGAAGGACCATAAGAGTGAGAGGAATTTATAGATGTATAGGGTAAGATAGGTGGGTGTAGATGTGCTTATAGAGTTGGGTTGTGATTGGGTGGGTGAGTGAGTATAGAGGGTTAAGGTAGTTGTTTTGTGAAGGGTAGGCCTGATGGAGTGGGTTGTTTTGCGAGCACGCTAGCAATCGATGATGCGAGATCGATGCCGCCTCTCTTTTGGGTGGATGCGGCCACATGTGACCGCAACACAGTGGTAGTTATGTGGGAGGTTGGACTCAGCGGAGTCCAGAGGTATAGGGCTATGGATAGGGACCACAGCCTAATGGTTGCCCTCATCGAGAGATGGGATCGGCAACCAATGCCTTTCATCTCCCTACTGGAGAGATGACAGTCACCTTAGAGGATGTGTATCGCATCCTGAGACTGCCGATCATCGGTGAGGAGGTGTTCCAGGTGGATGCTGAGACAACGATGGATAGCATCCTATAGGTATTTGGGGATGCAGCCCCATTGATTACATATCATAGTGCGAGCATCTACTACGGTGATATGTATCGCGCGCATCGACAGGAGACATGGCTTGCCGTGCTGATGATGATCGGTATCACCTGCTTCGCCTCCCGACTCGAGAGGTGGCCACTTCCCATGAGCTCTGATGGGAGTGTTACATGAGATGGTGGAGGAGCACACCTGCTATGCATGGGAACCAAGTGTATCCGGTGTAGCTATCTGAGAGAGCTCAGGGATATCGCCATATGAGGCGATTCGGTATATGTTCGACATTCTTGTTACACTACTAGGCCTACGAGCATATCATGTGTTTACGACCAGTAGGGTTTCCCCAGCAGCTAGGGCCACAGGCAGTTTATAGATATGGGTTTTAGAGGTGGTTGGGGTTGTGGGCCAGCCATGAGCAGTTATCGCAGGCGGGATGTCACTTATTACAGACATATGCTAGAGGGCCTGACTGCCTTAGATATTATATGGAGGCCATACAAAGGCCATCAGCCCCGTGGAGGAGCCCGAGCATAGCTGCATTGGATCCAGTATATCTTCTGGATATCTAGACGGAGACCTAGGGAGTATGAGAGGATCCCTCTAGAGAGGGTACGACGACAGCTGGGATTACAGCAGGATGAGCCACCTCCCTTCCCACAGTATCGGAGGGAGGATGTAGAGGCACCACTACCTGTACCACAGCCATTTGACCTAGTCTAGGTAGTAGAGAGATCGACCGATGATATGGTGGATGATGCCAGAGTTACAGGTTCATTTTTGGTTTGGTGGGCAGGGTAGAGGGCAGCCATGAGAGCACAACCAGATTTGGCAGCTTATTATAGCAGAGAGGGACCATCTCTTGGGTCAGGTGTAGTTATTACAGGGGTAGCTTGCTGCTACATAGGCACAGACGGAGTGTTACGAGGTAGGTTGCCCGAGCATAGGGACAGTATAGGGACAGCATAGGCATAGCTTCAGTCTAGATCCTGTTCGAGCACGGCGCGAGTCCATGTTCGAGCTCGATGGCAGCTCCACCGCCACCACAGGTACAGGCTCAGGGTCAGGGTGTACAGGCAGGGCAGGGCCCACTTCTATTAGGAGCCGGGGGACCAGCCCCACCAGCCATGGTGGCATGGGCCCGATACATGGAGGCGAGAGCGGAGGCCCGTTATTATCAGGACGTACTAGATGGTACCGGTGCCGATTATCAGCCATATGCGGCTCACAGAGCCGAGACTTCCCAGAGTCACAGGTCACAGGGGCCACATGACACAAATGGTGGGTCGATGTGACAAGTAGGAGGCGAGATTTGAGATCAGGGGCTAGGCGGATTGGACAAGCCGAGGGAGGGGGAGAGAGTTGAGTCGTACCAGGAGTGGAGATGTTTTTGGGTAGTTGATTTTTTTTTATAGAGACACCGGTCATGAACCGAGTGTGCATATAGAGGCCTGCGTGCCCACATAGGATTTATGTATTCATTTTTGTTGTATATACTAGCCTGCGAGCCGAGTACATTTTGTATAGTTGATACCGGCCTGCGAGCCGAGTATATTTTTGACATGAGAGACCGGCCTGTGAGCCGAGTCGAGATTTTGACAGAGACAACGGCCTGCGTGCCGACTTTGTATTTTTGGATTATAGAGGCCCCATGCAGGGTAATTTGTATATGTTGACATTGATTTGAGGATATATATAGATGATGAGTTTGATCCACATGGTGTGTATAATGTTTGATTTGATACATATATTATAATGTTTCATTTGTTTTGTTGATGATTTTGGAAGTTGAGGTATATAGATGACGTTGATGATGTTTGGATTATATGCAGATGTGTTGAAATGTTGATGGTATTATGATGATGGATATTGATAATGATGTCGTTATGCAGGGAAAAGAGGTGGGCGCCGCCAAAATTTTGTAAAAAACAAAGAAAAGGCCTGGTATAATCAAAAGGAGACAGTTTGACCGATATCGGTTAGATAACCGATGTCGGTCACTATGTGACTGATACCGGTTAGGTAACCGACATCGGTTATGTTAAAATGAGATTTTCTAAAAATAGAAAAGCTTGGGAGGCAATTTTAGATTCTTATTTTTAGAGTCATGCAACATGTTAAATACGAGGATGTGAGGTTGTTGTCATCCATACAGGGTAGTTGCATGGGAGAATTGAGTGATAAGGAGGAAAGAGACAGGTAAAGTGATCATAGGCTTGGATTAAGAAGGTGTAAAGGCAAGTTATAGTGAAGAGTCTGGTGAACATGGCTGAACAAGGAGAAGCGTCTAGTGGGCAGAGAGGAGAGAGAAGACAGGTTCCACCTCAAGCTGCTGCATCCCAAGAGGTATAAGTTTTGGTTGGAATAAGATTTTGCATGCTTATAAATAGGATGTGGTAAGATAAGTGGGTAAAAAGGTGATAGGCAAGGGTTTGGGATGGGATGAGTGTTATAGGGTAGGTAATCAGGTGTTTAAGATATGTTTGTAGGTACAAAGAGGGGTAAACCATGAAGAAGATATCATTTGCTACTTGTTGTTCGTTGGTTTGATGTGTGCAGGTAGAGGCAAGGTTGATGATGAATGATAGGGTACCAACGATGATTGTTGTCACAGGTCCAGCGGATGTAACACCAGTGGAGTGGGCATTAATAAACCATGTGGGGTTAAGCGAAGCAGCGCTATTATTCACGAATCACACGCAATCATGCTATGTTGCAGCACTGATTGAGAGATGGAATCTAGAAAAGAATACCTTCCATCTGCCAACAGGGGAAATGACAGTGACGTTAGAAGATGTGTTTCAAATTTTGAGACTTCTAATTACAGGAAGACCAGTGTATCAGGCAGGGCCTAACGCGGTGCAGGTAGCGATAATGGCAGTATTTGGTCAAGCCGCACGAGATTTGACACAATGAGGCGTGACATTTACTTATGGTATAATGTTTGCGGCACACCCTGAGGCAACAAGGTTGGCCATGGTATTAATGATAGCGGTGGGGTATTATGCATTACCTAGAGTGGACGGGGAAGATTTCCAAAATCATTGATGTGTATTATTCGTGAGATGATAGAAGGTAGCGTTACTTTCGCATGGGCACTGCATATCTAGCGGAGCTATACAGGGGTTTATGGGCATGTAGGAGAAATCACAAGACTACACTAGATTATGCATACTTATTACATTGTTGGGCCTATGAGCACATTGTGTGTGTGTGACCAATAGGCCGACCAATCCAGGTAGGAGAGACAGAGTGCAAGAGGTTGGGATTCAGGCGATGGGTCTAGACAGTAAGAGGCAAGAGCCGAGATTGTGACAGATAATGTCGAGTATTATAGGTAAAAGTTGGAGACGATGATGATTGTGGATATCCGTTGGAGGCCTTACGGGAACTACATGGTGATGGTGAACATAGCTGAGGATTTGAGGGGTGTAGAGTGAGTGAGGTGGATCGCAGGACACAGGCCAGGAGAGTACGAGAGGATTCCTCTAGATCACGTGCGGCGACAATTTGGATTTGTTCAGGATATACCCATGGATCATAGACCATACAGAAGGATTGACACCGAGGCACCATTCTCACCTCCACGGCCAACTCTTCCAGAAGGACCAGAAGAGATAGAAGCCGATCACGGGGTAATGGATGCAGGAGCGACAGAGTCTTATAGATTATGGTGGGCAGTAGAGCTGCGAAGTACACATGAGAGGGCCGATCATCCTGACATAGTTGTGATTACCGTAGAGAGAGACCACCTGTAGGGTTTAGTTCACCAGCTTCAAACACAGGTGAATGAGACCATGGGATTGTTAGAGGCTTCAGCAGTCTTGAGTGGAGAGACTAGAGGCAAGAGTCCTCCACGTGAGAGGGCAGATTCATATGTTACAGGAGAGATTGGTGGATCAGTGGGAGGAACCAATAGTAGTGGTACCTTTGAGTATGGAGAGGCCAGGTGAGTGGCATCGACGATCACCATCACTACCTGGTTCGGGACGAGGCGCGGGGGTCTAAGTGAGTTTCATACATAGGGGTAGAAGAATAAATAAAGATTCCGACACGCATCGTCGATGATAGAGAAGATGTATTTGTTTAACATCTAAATAAAATGGAATATGTATGTTGATTTGAGTTTGTGATAATTATAAGAATATTTGTGTTTTGAATGTGTGGATTGATAAAGGATCAAGGTGAGTGTTATCAATAAAAATACGTGAAAATATTTATAGTTTTAAAGAAAACACAACACATGATAGGTTATGGTAGGGGATGGTCGAGCTAACCTTGGGAGACCCCATGTCTCCTAAGTGCTGCCTACATAGCCCATTGCACAAAGCAAGGAGGGGCCTCAGACCGATGTAGTTCTCCCTTAGGACCAGGGAGAGGTGAATTCAGGCGATTTGGTTGTGGTTAGGAAATTTTTTGGTTGGTAAAAGTTTGATGTTGGTAGAGTAATGTTGTTGGTGTTGATGTGGGTATAGGTGAAGTGAGGGTTAACTTACCCAAGCATAGGAAACCATGTCCTAATTAAGGTCAACACACAATCCGAGATTCTTCAAAAAGAGGCAAAAGTGTCCCATAGTTGGAAAGAGCTAAACGAACCACGTATCATCATAGGATGAGCTTGAATCCCTAGGTACCTTGCATAGGTGAGAAGTCGATAGGTGAAAAGAGTTGTATAATCACAATATATCAGATATACGCACGTCCCTTGAGTTTTGTTATTGTGAAGAATGGTGAGGTGAGGTGGATGGTATAGCTGGGGCACAGAGAACTTGTTATAAGGTGATTATTCTGACGGAAGAGAACCAAACCAAAATAGACAAGTCCATGACTCAAAAGTACTTTTGAATACTGCTTTGATTTTTCTGGATATAGACTGATCAATGCGGGAAGTCTATATGGGATATGCATTTTGTTGTTCTTGAGGTCTTCATGAAGCTGATCAATGTGAGAAGCTTCTGATAGAGGCTGACTTTATATAGCTGTCCTTCAAGGGAATAGTCTACTTATAGTAATGTGACGCGTTACACATAGTTGTCCTTCGAGGGAGTAGTCTAGTTATAGTAGTAGATGCGGCTTTGCACATAGCTGTCCTTTGAGGGAGTAGTCTAGTTTATAGCTTGGAGGTCTAGATGTTTGTTTGGCATGAAGCATCTAGTTTTGCAGGAAGTTTGACTCAAGAATATCCCAGAATTGTATAATTGAGAACTTGTTATTTTGATACTTTTAAGTCATGGACCAGACTAAAAAGGAGAAGGCCTCTTTAAGAGGAGGTGATGATCAAACCACGTGGGTTTGATTTTACTTTGAGATGCATGAAAAAAGGTGTATGAGGTGGTAAATGAGCTCAAGGGACGAGCGCAAGGTGGATAAGGAGTGATGTAACACTAAATTCAACAGTAGAATGGTTAGAGATGCAAGGCATTAAGGGTTCAGCTCGGAGTTTACCATTAAGCGAAGCTAAATGATAAGTACCTGATCCGTAAGTGTGAGTGATAATGTAAGGCCCAATCTAATTAGGAGAAAATTTTCCATGTTTGCTCTTTTCTAGTTTAGTTATATGTTGATTCTCTTTGAGGACAAGATCACCAATTTTAAAGATACATTTGTGAATTCACTTATCATAAGCACGCTTGATAAGATTTTGATAAATTTGAAGGTGGTCAAGAGCGGTAAGACGACGCTCGTCAAGCTCTAATTGGGCTAACCGCTCTTGGCGAAGTCATCATTGGTGAGAATATCTTGGAGAGATATTCTGAGGGAAGGGATTTGTATTTCGAGAGGCAAGACAACCTCGGTACCATACACCAGAGAGAATGGTGTGGCATTAGTGGAAGTACGAATGCTGGTATGATAAGCCCAAAGGGCAAAGGGGATGTGATCATGCCAATTTTGACCAGAATCGTTAACGAATTTCATGAGAATTTTGGTTAAGGTTTTGTTAGAAGATTCGGCTTGACCATTTGCTTGTGGATAGTAGGGTGACGAGAAGCTAAGTTTGATACCAAAGTTGTCACAAAGGGCTCGTAACAGCTTATTTTTGAAATATTTGCCATTATCGGTTATCAAGCGATGAGGAACACCGAAACGGCAAATAATGTGATGATTGATGAATTCAACAATTTTCTCCTTTTTGGTTGAAATGAGTGGAACGGCCTCCACCCATTTAGTGTAATATTCAGTTGCCATGATGATCCAATGGTGACGTTGCGAAGAAGGTGGATGAATCTCACCAATAAGGTCCAAACCCCATTGTGAGAAAGGCCAAAGATCTCGTGCGACCTGTAGCGGATGGCTGGGAGTATGTTGAAGGTTGGCATGCTATTGACACATAACACAATGCTTAACATATTCACAGTAGTATTTATTAAGAGTAGGCCAATAATATCCTAGGTGAAGGATCCACTTGGCCATGGCAAAGCCACTAAAGTGCCCACCACAAATTCCATCATGGACTTGTTGGATGGTATGAGTGACTTCAGCACTGGTTAGACATCGAAGGAGGATACCATCGAAGCCACGTTTATAGAGGAGTCCCCCCATGACGACATAATGAGAAACACCTTTAAGAAAAGTGTGTTTGCCATTACTATTAAGGTCAGGTGGGAGAACAGAGTTTGTAAGGTAGTCATGAAATTGGTGATACCAGGTATCCTGCGAGTCAGCAGATGCATTATTTACCATACAAACATCCTGGGACTAAGTAAGATGGGGTAAAGAGTTGTTGGACCAAGACAAATATGTCAGAGTCAGTTGGTGATGCAGGAATTTGTGAGGCCAAGCAAGCCATAGTATCCGCAAATTTATTAGTTGAGCGTGGAACGGTTTGGATAGTATAATGGGTAAATAAGGTCAAAAGTGAATCTACGTAACGTTTGTACTTTTGAAGTTCCTCATTTTTACATTGGTAGATGCCAGTGAACTTGATTTACTACCAATTGAGAGTCACTGAAAATATTAATAGACTTCACACCTAAGTGTAACGCAACATGGAGACCCGAACAAGGGCCTCGTATTCCATTGTATTGTTAGTGCAGGGAAATCGAGCCTGAATGAAAGAGGCATAGGTTCACCTTCAAGAGGAATGAGAACAAATCCCACCCTCCATCGTGCTTTGGCATTTAGATCCATCGAAGAAGAGAGTCATCGGATAAGATGCATAACTGAGTGAAAGAGTTGCGATGAGTTCATCAAGGAAAGTAAAATTGGTAAATTGTTCCCGTAGAGGGGCTTCCGCGAGTTGGTCTGCGATAGTTTGTCCTTTGACTAATTTCTGGTGTACGAACTCAAGGTCGAGGTTGGCGAGGAGCATAAGCCATCGGTGATGTGTTGGTTTAGATGAGGTTTGGCATACATATAATGTATGGGGTCAGCATTGGTGATGACAAAAATTTGTGATTCAGGAGGTAATGTCGGAGTTTGGTGGCCACAAATGATAGGGCTAGGCATAACTTTTCGATGTGTGTATACCTAGTTTCGTAATCCACAAGAGTACGGATTATGTAATAAAATACTTGTTCTCGATGCTCGGAGTCATGATGTGTGAGCATGGCTCCTACGGCATGGTCGGTGGCAGAAAGGTAAAGGTAGAAAGGGCAATCGTCCTGAGGTGGGATAAGCACGGGTGGCTGCAAGAGATAAGTTTTAAGAGCCTCAAAGGCTTTGTGGCACTCCTCGCTCCATTGAAATACAATGTCCTTTTTAAGGAGATGATGGAAAGGTTGACATTGATCCGAGAGTTGTGAGATGAAACGACGAGATAGATTGGAGTTTTCCCTGCAAACTACGCAATTGTTTTAGGTTAGTGGGTGGGGGCATTTCTAAAATAGCTTTGAATTTAGCGGGGTCGACCTCAATGCCACACAAAGAGATGATAAAGCCAAGGAGTTTTCTGAAAGGATGCCAAAGACACATTTCTTTGGCTAAAGACGAACACAGTATTGTAATAGGCGATCGAAAATAATGGTTAAAACATCGAGATGTTCACTCCATGTTTAGATTTTCCGAGAAGATCATCAACATAATCCTCAAGGATAGTGTGCATAAAGTCATGAAAAATATAATTCATAGCTCATTGATAGGTCACACCAAAGCATTCTTAAGGCCAAACAACATGACACGATAGCGAAGGTCCCCAGGGGTAATGAAGGCGGTTTTATCTTGATCGGCCTAGGGTTACTAAAATTTGATTATACCCCGAGAAACCATCCATAAGAGAAAGCATCTCATGGCCGCGGATGAGATCAACAAGTTGATCAATGTTAGGTAAGGGAAGTCATCCTTTGGGCAAGTGAGGTTAAGATCCTGGAAATCCATACATATCTGAAGTCCCCCATCACTTTAGTGACAGGTACAACATTAGAAATCCATTGCGGATAGTCAATAGGTAAGATGAAAGAAACAGAAAGGAGTCGTTGAAGCTCTTCTTTAACCAAGAGAGCAATGCGTGGATGTATTTTCTCAGCTTCTATTTAACTGGTTTGGAGTCTAGTTTCAGAGTGATGTTATGGACAACAATGTCAGGATCGATTCCTGGCATGTCGGCGTAGGACCAAGTGAAAGCTTGATTGCGGGCACGGAGAAAGGTAGTGAAGGTGGCTTGTTCTGATGCATCGAGAGATTGTCCGATCTTTACAATGTGAGGATCGTCCTCCATGTGGATGTTGATTTCTATAGTCGACTCATTCAACATGGTTTGGGTTTTAGATGGTAAGGCACGTTGAATATAAGATTCATCCGCACCAAGGTAGGTGAGGATGGAGTCATCATCCTGGCACTCCACAACATTAATCGAAGGCAGGTCTTCTTCGATCATGTCTGGATGTAAAAGGGGGAGAGAAGATGGGTCCTCACCATCGTGTTGATAAGTGAGAGGACCTAGGAAGATAGCATTCATGAAAAAAAAAAATTAGGAGGGATAGATTCTGGGTCTATCGACTCCGTGGGTGAAGATGGTAAAATGGGCAATGATTGTTCATAATGGGTGACTTAAATGCGTCCTTCCTCGATACAATTGACATGAAGTTTCTTCAGTGTAGGTGGTTCTGAAAACCCAAGACCACTACGATCTTTGTGTTGTCATGGGAATAACCGTATGTCGTCCTTGCTCATAAAGACCGAAACCAAAACCTTTCCAAGCACAGCACGTCAGGAAGGTGAGGGTGAAACAACAGTTGATTAGATATTGAAAATCTGATTGGAAAGGAACCACACCAAGGGGAGGTTTAGGGGTGACAGAGGATGCGTCGACACCCCCATATGTTAGGTTGGTGTGGCAATTAGGTGGTCCGTAGGAGATCACCTCCCCCACACGACGGTCATAGGTAGGATGCACATGTAACTGTCCATACTCTTATGGGGTATGGAAGGTGCTAACGTTGTATAGGTGGTACTCCCCCAGCGTAAGGTGTTGAAAAAAACCTACCAAGGGATCCGAGGTTGGGATGTTGTCCGTGGGGAAGGAAGAGGTATTCGCGTCAGTGGTTTCATTGGTCGAAGGTGTGGGTGTGGCTAAGGTGGATGGTTGAGGCGTGGTTGAAGTAGATGGTTGGGTTGGATCAATGGGTGTCTTGACTGGGTACAAGCACATCATTAGGGTAGTATAACATATTGTAGGTTTTGAAGGGGGAGGCATCAGCTGTGACGGTGTATGACTTCCCTCATACTCAATTTTATACATCTATGTAAGGTGGAGGGAACACATCCCATAGCCCGGATCCAAGGGCAGCCTAACAACATGTTGTATTGGAATTCTCCCTCAAGGACATAGAAGAGTTCGGGTAAGGTACGTGGCCCTACACGAATGTTAAGGATCACGGTGCCTAGGGTAGAAGTAATAGCATCGTTGAATGAATGCAACATGGTGGGGTTGGCACACATGCAGCTAGGAGGGATATTCATCTATTGGAAGGATTTGGAAGAGATGATGTTTAGGCTAGCGCCCCGTCGATCATAACACGACGTACCGGATGTCCTAGACATAAGCCAAGATGAAAAGAGTGGGGTCAGGATCTTCTGCACCAAAGACGACAATTTCTTCTTTAGAAAAACTGACAGTAGCGGCTTGTTGTACAGGGATAGAGGTGGTTGTGGAGGTAGGTTGTTTGGTGAGAGAAGCAACATGGTTGGGTGTGAAGATGGAGGCGACGGGCAAGGTTTTGTTAGGTAGGACCTCTATCCCTTGAAGGATCTCAATTAGAGCTTGTCGATGTGATTCAGATGTTTGAATGAGATCATAGAGTGTCATTTTTATAGGAGATTGGTGAAGTTGTTTGATCATAGTGCGATGGGAAACTCCATCAGAGACTGGATAGGCTGGTCCATGAATAACCACTTTAGGTGGTGGTGCGATCGGGATGGCGAGAAGGAGAAAGAGAGACCGCCGGTGTGCTCTCTTTAGCTTTTCCATTGTTTTTCTGACCTCGAGTAGTAATGCTAATCATGTTGATCTCATGAATGCGAGACGAGGAAGATGATAGGGATAAGTCATTGTTCTCAAGAGGTGGGGTTGTAATGATGATAGATTTTGGCGAGGTGGGGACAGGTGGTATAGGAGATTTTGGTAAGTTGTCCTTCTGAGATTTTCTATCCGAGATAGGAAACTGGCGAAGGATGGCTTTCAAAGCTTTGCATCCTTCTACATTGTGTCCTGGTGTGTAGTGGTAGGCACAGATTTTAGATTCATCATAACCTATAGGTTGAGGTTTAGATGGATCATAGGGTCTAAGTGGGGGTAGGGAAATGGTCACATCCCCTACCAGCATATCAAGGATCTTGGCGTAAGATCCTTTGAGTGGGTCAAATGCAGATGAGGCTATTGATTGAGTGGGTAAGATCATTGATTGTTTTGGTAATGGTTGGGTATGAGTGGTTCGTATGGGTGGTGGTTTAGGTAAGGGATTTTGATGATTGGGTTTAACTAGGCATGGCTTCTTCATGTAGAAGTTATGTTTAGTTGGTTAGATGATGAGGCCACAGATGACGTGGTGGCAAGAAACAACCACGGGGAAAGAGGAGCGGCGGCAAACAAGTCCTTCGATGATTGAGTTTGCTTAGGGTTGGTAGGTAGGCAAGATACTTGGGGTGACGGTGTTGAGATGCCTGTGGATTTTTGTATGGGTGCAGAAGGTGCTGGTCGTGTTAAAGAAGACATAGGAGGCATGGTGTATTGAGGCGAAGTGGAGGGTGAGCCCCCATATAGAAGGTAGGTGTGATGGTGAGGTTGAAGCCGTACCTCTGTGATTGGTGTGATTAGGGACGAGGGTTTTAGTTATGGCGGAGGCATAGATTGGACTCGAGGAGATTGGGTCTGTCTCTGAGTGGATTAACGACTTTATTTTTGGGTAAGTCTAACCATTTAGGTGGGTGTGTCAGTGAGTATTGGTGAAGTCCCAAGTGTAGGGGAAGGTTTGGTTAGGTTGATAGAGGCAAATGAGGTATTCGGTAGAGATGAGGGGGTGAGAATATAGGCATTTTAAGCTTTTGTAAAAACTTTGGGTATATGGTAGAGGTGTTTGGATTAGTCATTTGCATTTGAGTAGAGCATGGTGTTCTCAAACATTCCCATAAGAGTCATCTATCTTCTGGGGGATGATAATCTTTACATATGGATAGGAATTTTGGCCTAGAAGAGAAGTGGGCTATGATTCTAGTCCATTGGGGGTGTGATATAGGGGGTGAATGAGGTGCTTTATATCAATGGGTGTTAAGGGGTCAACCGGTCACTGGAAAGATTTAGGTGATGAAGAACTGATAGGGAGGAGGGCATGTTCTAGAGGATCTGTCATGATTAAGGAATTTGGTGATGTAGGCTCGAGGGGTTTCTCTTCTAAGGATGACAGAAAAAGTGGCGATCCTTCTTTTACAAAGAAGAGCGGTGGAAGGAGATGTTTGGGAAATAGATAAGTTAGATAACATCCGCTCACAGTCTTGTAGGGATGTGGTGTAAGAAGGCTCTTCTGTGAGAAGAGAACTCTAGGCGGTTGGTTCCTTTATGGGTAAAGGAATAGCGGGGCTGTCCTCTTGTCCTGATGAAGGAGAAGGGGGCGAGGACTCTGCGTCGGTGAAGAGGCTTGATTCAGAATTTCTTCGATGGAAGCCCTTGGTTGGGAGTTGAAAACCACATGGATCTCATGCACACATTTCTCCTCGGCTAAGATTTCTCGGTTTTTATATTCTTATTAGAGGAATGGTTTGGAAATGGTTTGTTGAAGATTTTTAAATTTCGATTAGCAGGGGCATTAGGATTATCGAGGGTTATATCCCCTACATCAACCATTTCCTGCACTATGTTTTTCAACATCTTGTAGTTTTTGTGGTTATGTCCCTTCACGTGATGGAAGTTACAGAAGTCATTTTCTTTATACCAAGAAGGTATAGCGCGGGTGGAATCAAACCCGAGTGAGGTTTAACAGGAGGTAAGGTGATAGCTCCTGCTTTAAGCAATTTGTCCAAGATCACATCATAAGTTTCTCCCAAGGGAGTGTACTTGATGGGCTTGGCTTTATACTTATAGGTGGATTTCGGCTGGGTATAAGACGGTGCTTGAGATTTGACCGTTACTGTGTGTACAACTCCTTTTGATTTCGAAGCAGCCGATGCGTGAGAGTTGGTGGTGTTGGGCTTGTTAGTGGAGTCCTGGGTTCGAAATTTGAGTTTTTGTTGCGCAACTTCAATTTCTCCTCCTCTAAGGCCCAAATCTCTAGTTTTCGAGCCATAGTAAAGGCCTCATCAAAGGTGTGGAAAGTTTGAATTTGGAGGGTGGGAGAAATGTGTTTAGCACAGGCCCACATAAAGAGTTCGATGAGCTCGGCCTAAGGTAAGGCATAAGTAAGTTGGTTGATGAGGCCCCGCCATCATCCAACGAAATCTGTGATAGATTCATCTTCAAATTGTCGGATGGCATAGAGATCGGTAATGGATACTTTCTTGGCAATATTGATGGAGAAATGATCCAAGAAAGATTGGGCTAACTGGTTAAAGGAGAAGATTGAGTGCTGGGCTAAAGCACTGTACCATTCAAGCGAGTCTGATAAGGACATGGGGAAGGTACGGAGTAGTAAGGAATCATCATGAGTAATCGAGATAGCAAGCATGTCCAAAAGATCGCAAGTGTTGTTGAGGTCCTACTTACTATTAAAGCGAGTAAATTTCGGTAATTCCCATTGAGGAGGATATGTATGAAGGGGGACAAAAGAATGAATAGGCTCCCAAAAAACTTTGCTCGTATGTCAGGGTGTTATGGCTTCCTGAAATAGAAGCCTCAAGATTTTGCATCTTGTCCATCATTTGTTTGATTAAATCATTGGTTGGGTTAGATGATGGTGTTGTCATCGTAAATGGAGGAGGATTGGGCCAAGAGCCGCTACTAGACAATGGTGGGGCTAAATGTTGATAAGGTATCGATGATGAATGTGTTGGGGTGGCCGAATAAGGGTGTCCTATATAAGATGTTGAGGCCACCGGATGCATTTGCGGAAATGAAAAGGTGGGTGGAGCCTGAGAGGGAAAGCTCGTGTGGATAGGTGGTAGAGAACAAGTTATGAAAGAGGTAATTTGCGAGAGGGATGAGGTAGGGCAGTGGATGGTAGTGATATGTGGGGCCCCAGATTAACCAAAGGAAATCCAATTGGTGCAGTATGGACCATCGAATCCACTGAGCTGGGAGATGGGGCTAAGGATGAAGACGGTGAGGCGAGTTATTAGGTGGGGAAGGAGCTAAGTGGGTGGCTATACTAATAGGCATACCCAAGAGGAGCTGACCGTCGGGTGTACGGTCAGGGGTATGAGACAAATAATACTGTACGGTGCCAAGATTAGCATCCAAAAATTTAGCAAAATCCGGATCTCTGACAGAGATCTTGGGAAAAGCATTGGTGTCTGTAGGATTCCCCATAGGATGCGAAGGGGGTGACTCAGGCAAAGACATGGAACAAGCATGTGAAACCATGGCTGCGGCTTGTTTTCGGGTGATAACAACCATGGACAAGAGGATACAACAGAGAATTAGTCAATCAGGAATAGAAAACACAACAAAATGTTGGAATTGGTAGGTTACTGGTTTGTCGGGAATCTGAAAACATAATAATCGATATCGATCAGTAACCGATGTCGGTTAGATCAGTAACCGGCGTGGTCGGTCGAGATAACCAATGTCGGTAGAAGAGGACCGGTGCCGGTTACTATGAAGGCAAAGAGAGAATGTAAGAGGCTTGGTTTGGGGAGAACAAGGCTTAGTATACCCACCAAACTGTCTGAAGTGATAACTGAGACAGGGTATAACAGAGAAATAGAACTGAAAGAAAAATAGAAAACAAGCAAGATGCACAAGCAAATCAAGAGACTAACCCTAGGATTAGTTTTAATCACTTTTGGGCTTATGCCTTAGACGCAAGATGATGTCAATCCTAAACAAAATACCTAAGGGAGATGTCAAGTTTGTTTTGGCTTGTAAGGCTACCTCAATCGGGTGGAGGAATACCACGGAAAGGGGGATGTTTGAGATGTTGTGTAGATTATGATGTGATTTGGTATGTGTTGTGCAGTGAGAGTAAGATTAATTTCTCATCAATACCGTGGATATTACCCCCACGTGTATGACCTGTTACTTAATCTATGTTCACTAGAATAAAAACAACAAGCAAGAATGTGATGCATGTGTTTTAAACCCAAATCGAAAATGATATTCGATGAAGCAAAGAAAGAGAAGAGGTCAAGAAGATGACTTTCACTAATGCAAAGATGTGAAAAGACAAATTCTTTTACCGAAATGACAAAATATTTTGTGAATATTTAGAAGAAAGAAACGACAAGTGTGCTCCCTATATGAAAACAAGCAAGAAAGAAAGAAACCCGAATAGGGTCCCACCGGGCGTGCCAAAATGTTTCACACAGAATTTAGTTCCAGAATAGAGTTACTTCTATCTTTTCATTCTCTTGAGAAACAAAAAGGGGTTAGGGTTAGGAGGAATACCTGTTGAGTGTTGGGAAGGTATGCGCATACCGTAGAGAGATCAGACCGATTGTGAAGAACTCCTTTTTGTCTAGGAAGGACTACCTGTAAATAAGAATGCAAGACCACCAGATTTTAGTTAGACAATAAGTGAGGGAACTACCTTGGGCCCAGGAAATATTAGACTTCCTTTTGAAGGTGGTCAGTTCCCTTTTTAATACAAATTGATGCAAATGATAATAAAGAAGCTATTGCGAACTCACGATTTAGGTATCTCATTACTAAAAGCAATAGAGACTAAATTACCAACAATAGAATGTCATGTTGTTTGTTTGGTCACTGGTTATTGATATGTTCCGATCAAGTTACAGGGATAGACCAGGCTGGACACGAGATTGTTTTGAGGTGAATAGGTGAAAGGTTGGTTTTGGTATAAGTCACAGTGACCGATGCCGGTCACTGGATAACCGATCACGGTTACAAAACCGGTACCAGTAGGGAATAACCGATATCGGTAGGGGCAGTGATTTAGGGATTTTTAAATGGAGGTTGGTGTAAGGTGGTTATGAGGTTTGGAAGGTTGGTAGATGGTTGAGGGGAGTAGTAGGGTGATAGAGAAGACTCAGAGAGTGAGAGAGCTGTCTTTGGGGTAATATAGAGATGGATGACCGAAGGTTAGGCGCGGGTTCATTGCTTGGGTAGTAGATCCAAGAGTGAGCTTATAATCCTATGAATTAAAAATTCACAAAGTAGTGTCTAGAAACCTACAAGGTGGTAAAAGAGACTACTTACTAGTTTCGATGTGGATGCGGTCCAAAGAATGCAGTGATGCGAAGGCAAAGCTTAGTTGGGATGATCCAACAATCGGAGGTGATCTCGATGAAGCTATCCTCCAACTCTCCCAAGGTTTGGATGAGTGTGACAATGCTCTAGTTACTCGGTCCCATTTTTAGGCTCAATGCTCCTCCTTGCAAACTCTTCTCTCCTTCTCACTTGTCTCTCCCTTGCAAATGGATTCGGATCCCTTCATTATGGTTAGGGAGGTCATTTACAAGAAACCGATCATGCGGTTACCTAACCAACGCCGGCCGCGTAGGGACCGATTCGGTTAGGTCAAAGTTGGCTATTTTTAGTAAAATAGCCAACTTTCTCACCTTTTCTCCCGAGGGTCAGTTGTGAGCTTGATCAAGTTATTATTAGGTTCGTTTTGATGCGGGTGAAGGGGTGATGAGTCATGGGTTTGGGTCCTGGACCAAGTCATAGGTCTTAATTAGGTTAGTTTAGGGTTAGGGCTAGGTCATAGTGAGGTGGCGAGGTGAGGTGGCGGGGTTGGAGATGTGGATTTATTAATTATAAGGTGATTAATAAATAATTCAAGTGTATAAGGTTTATGTTGTGAGGTAGGGTTATGTTGTAGGATGAGATGCGGGGCACAGGTGTCGTAAGACCCAAATTTGGTGTCTACACCCTCCCCTTTGAAATCTATGAAAAGGCATACAATGAAAAATCAACATGAAAAATAATGATAAATCAAAAATAAAACAATTCAAATGACAAACTTGTTGACAATTTTTACACTTGTGCAAAAATGGGCAACTCAAAACTTTGTTACGATGGATAGCATTGGTGAAGTATACCTAAGCTATGGGAGATTATATTAGATTATGTTGTTACTGCTGATTTATTTAAAAGATTATATGAAATCTGCAACTATGTGTGCTGTTACAAAATGTAACAGATCACATAGTCTGTAATTTCATGACCATCCTCAATAAAAGAACACAATCCCGAAGGACAGTTATGTTGTCTTGATGAGAACATCCAATTGCAGAGTAGGTGATATTGTAAATATCTGGTGAAGTGTAAAGTTTTGGAACAAAAAACATAAGTGTAGATCACATAAAAATCGAGTTCATTACTTGAATGTTACAAGTTCTATTCAATGTTCTTTCCTTCATGATTAAGACATTCAATTATGTTACTGAGTTGTTTAGTTCATTATACAATCCATACAGAAAGCAGAAATGCAGAAAGAGATATACAACTCATTTACAGAATTCAATGCTTTATTCACAAGGAGAGTCAAATGTTTCCCACACAAGCCGTGGGATGTAACTGAAAAGTAAAGTACAGCTACTGAAAAGAAAGATACACATGCATGAAGGAGAAAGCAAAGGAGTATGAGGGTGAACCCATCATTGCCTTGTATATTCTTTGTTGTGTAGAGCATCTCCTTGCCAGCTCCTTCATCCTCAAGGCATGGTACCTGAAAAGCAAAAACAAGTCAACCATCAGTTACGAGCTCAAGGATCAAACCATATTCCTACACTATCCTACTTCATGCATATGAATCTTCCCTAAAGCAGGAGATGTATTCTACTTGAAAGACAAACTGCATGCATGCTTTAATCACTCAGAAAGAAGAAAGTGAAAAGAAAGAGAAAAGATGGACATAAGAGAGGCCAAAAGGCCTAAATATTTCCTAATTGTTTTCCTAAGTGTGCAAGTACAAGTTGCAACCAAAGAGAGAAATAAATAAGTCATAAGTACATGCTAAGAAGAAGGAAAGTACAACTCAAAGTTCATTAAACATTTTGCAAATGGAAGAGGTTAAAGCTCAGAAGAGAGAATGGAAGATAGAAGTACATTTTTTAGTTTGCAAAGAAGAGGGAGAATCAGATTTCAACAAGTTGAAGCTAAAATAAAAAAGAATTACAACTGAAACAAGATGAGAGAGAAGATTATGGGAAAATTTTGACAGGGCTTCGCCATGTAAAATGGATATTTACAACTTTTCATTGTGTTGTTTTAAGTACTACATGCTTTAAAATAACTATGCAAATTAAATAAGCGTACTGAAATCGAAAAGAATTTACATGATCAAGAGAAACAACTATCATGTTTTCAGTTCTCAATTGCTATATCAGTTCAAAGATGAAAAGTGTTACTTTCTATATCATGGATCAGAATATATAACTACTATTTCTGAAATGCATTAGAGAAAAGATTCTCAAATTTTTTTGCACAGGGCTTCACCTTATAAAATCAACATTTACAACTTTTCCAGCATCTATATCAAACTAAAATCAAAGAAATGCAGTGAAAGTAATAGAATAAAGTATCTGAATCAAGGCTTGTGCCTAATAGTGACATCAAAACAGATCAAGAATTGCTTAAAATTACTGCAGATATCAAAGAGTATAAGAGAAACTTGCAGGTTACAAAGGGTCAATGCAAAAGGAAGCACACAATTGTAACACTAATAATTCAGTGAGCATAGAATTCATACCCAAATATTTAACCTTCACATGGGACTAAGATTGATATACAAGTTACAAAATCACCCTCAGAATTCAAAAGTATGGACTACATGTATCAAGAAACAACATCAATGAACCTTTCAAAGCTCAGAACGGTCAATATATAGACCAGAAAATAGAGATAGATTACAACAATGGAGGAAGCACCTACAATCACCTCACATATAAACATCAAATATAATACAACAAATGCCTACACTCCTACCTTGCTATGGCCATCATCAACTACTTCAAGGTTTGAATGTTCAGGACAAGCCTTCATTTTGTGAAAACATGAAGTGTATTTTGGCTCTAAAATATGCACAGGAAGCAAGAAATAGATCGAATAAAATGACAAAAAGCTCAGATCACAAAAATAGAATGCACGAAGAGTTAAGCCCAGATGGAAATAATAAAGACTCAGATTTGTTTTCATTTCAAGAAGGAAAAGTCGATATGTGAATACCCTCATCAAAATCAGAGCAGAATGGAACAGAGTGTGAAATGATTCAGAATCAGACAAGAAATATAGATCCTAGTTTTCATCGTAGGCCCATTAATGGGTATCAAAGGAAAAAGGGAACAAGTACTTACTGTTCAAATTAAATCTGAGCAATCCTCAAATGTCATCAAGTTTAGCAAAAGAAGCAACCCAACATGAGTTTCAACTCAAGATCCACAAAGGAGCCAAGAAGACACGAAGTATGCAAAGGAAATGGTGAATTATTAGTGCTTCAAAGTCAAGGTAATAAGAACAAAATGATTACCATGCTCAGAGGAAAAACTTACCATACTTGAACACCTTTTGCATAGTCACTTAGGAAGAACAATGGTGGCAATAGACAAGAAATCTCAAATGAAAAAGCTCGAAAACTCCAACAACGGCGGAATCCTTTTAAAAATTTTAGAAAACCACAACACATCAAAATGATAGAGAAATATCAATGTCGAGCTCTCATGGTCACACAGAAAGCATAAACCAGATAAAGCTCAAAGAACCAAAAGTGCTGACCATGAAACCCGATATGACAGAGAGTTCTACAGAGAAGGAGCTCCAAGATATAGTGAAAGTCGAGCTCAAGGCTTGAAAGCTTGAAAGACATGGACATTATTACAATGTTCCACCTTGAAAGCTCAAGACCGAGAAATCAATGACTTCACAAAGTATCTGAGATGCTCGAAGGCTAAGAAGGCTGAAAAATGGACTGATCCGAGCTCAAAGCTTCAACCATACGCGGCAACAACTCACGGGGAGCTTGAAAGGGCCGAGCTTCATGAAGGAAAATGGTGCACACAAAGAAACCTCAAAGAACCCCGCAGGAGGCAAGAAACCCTTTTCATCACAAAGAAACTGAGCTAGTCGATGCAAGATGGATAGCGAGATATCACACGAAGATTTCAAAGACCCAAAGACAAATAGAGTAGAGCTTGAAAAGCAATAACCATGGTGGCCACAAAATTTTCTAGGGCTTTACCCCCATGACGAAAATCCAAAATGAAGTGATCATTAGGGTCAAGTGATCTTTACCACTCAAACTCAAGATATGAGTTAAATGAAACTCAACCACAGTCAAATAATCAAAGGTAGAGATGGAAAAGTACCAAGATCAATGCTTAGGGATCGATCCCCAAATTTGAAGCAAACCATCATGGTTAGATGCCATTACTTATGCAAAATTTTAGGTCGAAAAACCTAACAAAGGGTCAAAGACATCAACGACATCGGATTCAAAGGGACAGAGATCAACGAACGTGATCGAAAACAAGTTCCAATACCTAACCGCGGTTAGGTCATCATTAAACAAAGCCAACGACAATATTTCCCAAGGGTTGAGTCACCATGGAGAAGGGGCCAGCCCATGTGTCAATATGAAAATCATTGCATTGACTTCCAAAGTCTGTAATATAGTGTATACAATCAAATAACCAAAGGGGGTCGACAACCATGCATATCCACAATGATCACCAAAAGGTAAAGTATAACCTTATTCCAATCAAATGCAAAAGTGGGGTGGCATACCTTATAATATGCCTAAGTCCACAAAGGTGGCCAAATGTAACATGGGGATGGAATACGTGTGGGGTGTAGACAAACTAGTTAGGTAATCTTATGTCTTTGACGCGCACTAGTGGAATCTCGTGAATCTAAGGCAAAGAAGGATCTCTGCACAAATCGGTGTAATAGATCGATCAGCGAGGATGACTACTCGAAGGCTCCAATCAATATCGAGCTCTAGCATGATTCGATCTATGGGTTGTGGGATACGTGGAAAATGACCTAGGATTGTTTCGTGTATATCTCCAGACATAGGTCATAAGATGGATGATGGATATATAGTGGATTCTATGGTCGATTCTCTGGTCTAGTCCAAAATCCTTAGCTTCGTTAGCTACTATGTCTAACAAGGATAACTATGTGATAATGGTTGGTGGAAGTGGAGTGGATCTAAATACTAATGTGCGTAAACCAACGTCAACATCGGATTGACCTGTGGACTCGTTGGGTTGTGGGATTTGTGGGTCACAACCGTAGATTCGTGGTTGTTGTGGACCTACTATGGTCATACGAGGGTTCAATCCTAATCCCTAATATCCAGTAGTCGTATGCCTTCTCGGCCTCTATATTCAGAATTAACAGTTGTGCAATCTTCTCAGAATATCTCATAGGCGTTCTGCAACCTGAATTCTTAAGCTAGTATCTATGTCCATGAGAGTGTCTCCTGCATCTGGTTGTGGGACCAAAGGATCACAACCAAACGTTTGCTCTCTTTCAAGCCCTTCTACAGTCATGTGGATATTTGTTTAGGGTAATCTGTAGTTTGGTTGGTTTGACCAAAACATGTGTGCTTGGTCATCTTCTATGTTTAACCCTCTTAACTGTGAGTTGATCTGTTGTAAGTCTTGTTGTTTTCGAAGACTTGGATTCTAAGATTCTGATCTATGTTAGTTATTGTTGTGACGAGATTGGGTTGAGGCACGATTGGCTTGAATACGTATTCTCTGGGCTCTCTAGGTCCCGTGATTGTCATACAAAAGAAAATGATATAAAGCTAACTAATGACAGAATAAATTAACTATGCAAGATATATCTACGTATATTCCTAAGTTTGATATTTATTGATAAACTACTGAACAAAATTTAAAGAGCAATTATCTAATATATCTAAAATTGACAACTAAACTAATAACACAATTAAAACAAACAAAGCAACCGAGTATAGCTACTTGTCTGTGTAGTTTGTAGATCTATTCTAAATAACTTGATAACTGATCTACTCTATTTGAAAGACTCTCGATCCTACCTCAGAAGTGAGGAGTGAATCATAGTTTCTTAGAAACTATCAATCCCCACAGCTTCCCTGGCAATATCGAAAGTGAAATTAACTGAAATGAAATGATTGACTACTTTATTTGATATGCTTTAACTAGAACTTTGAAAGCTTGAACCTAGATTTTGCAGAATAGTGGCGAATCCGATGGTGTGTGGCTTTGTCCCCTCAGTGTGATCTCCTCATTCCTTCGTGCTCACGTGGACCCAGAAAAGTGTGTAATGCTAGCATCAACAAAGAAGTAGATATTGGAACAATGGCAGCTTAGGATACAGACTGAATACAATGCGAGTAGGAGAGGGATAGCGCAAGAGTACAGAGCTTGGCTTATGTAATTCCTAGTGGGATTTATTGCGAGTCATGCAACATAAAACGTCCAGAACCTGAAACTATCTTATTTGACAAACAAAACCTGCAAACTTTAATGGCTTCCTTTTGAAAAGCAAACTATCCTACTCCAATTGATTGGATGAAATAATAACAGCACTTGCACAAGGAGGATATGTGGCTTTTGACAGCTAAACAATACTAACCATGCATACAACAAATGAAACTATGAATCCTAAGCAAAATTGAAAGGCTAAACTATTGAAATGAGAAATTCAGAGGCAAATTTGAGGGGCCATTTGCTTGAGCACAAGCCAGCTATTTATAGAATCCCATTTACCCAAAGGTGAAAACCAATTTGATCTCTTAAACCATAAACAATGCCAAAACACTATTCCAGGGAACCAGAATCATAAATACAAGCAGAGGTGGTGAAAAAAAATGGTAAACATTGAAATTTTACATGAGTCGCGTTAAAAGAGCATTCGTGAGGAAAATGGCGGCGAAGGACCGCCGCCTTGCAGTAGGGCGGCGGTTTCATGGCTGAATCAAGACCAAAATGCAAAGAAAAGAGGGGAGAAGAGAAAAAAAAGCACACAGGGCTAAGTGGGACATGCGGGATGTTAACACATACTTGGAGAGCTTTTTTGGATCCTCGAACACCTTGCGAGGAGACTGTATATCATCATTGGGGCACATGTAACGTTGTTCCAGCGGTGCAGTACCCTATAATTTTGGGTACGTACATATTGCCCCCTCGGAGAATCGTTTTAGCCATGAAGAGGCATAAAATGGTGGGTCCGAGTATGGCGGTCCCGAAATGGGAAGTTAGAAGTTATACCGATACGTCTCATGTGTCGAAATGATGCCATCCGAAATTCCCGCTACCTGCAAAATGAAAAGAGGACTCAAGTGCAGATAGACAAAATAGATCGAAGAATAAATACTAAAATATTATGAAATGAGGACGTACCATTTGTGCGGGGATAAGAACTTACCTCTATCGGCGCTCCAAACCTGTGAAAAGGGGCATTTAAAACAAGTCAGGGTTCTTTATATATGTAAAAGTGGGCCCATTTTCCTATTCATTTGCGCGTGTTGATTTGGTTGATTTTGAGCTCTGGGACCCACGGTGACGGTTTCTCACGAGAGTATAGTCAAAATGTTTGGGATGAGATCGTGATCATGCCTCCATGAGCGGAACACCGACCCGCGAGATCACAGGTTAGTTTTTCTTGATTTACCGTTTTTGCCCCTAAAAATTAAAATGTTGAAATCTTTGTCATGGGGGGATTATTTTTGAAAATGTTAGTTTTAATAGGTTTATCTAGGGGGCCCTATTGGGTAGGCTCTGTTTGAGTCAAAACGGTCTTTATTTGTGTTTTTAGGCATCATTTAGGGCATGTGACCCATATGGAAATTTGGGACATGACCGCCACCACCAGGGGGTGGCGGTTACCACCGTCACCCGATCAAGGTGGCGGTCTGAAGACCAGACCACCGCCTTTAAGGCGGTGATTACGGAACCACCACCCTGCTCAGGGCTGGTGGTCCTTCATAGAATGCCTAAATAATACTTATTTGAATTCATTTTTGCATTTTTAGCATCTTTACCTATGTTTTCATGATTTTTCTAATGTCATTTGGATACTAACTTACTCTTGTTTTGTGTGTTTTTGGGTGTATGCAAGTGAGGGAGGAGTATATTCAATGGAGCCGAGAGAGAGAGTGTGTGATTGGCTCTCCAGTAGTATTAGATGCCCTTTCTCAGGATGAGCAGGACACTCTTCAGAGGGCCGGTATACTACGCATATCACGGGTCCCGCATGTTGCACCATCTAGTCACATACTTTGTGACTTATTTTCATATTGGGATGCTGATCGGAACACTTTCTCGATTACCAGGGGTCCGAGGTGAGTGGACCATTACTTTAGAGGATGTTTACCATATCTTGGGGTCCCGATCATCGGGAGATGGCTCACTCTTGAGACAGCAGGGTCACGGGCTCAGACAGCACAGTGGGCCTCATATATGGGAGATGTAGTTATCTCCACTGGTTCGAAGAAGGGGGTGAGGGTCCGATCTATTCCTAGCCTGCCTATCCCCTTGATTCGTCAGGCCATTATGGGGATCCTTGCCTCGAGATTGATCGGGGACAAGGGAGGAGACACTTTACTATATTGTTGGTCCCCCATCATTACAGATTGAGGGACATGGCGGATTTATGCCTGGGGAGCCGACATTCTTGGGACCACCTATCATGATTTGTACCGGGTGGTCCATTTATAGGGGCAGTCATTGAGCCATCCGACCCTGGTTATGAGTTGGGTCTATGAGTGTTTCATCCCCTATGGGAGAGGTGTAGAGGTGGCAGATCCTAGAGCTATGAGGGCAGCCAGATGGATAGACATGTCGGTGCTCAGAGCACCTCACCAGCCAGTCACCTCCCTGACCACTGATGACATGGAGGCCACACCTTATCAGGCCATGGTAGGTTTATGGGGCGAGGAGGCTCTTACTTTGATTTCTTGCTCCACCACAGGGCAACTTGTTGACAGGATGGGGAGGGTGGAGATACATCCTTTTGGTCAAGTGCCTCAGCAGTTTGGCCTGCCTTACGTGGGTATGCTTCCCCGGTGGTGCCAGTATATAGATCAGTTCGAGAGGCCAGGGAGGTCCTAGAGGCCAAGGTTGGACAGTTGTTACTCCTGGTGTCCCCATTGTAGCTAGGCGGGTAGTACGAGCTCGAGGGAGAGCCGGTGCTCCTCAAGCACCCTTACTTCAGATTGCCACGGTCCCGCCCCACAGTGGCAAGACCCTATTGACATAGACTCTGAGTCTGAGGAGTTCACGGGGGGAGATGGAGGAGGAGACCGAGGTTGAGGTCAGCGAGTCGGGCGGAGAGGAGGACAGCGATCCTGAGTGGCATGACACTCAGGATATCTTACAGGTGGAGAGGGCGGAGCAGAGTGTGAGAGGGTGACTCTGGTTTCAGAGGAGCCACTCTCTCAGGGCCTTGGTGGAGAGGATGAGTCCATAGCAGGATGATATGTTTCCCCGGCCACAGGAGGAGTGCACCAGTCAGCGGTGGCATCTGTGGCAGGTGCCGACCCTAGAGATCCATCTTGGAGGCCCAGAGATCCGAGTGAGTTATCATCCTTCCTTTTAACGTTTGTTTCTAGTTAGGATTGCCTTAGTTTCTATCTCTCCTTTTGTTTACATTTGTTTTTATCTCTTGATTATTTCTAATTGGCTTTTCTCCTTTGCTTGCAGAGACTGCCGATGAGTGGTGAGACCTGATTCACTGGGTATGCACTGATACCCTGATGATCCCTATGGAGAAGACCCGTGCGGAGCTGTCCATGGATGCAGGGGAGCCTTCAGCAGCCGGTAGGCATACCGACGTCTTTTCCCCTATCTGGCATGTGGCCAGGATGGTGACTTCCCTCCATACCGAGCTAGGCGGGTAGGGGACAGACAAAGAGAGCACCTGATGAGGAGTCACTCTCATGGCGAGGCCGCAGCTGCTCCTCGGGACCATGAGCCCTCCGTGCACTCAGAGCGCCGGCGTAGCCGAGTCCTAGACATGGGTGGGCGTGCACCTCATAGGGGGATCTCATAGGGGTTGAGAAGCCGTTTGGCTCTCTTGGATTGTTTGTATGATATATTTGTATTTCTGGGCTCTTTGAGTGTTTTGACCATGCTTAGTGCATGATGGCATTGTACAGAAACTTGATCATTTATATATATATATATATATATTCTTTTTAGATCAGACTCTTGGTATTAATGTTCTTATGATTTGATTTCGCATGTAAATTATAATGTTGTTTTTATATGCTTCTCAGAATGTATGCAATGGAGAACAAATGATACAAATGTTTACTTTCTTTTTGTATTTCATGATGCTGATATATGATAATGTAGACACAATGTGATTTTGAACTTTAGTTTCTATAAGCAATTTTGGTACTTCATATTCGTTTTGACAAAATGTGATGATAAACCAGTACGATGAGCAGATAAACTTGCCCCACTCCTAACTCCACGCAACTAGTAAGATGCGAGGGCTCATCACAAGAGCTAGAAAGGGCACAAGTTATGAAATGTGTTGAAATGGTAGTGATGAGAGATAGACAAAGCTTTGGTGGAACCAAATTAGGATGCTACAAGCCTACTCTACTCGAGTGACTCCATAGTTTGGAATGCAACTTGCTTTGTGGTTTATCTAGACTTAGATCCGTAGATGGCCACATGGTAGACAAAATCTGGGTTTCAGGGTTTTGAACTCTCTTGGAATTTTGGACATCTGATTCATTTGTTTTTGACTCAAGATTTCAAAGGTTCATTTGAATTGTTTGCTGACTTGCCTTCAACATTTATTGTCAAGAGGACCCCCCATACCTTGTCCCATGCTACTAGTCAGAAGCGTGGGCTTATCACCATGGACAAGGCATGGCGAGTAAGGGCATTCCCATCCTTTCCCAACCCTACGTCACTAGTAAGAGACGCAAGCTCATCACCGAAGGTTGGTAGGGCAAGGAAATGTGTAAAAATAAAATTTTCTATTTGATCTATATTTGACTTGTTTGTTTGAGAAAAATGTCAGTATGTTCTTACTTCCAAAGAGATATACATATGGGATAGATGTGACACGATGAAGCTTCTAGAATAGACCATAGGCAAGACACCTATCCTAGGAAGAAACCAAAAGTGAGAACAAGCCCGCAGATCTTGGTATGGTTACCATTAAGACTTTGTCATATCTAGCTTTATTTGATGAAATGATTCCGAAACAGGTGATGATGTTATAAAATGAAGAAGTATGATTAGAGTGTTTATGCCAATACCATCAGAAGTTTGTAATGAATTGCTTTGAGAATGAGTTCCTTGATCACAAAATTGTACGAAACAAGCGGACAAAATGAACCTAACTATATGAAGATGCAATGTAGATATAATTATACAAATAGTGCTGGTCGCTTATGCATAGAATCGTTTAAGGTGTAGGGAATTGATTGTTTCACCAAATTCCTCACCTTCTAGTGTACATAAGAGATATGCACCATTTCCATAGTCCTTCGTGACTCGGTATGGGCCCAACCATTTGGGCCGAACTTCCTTCCTTCACCGGTCTTTTTATCGATCCGGTTGTCTAGCCTTAGAACTAGATCACCTTCATATATGTCTCATTCATAGACCTTCTTGTTATATTGCCGGCACATCCGGTCAGCATAGATTCTATGTCACCGTTGTTCAGCATCTAACCTAGCTTCATCTAGGCTTTCTAGTTGGGAGAGACGTGCTTCTCTATAAGCATCTTCATCCAGAATCCCTTGTAGTGAGATACGAGACTGGGTATTTCAACCTCAAGTGGGAGAACTACTTCTTCTCTCGAATACCAATGAGAAAGGAGTTTCCTCTGTTGGTGTTCTTATTGAGGTTCGGTGGGCCCACAAGGCCGGATATAACTTCAAATGCCAATCTCATTTGTTTTCTTTCACCGTTTTAAGAAGAATGGCTTTTAATGTTTTGTTTTTCACTTCATCTTGCCCGTTGGCTTGAGGGTAATACAGGGAGGCTGTATGATGGCTTATTTTAAATTTATTGCACAATTCATGAACTTCGTCATTCTTAAAAGAAGTCCCATTATCTGAGATAATGATTTGTGGGACACCGTACTGTAAAAATGATTTGGTTCAAAATGAACTTGCGATTACAGAACCTGGTACATAGTAGTAAGAGGCATAGCCTCTACCCACTTGGTAAAATACTCGGTGGCATGTGATTATGAAGTTATGGCCATCTGTAGATGAGGGAGAGAATTTCCCTATCAAATCTAGGCCCCACGTAGAAAAGGGCCATGGAGTAGCGATTGGTTGTAGAGCTTGTGCGGCATGTGAATCTCGTGGGAGAATTCTTGGCATTTATGACACCTGCGTACAAACTCTACTACGTCGTGTTCTAGAGTGGGCTAGAAATAGCCCATCCGATGTATTTTACGAGTGGTGGCATGACCACCGAAGTGGCCTCCACATATTCCACTGTGAGATTCATGGAGAATCTTCTTGGATTCTTCTATGTCGACACATCTTAGAAGCATTCCATCGAACGCTTTACGATAGAGCACTTGCTCTATAATGATGTATTTAGCTACGATAATGCGTAACCACCTTCTTTGTTGCGGTGTAGCACCTTCTGGATACGTATGGTCCATGATATAATTAATAATATCAGTATACCAAGGACACTCAGAGATAGGAGGTCTGGTTTTGATGTAGTATATGCATTCATCGGAAAGTCTAGATCTACTAGATCACCTCCGTCTAATGGGTTATCAGCTAACCAATCTGCAATGATTTGTCCTTTAACGGATTTCTGATTTACAAATGTTAATTCAATTCCCCCATTAAGGTTATAAAGCGTCCAACCTTCTTAGACAAGGACCCTTGTGTGAGGAAAGTTCGTAAATGGTCTATTTTTACAATGACCCTTGTTTCTTGATTTAGCATATAATGTCTTAAGCGTTTGGTTGTGAAGACTATGGTAAGGAATTCTTGTTCTTCTTGTGTGTAACATGTTTCATAGTCGAAAGCAACATTTGGCTAATGAAATAGATCGTGCGTTCTCTCTTGTCATCATCTTCTTGAGCCAACGATATACTAGCTAGCGAGACATTAGTAGCTCAGAATATAAGATTAACGGGCGGTCCGACCTAGGAGGCATTAGCGTAGGTGGTGATAACAAGAAATGCTTAACTGCTTCGAAAGCTTTGTTGCAGTCTTCAGTCCAATCGATACTATAATATTTCTTGAGTAGATTGTTGATTGGGTGAATGGAAAAGCTTAAATCTGGGATGAATCTTTGGATTGCACTCGAGTTTTCTGAGAAATGACCTAATTCCAGATTCATCCGAAGGTGGGCTCATTTCAAACAACTGGATTTTGGCTGGGTCAACATCGATCCCTCATGACGATATAATGTAACCTAGGAGCTTCCCTCCTGTCACACCAAATATGCATTTTTCTTGGATTTAATGTGACTCCGTATTCTATTAGACATGAAAGAATGATGCGGAGCACTTTCGGTGATCACAACGCTTCCTAGCCTTGGCCAACAAGTCATCTACATAGGATTCCATGATTTTGTGAATAAGATCATGAAATATATATTCATTGCCCACTGGTATTGTAAGATTGCCCACTGTTCTTCTTGAGACCAAATGGCATAACAATGTAGCAATAGGTTCCCCAAGGAGTTATAAACATGGTTTTAGCTTGGTCTTGTTTGGATATTCTGATTTGATTGTATCCTGAGAATCCATCCATGAGAGACAAAAGCTCAAATCTAGTTGTTGCATCAACGATGACGTCTATGGATGGTAACAGGAAGTCATCCTTGGGACACGCCTTGTTAATGTCTCGAAAGTCTATGTAGATGCGTATCTTCCCATTCTTTTTTAGAACGGGAACAATATTAGATACCCATTGAGAGTAATCGACTGGTTTGATGAATCCTACTTGGAGGAGTTTTATTACCTCTTCCTTCACCATGAGAGCTACCTTGGGTTTCATTGGTCTCGATTTTTGTTTAATCAAATTTTCATCTGATTTAGTGACAGGTTATGTATCGCGATGTGTGGTGGAACCCCTGTCATTTCTTTATAACTAAATGTAAAAGCCTTCTAATGTTCCTTGAGGATTCGAGTGTGTATTTCTACTTCTTAGGAGTTAACGAGGATCCTAGTTTTAAGATATTTGGTTCATCCTCCGTTCTGATGTTAATATCAATTGTTTCTTCGATTAAAGAAGCATTACCTTCTTCAAACTCAGGTGGGGCTGGAGGTAATTCCAGATCGTCTCCATTTTCTACTGTGTATATGCTGAGTTCCTTTTGTGGGGGAAGCTCTATCATGGGATTTCTAAAGTAGGAAGATGAATGTGGGATTAAGGACAAATCTATCACGTGATGGGTGAGATGTAACAACATAGGTGTTTAAGTAATCTAGAGTGGCTCTATCACTATCAATGTGGTCTAGGATAGTAGATTTGTTCTCATCTATGTTCGTTAAAAGAGGGTTTGACATTTTTTTTACCAATGGTTTAGTACGAAGGGATACCATGAAACGGGTATCTTCCAACTCACTGTTTGGAGTGAAGCGTGACACTGAGGTTGCTATAGAATCATGAGAAGATTTTGTTCTCGCGGGATTGCTTCAATTGATATGAAGTCAAACTCTTTGCTTAAATCCAATACAACTATTTTGTAGAGTTGTAAGTGCTCAGCTCTGGTTTCATACACCTCAGAGACTTGGTTTGCTACCAATTTTGAGTCTCCTAACACCTTGATGTTATTAACACTGATCCTCTTAGCTAAGATGAGGCCAAGGAGGAGGGCTTCATACTTAGCGCCGTTGTTCGTACATTGAAATTTAGTTTAAAGGAAAATGGTAGGATCTTTCCTTAGGAGAAGTAAAGATTACACCTGCCCCAGCTCCGTAATGACATCTAGCTCCATCGAAATGGAGAGTCCAATATTTAGCTGGGAATATGGACGTTGAGATATTTGCTTTGTTAACGTCTTCTGCTTGGTTACTTCCACCATGCAGAGATCCTC
Organism: Taxus wallichiana var. yunnanensis; assembly: GCA_018340775.1. Taxonomy (NCBI): domain Eukaryota; kingdom Viridiplantae; phylum Streptophyta; class Pinopsida; order Cupressales; family Taxaceae; genus Taxus; species Taxus wallichiana. The sequence goes on along the minus strand of CM031237.1, from coordinate 331,679,823 downwards.
TGCTGGAAGAGAACCAACACCTAGGGTATATCCCATGCCTACATAATCAAATGGTAGGAACATCAGCTAATAATTCAAAAAAATTTGTAGTAGTTCCTAACGATACTATTTCTACAATGTTAGCCTCATCCTTGAGGGCTAGGATAGTCTTGATTAGGCTCATAGTCTCAAGATCTGTTGTAGGTACCAAATTTTCTTCCGGTTTTGCGTCGGTGGGTTTATTAAGTTGGTTTT
>CM031237.1:331629239-331679489 GCA_018340775.1 Taxus wallichiana var. yunnanensis | reverse complement strand
CTATGGTTTTACATGCTGCTCTTTGTGCCTTTACTGAGATGCATACGTCCAGTGGGAATCTGTAGTTCCGGCGAGGTTCGAGAATCTTGTAGGAGATAAAGGAATTTGTGAAATTTTGGATGCTAATCCTAGCGTTGTACAATACTATTTGTCTCATACGCCCCTGACCGTACTGCTTTGACGGTCAACTCATGCTATTGGTATGCTATAGTATAGCAATCCGCTCACTTAGCTCCTTCCCCACGATAACTCCGCCTTGCCTTCTTCATCCTTAGCACTGTCTCCCAACCTGGTGGCTTGAGGTTCTTACCACATAGATTGGCTTTCCTTTTGTTAATCTAGGGCCCCACATATCTTAACTACCAATCAAGCTCCTACCTCATCTCTCTCGCAGATTTCAACTCCTTTCATAACTTGCTCTTTTCGCACCTATCCACATGAGCTTTCCTTCTCAAGCTCCACCCACCTTTTCATTTCCACACACTTATCTCGGTGACCTTAACACTTTATATAGGACATCCCTATTTGGTTGCCTCAACATATTCATCCTCAATACCTTATCAACATTTAGCCCCCCCATTGTCAATATAGTGAGGCCCTTGGCCCGATCCTCCACCTTTTACAACAACCGCACCATCATCTCATCCCTGCCACCGGTTTCATCAAACAAATGATGGACAAAATGCAAAATCTAGAGGCTTTTGTTTTAGGAAGCCGTAGCACCCCTTTTACATACGAGCAAGTTTGTGGAGCCTATTCATCCTTCTGTCCCCTTCATTCATATCCTCCTCGATGGGAATTACCAAAATTCACTCATTTTAATAGTATAAGGAGGATCCTCACCAACATTCGCGATCATTTAGACATGCCTGCTATCCGATTGCTCATGACGATGCCTTACTTACTACGCACCTTTCCCATGTCCTTATCAAAGCACCCACCTTGGAGGTGGTACAATGCTTTAACCAGCACTCAATCTTCTCTTTTTAACTAATTAGCCCAATCTTTCTTGGATCATTTCTCCATTAACATTGCCAAGAAAGTATCTATCACCAACCTCTATGCCATCAGACAATTTGAAGACGATCTATCGCAGATTTCATTGGATGATGGCGGGGCCTTATCAACCAACTTCACTTCTATGCCTTGCCTCGGGCCGAACTCATCGAACTCTTTACATGGGCCTGTATTCGCGCTAAGCACATTTCTCCCACCCTCAAATTCAAACTTTCGCACCTTTGATGAGGCCTTTACTATGACTCGAAACTAGAAATTTGAGCCCAGAGGAAGAGAAAGCTGCGGTTCTTGTAACAAAACCCTAATTTACAGACCCAAGACTCCACCAACAAACCCAACACCACCAATTCTCATGCCATCTTTGACTTTGAAATCAAAAGGAGCTGTACACGTGGTGATGGTCAAATCCCAAACACTATGTCTAGTACCTCACCAAAAACCACCTATAAGTATAAAGCCAAGCCCATGACTACACTACACTTGGGAGAAACTTATGGTGCGATTTTGGACAAATTGCTCAAAGCGGGGAGCTATCACCTTGCCTCCTATTAAACCTCACTCCGGGTTTGATTCCACCCGTGCAATATCTTCAATACATGAAAATGACTTTTGTAACTTCCACCACGTGAAGGGACACGATCATACGAAAACTATAAGATGTTGAAAAATATAGTGCAGAAATGGTTGATGCAGGGATATAACCTCGATAATCCTAATGCCCCGCTTAACTTAAAATTTGAAAATCTTCAACAAGCCATTCCCAACCACTCATCTAACAGTAACATAAACCAAGATATCTTAGCCAAGGAGAGTGTCCATGAAATCCATACGGTCTTCGACTCCCAACCAACGCCTTCTTATTGAGAAAGTGCGAATCAAGCCTCTTCACTAACGTGAGGACCAGAACCCCCTTCACCACCATCAAGACAAGGACGAAATCTTTTCCGTTTCTTTACCCATAAAGGAATTAACCACCTAGAGTTCTCTTCTCACAGGATGAGCCTTCTTACACACATCCTTGCGCAAGATTGTGAGAGGATGTTGCCTAAGCAATATCTATTTCCCAAACATCTCCTTGCCTGTCGCTCTTTAAGATAAAGGAAGGCTCGCCACTTTTTCGTCATCCTTAGATGAGAAACCCTGAACCGACATCACCAAATTCTTAATCATGACGGATCCTCTCAAACATGCCCTCCTACCTATTAGTTCTTCATCACCCTAAATATTTTCAGCGGCCACGGATTTGACCTCTTAACGCCCATTGATACAAAGTGTCTCATTTACCCCTGTATCCACACCCACGGTGAGGTGGAATCACAACCCACCTTTCTTCCATACAAAATTTCCTATTAACACGTGAGGATTGCTTCCCTCATAAGATAGACGAGTCTATGGGAGCGTTTGAGTACACTATATTCTACTCGAAATGCGGATGGACCGATCCAGGTACGCCTCTCACCACTTATATAAGAAGTGTTTGCAAAGCTTAAAATGCCTATGTCCTCATCTTCACCCCCTCGTCTCTACCAAATACCTCATCCACCTCTATTGACCTAACAATCCTTCCCCTACACTTGGGACCTCACTAATACCCGGTCCCTAACACACCCACCTAAGCAGTTAGATTTATCCAAAGTAAAGCCATCCATCCACTTAGAGACGGACCCAATCTCCTCCAAGTCAATCTATGTCTCTATCCACAACTAAAACCATCACCATCACACCTACCTTCTATGTTGGGACCTCATCCCTCCACCTTGCATCAATACATCATACCTCCTGTGTTTTCTTTAAAGCATTACCTACACTTACTTGTCTGAAGATCGAGGTATATCAAACATGCGTCACCCCAAGTATCTTGTCCTTTATCAACCTAAACAAACTCCATCATGAAAGGATTTATTTACTTTCTCCTCTTTCTCCATGGTTTTCTACTACCACGTCATCGACTAGCTAAACATAACTTCTCTTTTGTTTGAAGAGGTCACGTTTAGTTAAACCCAATTATCAAAACCCCTTGTTTAAGCCACCACCCATACAAATTAACCATACCGGTCATTTACGAAACCTACCCGACTCAATAGCCTCATCTTCCTCGACTTTGACCGCTCAAAGGGTCTTGCGCCAAAATCCTTGCTATGTTGGTGGAGAATGCGACCATTTCTCTACCCCCACTTAGACCCTATGATCCATCTAAACCTCGACCTATAGGTTATGATGAGTCTAAAATCTACGCTTACCACACTTTTTAGGGACATGATGTAGAGGGGATGCAAAGCGTTGAAAGTCATGCCAAATCGGAGTCACCCTCTCGGATAGAAAGGTTAAGAGAAAGACAACTTACGAAGGGAGAAATCTTTAGCTTGATCCTCTCTCTATACCACCTGTCCCCTCACCAAGATCTATCATTATTCTGACCCCACCTCTCAAAGACCATGACTTATCCCTATTGTCTTCCTCCTCTAGTGTTCACGAGATCAATATGATTAGTGTTGCTACTCAGGAAGGTCGGAAAAACAATGGGGAAGCTAAAGAAAAGGTACGCTGTGGCCCCTCTCTTTCTTCGTCCACCATCCGATCAATCTCATGATCACCTAAAGTGGTTATTCAAATGGACCTCGCTTACCCCATCTCTAATAGAGTTTCCCACAACCATGATCAAACGGCTTCACGATCACTATAAAAAAATGACCTTTGTATGATCTCATTCATGCCTACAATCTCATCGACAAGCTCTTGTTGAAATCCTTCAAGGTATAGAGGTCTTACCTAATGAAACCTTGCATCTTTACCTCCATCTTAACACCAAACCACGTTGCCTCTCTCACCCAAACAATCTACCACTTCCGGAGTCCCACTATCTGACAAACCACTCTTGTCAGGTTTCTCCAGAAGACAAAATTGTTGACTTTGGTGTAGAAGATCCACGACCCCACTCTTTTCATCTCGCTTACGTTCGAGACATCCGCATATGTCGTGTTATGATTGGCCGAGGGTGCTTAGCCTAAACATCATCTCTTCTAAATCCTTCCAACAAATGAATATCCCTCTAGTTTACATGTGTGCCAACCCCACCATCGCTGCGTTCATTCAAGCGATGCTTATTACTTCTACCTTGAAGCCTTTGTGATCCTTAACATTCATTGTAGGGCCACATACCTTACACGAACTCTTTTATGTCCTTGAGGGATAATTCCAATACAACATGTTGTTAGGCTGCCCTTGGATCCGGGCTATGGGATGCATTCCCTCCACCTTACATAGATGCATAAAATTTGAGTACGAGGGAAGTCCTATACCGTAAAGTGACCCTCCCCCTTCCAAAACCACGCAATATGTTATATCGCCTAATGATGTGCTTGTACCGGTCAAGACACCCATTCATCAACCCATTGACCATCCACTTGACCACACCTCGACCATCCACTTTCAATCGGCACTTCTACACCTTGACCAATGAGACCATTTGTCCGAAATACCACTTCCTTTCCCGCGGACAACATCCCAACCTCGGACCCTTTAGTAGATGTTTTCAATGCCTCACGTTGGGGAGTATCGCCATATCTGCGTTAGCTCTTTTCATACCCACGGAGTACATGGGACGATTACATGTGCATCCACACTATGGCCGAGTCATTGTGGGAGGTAATCTCCTACGGACCACTTAATTACCACACCAACCTAATGTATGGGGGTGTCGACACATCCTCTGCTACCACTGAACCTCCCCTTGGTGTGTTTCCCTTCCATCGATTTTCAATACACGACAAATCGTCGTTTCGCCCTCACCTTCTTGACTCATTTGTGCTTGGAAAGGTTTTGGTTTTGGTCTTTATGAACAAGGTGACATACAATCATTCCCATTACTACATGCAAACACAAAGATCGTCGTGGTCTTGGATTCTCACGAACCCCTAACTGCTTTGAAAACATCACATATCAGTTGTATCCGAGAAGGCGAGCGAAGTCACCCCTTCCAAACCATCATCACCCATTTTGCCATCGTCACCTGGTCGATAGACCCTGAATCTATCTCTCCTAAAAAAAAAAAAATTTTCATAACGCTATCTTCTTGGGTCCTCTCACTTATCAACGCAATAATGAAGACCCATCTTCTCTTCCCCTACACGTATCCAAACATGATCAAAGGACTTTCCTTGATTAATATTGTTGAGTGCTTAGGATGTGACTCCATCCTCACTTACCTTGGTGCGGATGACTCTTATATTCAACGTGCCTTACCATCGACACTCAAACCATGTTGAATGAGTGACTATAGAAATCAACATTCTGCGAGGACAATCCGACATTGTGAATATCGGAACGATCTCTTACCGCGTCGAGAATAAACTACCTTCACTACCTTCCTCTGTGCGCATGACCAAGACTTTCGGCTTGGTCCTCTGCACCGATGACATGCGAGAATTGATCCGGCATTGCTGTCCATAACATTACCCTAAAACCCGATGCCAAACCCGGTTAAACAAAAAGCGAGAAAAATGCATCCACGCATTTGCCCTCTTGGTCAAATAAGAGCTTCAGATGGATCTCTAACATCATTTTTATTACTAAATCAGCGGGGGACTTCGGATATGTGCATGATTTCCAGGGACCTTAACCTCACTTGCCCCGAAGGATGACTTCCCCCTCCCAAGTATTGATCAACTTGTTGATCTCACTTTGTAGACCATAAGATGCTTTCTCTCATGGATGGATTCTTGGGATACAATCAAATTTGTAGCCCGGCCAATCAACATAAAACTACCTCATAACTCCTTGGGAACCATACATTATCGTGTCATGCCATTTGACCTTAAGAATGCTTGTCACGATGACCTACCAGTGGGCTATGACTTACATATTTCATGACATTATGCACACTATCCTTGAGGATTATGTCGATGATCTTCTTGGCAAATATAAACATCGCAATGAACATCTTGATGTTTTAACCATTATTTTCAATGCTTTGTTACAATATTGTATTTCACCTTGACGAAGAAATGTGTCTTTGGTGTCCTTTTAGGAAAACTTCTTGGTTTTATCATCTCTTTAGCGTGGCATCGAGGTCGATCAGCTAAATTCAAAACTATCCTAGAAATGCCCCCACCTACTAACCTCAAACAATTCGTAGTTTGCAAGGTAAACTCGATCTATACGGTGTTTTATCTTGCAACTCTCAAATCAATGTCAACCTTTCCATCATCTCCTTAAAAAGACATTGTCTTTCAATGGAGAAAAGAGTGTCACCAAGCCTTTGAAGCTCTTAAAGCCTATCTCTTGCAGCCACATTGCTTATCCCACCTCAGGTTGATCACCCTTTTTACCTTTACCTTTCTGCCACCGACCATGTTGTAGGAGCCATGCTCACACATCATGACTCTAAGCATCGAGAACAAGCTTTTTATTACATAAGTCATACTCTCATGGATTATGAGACCGGGTATACACATGTAGAAAAGTTGTGCCTAGCCCTATCATTCGTAGCCACCAAACTCCGACACTACCTCCTGAATCACAAAACTTTTGTCATCACCAACTCGGACCCCATTCATTATATGTACGCCAAACCTCATCTAAACCAACGCATCACCTGATGGCTTATGCTCCTCATTGACCTCAACCTTAAATTCCTTACACCGAGAAGTCAATCAAAGGACAAACTATCACCCGGACCAACTCGCGGAAGCCCCTTTACAGGGAGCAATTTACCAATTTTAGTTTCCCGACGAACTCATCGCCACTCTTTCACTTAGTGATGAGTCGTTTCAATGACCCTCTTCTTCGATGGATCCAAATGCCGATTGTGGTAGAGAGAGGCAAGCATTGTTCTCATTCCTCTGGATGATGAACTTGTGCCTCTTTCATTCCAGCTCGATTTCCCTGCACTAATAATACGGTGGAATACGAGGCCCTTGTTTTGAGTCTCCAGGTTGAGTTACACTTAGGTGTAAAATCTATTAATATTTTTGGCGACTCCCAACTGGTAGTCAATCAAGTTATGGGCATCTACCAATGTAAAAATGAGGAACTTCAAAAGTACAAACATTACGTGGATTCACTTTTTCCTTATTTACCCATTATTCTATCAAACCATTTCCGCTCCACTAACAAATTTGCGGATACTATGGCTTGCTTAGCCTCACAAATTCACCGCCTCACCAATTGACTCTAACATATTTGTCTTGGTCCAACAACTCTTTGCCCCATCTTACTCCGCCCTAGATGTTTGTATGATAAATAATGTGTCCGCTAATTCACGGGATACCGGATCACCAATTTCATGACTATCTTACAACCTCTGTTCTCACCCGACCTTACTTTAGTAACAATGACGTGATTTTCTTAAAAGTGTTTCTCATTATGTCATCATGGGGGACTCCTCTATAAACGTGGCTTTGATGGCATCCTCCTTCAATGTCTAACCAGTGCGGAGGTCACCTATACCATCCAACAAGTCCACGATGGTATTTGTGGTGGACATTTTAGTGGCCTTGCCATGGCCAAAGCGAATCCTTCTCTAGGATTTTATTGGCCTACTCTTAATAATAATCCGCTTCTGAATATGTTAAGCATTGTGTTATGTGTCAACAACATGCCAACCTTCAACATACTCCTAGCCATCCGCTACAAGTCGCATGAGATCTTTGGCCTTTCTCACAATGGGGTTTAGACCTTATTGGTGAGATTCACCCACCATCTTCGGCGTCCACTGTTGGATAATCACGCAATGAACCGAATATTACACTAAATGGGTGAAAGCCATTCCACTCATTTCAACCAAAAAAGAAAAAATCGTCAATTCATTAACCATCACATTAGCTAATCGTTTTGGCGTTCCTCATCGCCGATAACGGATAATGGAAAATATTTCAAAAATAAGTTATTCAAGACCTTTGTGACAACTTTGGTATCAAACTTAGCTTCTCATCACCTTACTTTTATCCACAAGCAAATGGTCAAGCCAAATATTCTAATAAAACCCTAACCAAAATCCTCATGAAAGTTGTTAACGATTCGGAACAAATTGGCACGATCACATCCCCTTTGCCCTTTGGGCTTATCGAACTAGCATTCGTACCTCCACTAATTCCACCTTTTTCTTTGGTATATGGTACGAGGTGTCTTGCCTCTCGAAGTACAAATACCCTCACTAAGATTATCTCTTCGAGATATTCTCACCAATGATGATTTACGCAAGGAGTTAGCCCAATTAGAGCTTCTTGACGAGCGTCGATCCTGACTCTTGACCACCTTTAAATCTATCAAAAATGCATCAAGCGTGCTTATGATAAGTGACTCCATGAGCGTACCTTTAAGGTTGGTGATCTTGTCCTCAAAGAGAATCAGCATGTAACCAAACTAGAAAGAGCAACGTGGAAAATTTGCTCCTAATTGGATTGGGCCCTACATTATCACTCATACTTACTGGATCGGGCACTTACTGGTTTGGCTTCGAGCAATGGTAAAACCGAGCTGAACCCCTTAATGTCTTGCATCTTCGACCATTCTCTTGTTGAATTTAGTGTTGTATCACTTCTTATCTACCTTGCACTCGTCCTTGAGCTCATTTACTACCTCATACACTTTTGTTCCATGCATCTCAAAATAGAATCAAGCTCACGTGGTTTGGTCATTACCTCCTCTTAAAGATGCCTTCCCCTTTTTAGTCCAGTCCATGACTTAAAAGTATCAAAATAACATGTTCTCAATTGTACACTTATGAGATATTCTTGAGTCAAACTTCCTACAAAAATAGATGCTTCATGCCAAATGGACTTCTAGACCTCTAATTTATACATGTTTGCTCCCTCGAAGGATAGCTATGTGCAAAGTCACTTCTACTTATTATAAAATAGTTGCTCCCACTGAAGGACGACTATACACAAAACTACATCTGCTACTATAAATAGACTTCTCCTTGAAGGATAACTATACAAAGTCGAGCCTTTATCGAAGCTTCTCGCATTGATCGACTTCATGAAGACCTCAAGAACAACAAAATACATATCCCTATGGACTTCTGCATCGATCGGTCATATCCGGAAAATTAAAAATCCGTATTCCATAGCACTTTTGAGTCATGGACTTGTCTATTTAGGTTTGGTTCTCTTTTGTTAGAATAATCACCTTATAATAAGTTCTTTGCACCCAGCAATACCAACCGCCTCACCTCACCATTCGTCCAACACAACAAAACTCAAGGGCGTGATGTATATCCGATTTATTGTGATTATACTGACTCTTTTCACCTATTGACTTCTCACTGTGCAAGGCACCTAGGGATTCAAGCCCATCCTATGTTAATATGTGGTTTGTTTAGCTCTTCTCAACTACGGGACACTTACGCCTCTTTTACTCGACTCTAGGGTTATGTGTTGACCTTAATCGGGACACGGTTCCCTCTACTTGGGTAAGCTAACTTTCATTTCACCTATACCTACACCAACATCGCGATCCCTTACTAACACCAATAACATTACCTACCAATATCAATATTTTTTACCAACCAACAAATTGCCTAACCACAACCAAATTACAGATTCACCTCTCCTGGTCCTAAGGGAGAACTACATCGGTCGATGTCGAGGCCCTCCTTGCTTTGTGCGATGGGCTATGTAGGTAGCACTTAGGAGACATGGGGTCTCCCGAGGTTAGCTCGACCATCCCCTACCATAACCTATCATGTGTGGTATATATGAATCTATTTGTGTATTTCTATTCGCTCACATTCATCTTTATCCTTTTTCAAAACAAAACATGCAAAACACAACCATTCTTATTATTATCATAACTCAAATCAACATACATATTTAGTTTTATTTAGATGTTAAACAAATACATCTTCTCTATCATCAACGCGTAGGTCGGCATCCTTATTTATTTTTATACTCTTATGAAATTCACTTAGACCCTTGCGCCTCCTCCCGAATCAGGTGGTGATCGTGATCGTCGATGCCACTCACTTGGCCTCTCCATCCTCAAAGGTGCCACTGCTATTGGTTCCTCCCACTGATCCGCCAACATCTCCTGTAACATATGAATACGTCCTCTTGCGTGGAGGAATCTTGCCTCTAGTCTCTCCACTCGTGACTCTGCCCAATCGCTTAACAATCTCGTTGTCTCATTCACCGGGTTTGGAGTGATGAACTAAACCTGCAGACGATCTCTCTCGCTGTAATCACGGCTATGTCGGGAAAATCACGTACACCTCGCAGCTCTGCTTTACCCACCATAATCTATAGGCCTCTGTCGCTCCACGTGTCTATTACCCTGCGATGGCTGCTATCTCCTCTGGCCCCTTCTGGAGGTGTTGGCGGGGAGGTGAGAATGCCTTGGTGTCGATCTTCATGTATGGTCTATAAGCCATAGGTATATCTGAGAACAAATCAAATTTTCACCACGCGATCTAGAGGAATCCTCTCGTACTCACCGGCTCCGTGCCCTGCGATCCACCTCAATCGCTCTACACCCCTCGACTCCTCATTATGTGCTCTTTGTCACCATATAGTTCCGTAAGGTCTCCAACAAATATCATGATAAATTTACCCATCTCCCATGCACTGCCTATAATACTCGATGTCATCTATCACGGCTGGGATCTCGCCTCTTGTTCTATCTGGACCCATCATCGAATCCTGACCTCGCACTCCTGTCTCTCCCATGGTAGATGGGTCGGCCTATCGGTCGCACACAAACGATGTGCTCATAGGCCCAATGATGTAATAAGTATGAACAATCCGGTGTAGATCTGTGTTTTAAGCTGCTTGGGCCCATAAACCCCTCTATAACTCGGCCGGATATGCGGGTGCCCATCACGAAAGTCACGCTTCTTTACATCATTTCCCAAATAACACTCATCGATGCTTTTAGAAATCTTCCCCCTCACGCCTTGGTAATGCATGATACCCACCGCTATCATTAATACCCTTCCCTGACTTTGTTTCCTCGGGGTGTGTTGCATACATTGTACCATAAGTGAATGTCAAACCTCGTTGTGTCGAATCTCGTGCATTTGAACCAAATCACTAGCATTATCGCTCCACCTTACGCTAGGCAACTTTTTGATACACTGTGGTCTTCCTTTAATTGGGAGCCTCAAAATTCTAAACACATCTTCCAGCGTCGATGTCATCTCCTTGTGGGTAGATAGAAAGTATTCTTTCCGGATTCCACCTCTCAATCAACGCTGTAACATAGCATGATGATTGCGTGCGATTCGTGAATAATGGCGGATCCACTTAACCCACATGGTTTATCAATGCCCATTAAATTTTGGTGTTACATCCGCTCGGATTTGTGACAACAAAGTTGGCTGCACTATCATTCATCCTCACCCGCTCTCGCTGCGTACATCAAAGCAACACACTGACCATTCAATAAATCAAATCCCCAGTGTTTTTTCTCACATTTTGGAAATTCCCTACGATATAAAGGTATCGAGTTATAGATAACCGATACTGCGGTTTACTTAGCCGATACGGTTATCTCTAAGCGATATCGGTCACTTTCAATCCTAAGCGACATGCTTAAAACCACCATCTACGATAATTATTTTGCTCGTTTACTCCTCTCTATACCTATAAACATATGTGAACACCTGCTTACCTACCCCATAACACTCACTCTATCCCAAACCCTTGCCTATCACCTTTTTTCTCATCTCTACCTTCTCTCCTTATTCATCAAAACATGCAAGAATTAAAATACAACCAAACAGTTTACCTCTCGGGATGCGGCAGCTTGGGGTGGAACTTGTCTTCCCTCTCTTCCTGCCTCTTTAGATGTTTCTCCTCGTCAAGCCATGTTCATCACCCTCTTCAAATATAACTTGCCTTTCTACCTTCTTGATCTCAGCCCACACTCACTTTACTGTCTCTTTCCTCCTTATCACTCAATTCTTTCATGTAATTACCTATATCACTCATCAAACAAACATCGCATTCGCATATTTAACTTGTTGCATGACTCTAAAAATAAGAACTCTAAAATAAGACCTTAAGTTTCGCCCAAGCTTTTCTATTTTTAGAAAAGCTTGTTTTGGCATAACAGTATTGTTACTTAACCGATATCGGTCCTTGTTCTACCGACGTTGGTTATCTAACCGATATCGGTCACATGTCTCGTTTGCTTAAACTTTGGGCCTTTTCTTTATTTTTTGTAAATTTTTGTGGCTTTTGCCTCTTTTTCCTACATAATGACACCATTATCAATATTTTTCATCAAAATCACATCAATATATCATCACAATTTCATCAACATCATCTATCTACAATAAAAACAACCATTAACACAAAATACGTATGACATTTCAATATCTACATCAAACCCATCAGTATATACACCATTTGGATCAAACTCATCATCTATACACATTAAATTTCAAAAACCATCAACCAAACACATAAAACATTTTATATACACCATTTGGATCAAAATCGTCATATATATATATATATATATATATATCAACGTTTAAATATACAACTTGACTTCCCTGCGTAGGAGCCTCTGTGATCTCAAAATAATACAAAGCCGGACGCAGCCGCTATCTTATCAAAATCTTGACTCGGCTCGCAGGCCGGTCTCTCATGTCAAAAATATACTCAACTTTCAAGCCGGTATCAACTATATAACTTTGTACTCGGCTCGCATGCCTTTGTATATACAACAAGAATGAATAAATGAATCATATGTGGACTCGCAGCCTCTATATACATACCGGTTCACGACAGCCGGTGTCTATATCCAAAATCTAAAAACCCCTCTCTGCTCTAGGGATGTCTCAACTCTCCCCACCACCCTCAGCCCCTCTCCTGCTTGGTCCCCCATGTTGGCTCTCGCCTCCTCCCTGTCACCTGACCCACCGGCTGTGGCTGCGCCCCCCTGGGATCTCTGGCTCCGAGAGGTCTCGGCTCGGTTACCGTATATGGTGATAGTCGGCCACTGGTACCATCGAGGACATCCTAATAATACCAGGGCCTCCGCTCTTGCCTCCATATAACAGCCCAGTACCTACCATGGCATTTGTTGGGGTTGGTCCCCGACTCCTAATATCGTGGCCCCTCGCCTGTGTGCACTCGCTTTGTGCTGAGGTGGAGTACTGCACTGCCTGTAATTTTGTCTTTGGTGCTGTGATCGTGTGTCGGTGCCTATGGTGGTACTGCAGGTTTGCCTACACTGTGCTCAAGCTAACTACCCCTGTAATACCCCGATCTGTCTTGTGCAGTGCAAGCCTTGCCTGTAATAATCATTACTTTTTCCAAGAGTTGGTCCTCTCTCGCTATATGACCACTAAATTCAATTTGCTATGCGGTGTGCTCTCTATTTGCTTTCTCGCCACCATACCAAAAATGAACGTATGCAATCGGCGTGCGTCCACTATATCATCCAGGCCTCTTCTACCCCATCTAGGTCCACGGGGGTGTGTGCAGTGCTTCGGTGCGGTGGGGCCTCATCATCCCTCCAGTGCGGGGAAGGGAGGCGCTCATCTGTCGCAGCCCCGATTGTCGTCGTACCCTCTCAGGGGTATCACTCATGCTCTCTGGCCTCTGTCCCTACTATCTGTAGGAAGTATCTGGATCCGAGTAGCACATTTGTGCTCGGGCTCCTCCTCGGGCCGATGGCCTCTGTAGGGCCTCATCTGATGTCGGTGCGGTCAGGCCCTCAAGCATATGACGGTAGTAAGCTACATCCCGATCCCTGTGAGCCTTTGCTCGTGGCTGGCCCATAACCCCACCCACCTCGAAAGCCATATACAGATATAACCTATGGCCACTGTTTAACTGGGGCGTCTCTTGATGGGTATACATATGATGTGCTCATATGCCAAGCCCAGATGTAACAAAAATGTGGAGCAAATCCCAAATCACCTCATCCGTGATAACCCCACGATTTCTATATAGTTGTACGAGATATATTAGTGTCAGGCATATGTCACTTATGCTCCTCTACCATCTCATGTAGCACTCCCATCAAAGCCCATGGGAAGCGGCCTCCCTCTGAGTCCGGGAGGGTGAAGCGGGTAATACCTATCATCATCATCAACACGGAAGCCGTGTCTCATGTGTCTGTGGGCACTTGATACATGTCCCCATAGGTAATGCTCACTTGGTTGTGATAAGTCAATAATGCGGCTGCATCCCCAAATACCTGAAGGATACTGTCCATAGCTCGTCTTCGCATCTACAGAATACCGCCTCCCCTACGATCGGCGATCTCGTGGATGCGATATACATCCTCAGGGGTAATAGTCATCTATCGGTAGGGAGATGGAAAACATTGGTGACCGGATCCCATCTCTCGATGAGGGCAACCATAAGGTTGTGGTCCTTATCCACGACCCTATACCCTTTGGACTCCGCCAGAGTCCCACCTCGCGCATAATGGCCCACCGTGTCGTGAACACATGTGGCTGTATCCGTCTCGATAAGCGGGGCATCAATCCGCATTGTAAGTGGCCGCGTGCTCGCAAAACAACCCACTTCATCGGGCTAACCTTTCAATAACCACTACCTTAACTCTCTATCCACTCACCCTACCAACCACCCCGATCTACTCTCGCCATCTAACTATACCCTACCAATTTACCACCTCCTAATTCATACCCACCACCTAATCTATCCTAACCAAACCAACCACACAACCACCCCATTCCCCCACTAATCACCTTTCCTATCAACTCTATCCCCTCCTCTTCACCCCCAAACAACAAAACAAAACAACCAAAACAAACCAACAAACAACAACAAAAACAAAAAACAGGCAAACCAACTGACAACAGCCAACAACAACAACAAAAAAAACACAAACAAGAGTACTGCGCGTCGACATATGACCGACGCGGTTTCTGGCGAGATGACCTATTAAGAATATTTCGTGACTGATGTCACGCCAGTGACTAACATCGGTCAGCATCACGGCTGGAGCCAAACCCGACGCGTGTGGCCCCAAAACCCATTTTTGCCTATTTTACTGCCCTTTTACCCACTAAAAACCCTACAAACCTACCCACCCTACCGTTTTAGCCTAACTAACCCACCTACCCTCTCCATTTTTCAAATAATTAGAGGTTTAGAGCCCTCTGCAGTATGACTTCACGTCATCGTGGTGGGATAGGTGGCGGTGGTCCAGTGTCCAACACCGACACCTCCACCCACGGCTATGCCATGGCTCCAAATCTCCTCAGCTGGGTTCTCCACCAATCAAATTCTACCTCCTACTCACTGGGGTCTACCAACCACTCACTTCTCCACTCAAATAATGCCACCTCAGCCGACAAACTCAACAATATCACTAAAACACCTCAGACAACTAAATTTGGTTTTCAAATTGACAATGTGATGTAATGACAGCCGTAGTATTTTTCTTTTTATACATTTTTTACTTATAATCGATATCGGTTATATTGTGCCTAAAATACTGATATCGGTCATCTAGCCGATACCGGTCATAGCTAACCGATATCGGTTTAATCCCTATTTTACCAAAATTTCTACCCTTATTCACCAATCTCCCTTTCTCACCACATCGCCTATACCCTCCTTTGCTAAATAGCCTTTTTTGACTTCATTGGCCACATTCACGGCCGCACCCAACCAACTGAGGCCCGAGCTAAGGCCGACCTAACCAACGAGGCCCGAGCAAGGCCGCAACCAACCATTTGGCCGACCCAAGGCCGACCAACCATTTGGCCCAACCTAAGGCCGCGACCAACCATTTGGCTCGACCTAAGGCTACCTGACCAATCGAGGCCCGACCCAAGGCAGTAACCAGCCATTGGCGACTCCGAGGCCATGACCAACCATCAGGAGCCCGACTCAAGGCCTGACAACCAACCATTTGGCTGGCCCCAAGGCCTGACTAACTAATCAGCCCAGGCCAAGGCCGCGACCCAACCATTTAGGCTCGACCCGAGGCCGCAACCAACCAATCAAGCCCGACCTAAGGCCGCACCACTTAAATACCTCGCCCAAAACCCGTAAATTACAATTTTATCCACCCATCATGTAGCTTTTTGTTCAATCGAGCTCACTGTTCGTGTTTTAGCATGATTAGGGTAACACTTGACTTGATCATCACCAACTTTTCCTAGGCATCGAGACCGTGGCGTTTATCTCGACCAAACCAACCATTTCGTGCGCAGAACATACCTAAACATTCTGTGACGTTACCGTTATATCCCTAGAGCTACTTCCTATGCCTTGGATACCAGGGATTATATCACCCTTGTTTGGATAAACTATCGACCTTTGCCTATGAATTGCTTGTTTGCTCTTCAAATCATGTACCACATGGTCACACTATGTGCATTTCAACGCAAATCTGCTTCCTTGGAATTACCCCACCTGTCTTACCATCATCTCAACACCATTTACCCTTTATCAACCCTATCCCGATTTCACGTTACCTCAATCTTGTGATCGATTTGAGGGGCATTACCTATACCCTTACAGAGTAACCACTTCTTATTATCGGTCTAAGCACTTTACAAAGACAAGCTACACGATAATAAGGGCTAATGTAGACACCAAATTTGTGTCTTACGAACCCTCGTGCCCCGCATCCCATTTCATAGCCTAGCCTCACCACCTAAACCTTGCATAATTATTTATTAATTACCTTATATTTAATAAATCCACATCTCCAAACTCTTGCCACCACATTTCACCACCTCATCGTGACCTAGCCCTAACCCTAAACTAACCTAATTAAGACCTATAACTTGGTCTACATCCACACTCATGACTAATTACTCCTCACCCGCACCAAAATCAACCTAATAATGACTTGACCAAGCCCACAACTAATTCCTGGGAGAAAAGGAGGGAAGGTTGGCTATTTTACTAAAAATAGCCCACTTTGACTTAACCAAAGCATCGGTTCTACTCGACCACCGTCGGTTACGTAACCACCATCGGTTCCCTCGTAAATGACCTCCCCAACCAAAAACAAGGGGATCTGGGAAAATTGGGGAAAGATCAGAATTCACTTGGCCGAGCGAGAAACAAGTGAAGGAAAGAGAAGAGTTTGCAGAGAAGGAGATCAAGCCAAGATCGCAAAATCGAGTAACTTAGGAGCCAGTGACACTCATCCAAGCATTGGGAGAGAAGATAGCTCATCTTTGATTGTCCAATCATCTACACGAGCCTGCCTTTGTTATCATGATCTTTGGACACGATATCTCCAAAGGAATTAGTAAGTAGTATCTTGTATGTTCTTTTAATAACATTTCTTGGACTTCTGAATCACAGCAATTATAAGTCTATTCCTAGATCTACTACCCGGTAACACCCTCCATCTAACTGTCATTCCTCTACCCCTACATTGCCCCCAAGAACAGCCCCCATACTCTCTGAGTCTTCTCCATCACCCCATTACCTATCCCCAATCATTTACCAGCCTTATAAACACCATAGCCATCTTATAGCCAAACTTCACTAAAGCCCCTAAATCATCGCTTCTACTAATGTCGGTTATATCGCAATCAAGAGGTGGCAGTGATGTGTGACCGGCATCGGTCACTGTGATTCAAAACCAAAACCAGCCTTTTCTCTATTGTTTTAACGAGGCAATTAAATTGTAATTTGGCAATAACTTCTTTGTTAGAATTTGTGTTAATTCATATTAGCAGGGGAACTGACCACCTTCGAAAGGAAGTCTAATATTTCTGAGGCCCAGGCGGTTCCTCATTTATTGTCTAATTAGAATCGGTGGTCTTGTATTCTTACTTACATGGTAGTCCTTCCTGCAGACAAAAAGGAGTTCTTCATGAATCGACTGATCTCTCGCTCACAGTGACGCGCACACCCTCTCAACATTCAACGGGTATTCCTCCTAGCCCTAACCCTTATCTCTGCTTTCAAAGGAATGAAAGGATAGAAGCAACTCTATTCGAGAACGGAAGCATTTATGTGCGAAACAAGTTGTATGTCCAATCAAACATTTAGCTAGATCATAACCAAGAAAATAGTTTCCACCAATCATGTTCACTTCATAGCATGAGGAAGATTTTCAAATTCCAAAGGTCGGCTCAAGTACTGTCCAAACCAAATGTAGAGTGACTAGAGGAGGTGTTAATTATATTTTAGGTTGATATTTTGAGTAAAAAGGGGTGCAGACCATGTTTTCACTTCCACCATTCGATCGAGTTATAGAACTGATCTCATGGCCACAATTTGTAAGGAAGGGAATTTATTTTTCCTATCTAATATGTGGATTTTTTTATCTCTCTTTTTTCATGGTTATAGTAGGAGTAATTTAGGTTTTTTTGCAAACAAGTGCTTTGCATACTATGCATGTCTCCATTTGGACCATGTATGATTTCTCTTTTGTACATAGTTTTTAGCCTCTTTATGGTTATTCACGGTCCACATCAATCGGGTCTCCAAGAAAGGGTGTGGTTTTCGGTTGATCAAGGTGTTATCCATGGCTCGCGTTAGTTTAAAATCATAGTCCAAGTGAAGCATATAAAATATTTTAAGTTTTAAAGGTTTCAGGATCATTTTTAAGTCATATTCTTGACTCCATGTCCGATGGATATATGAGGCTACTTGGTCGGTTCATCTAGTGGGTAGATTTCAACCTAAAATTAATAAAACTATTGTCCAAATAAGAACCCATGTTTATTTGAACAACTTAATCAAAATTCTAGACTCATGTAGCTATTGAAAGAATAATGGACTAATAAGGGGTGAATCAGTCCTTCAAAACCTTCACTTAATTCCTTTAAGTTGCATATACCATTCAAAGCATAAAATTAACATTCCTTAACCATTGAGAACATATTAAGTATGAGCAACCATACACATGAATGTGAGAGTACAAAAGACACTAGATATGAAGTGGGAAACCCTCAACACAAAGAAAACAAACTAATTTTTTTGAATATATTACTCAATCCAAAATACTTACATGAATATGACACATCACACAAGATTTGTTTAGTGAGGCACCAACCCCTGTAAGGAGGCTACAACCCCCTAAGGTGATCAAGCACCAGTTCAACCACTTAAAGAATAAATACCATTGATGTATTGTTTCTCCTACAATAGATAGTGATCACAATTTCATCTCACACACCTTAAAACCCTCTTCAAACACACTCTCTCCTACTTCACTCAATCTTGCTTCTTCATAGGCTGATTAGGTCTATTGACCTTGTTGTTATAATATTATATTATCAATACTTCATGCATTCTTTCATATCTTTCATGATGCCCTCATACCTCTTTCAAACTCTCTCTTTTCTCACACCTTCCCCTCACACACACCTATTGCTCAAATGAGCGGATATAATGACCTTATATACATGACTCAACTCTTAAACACTTATAGGTCAGACATGACCATAAATTTCAGTCATAACAATATAAAAACATTTTTACACACTCATATAAATTCATATGGAATGAACAAGTAGGTCGTAAATATCCCAAAACACTCAACATGCACAACTAGGCCTAAAAGGCTAGTTTCATCTCCACCGAGCACTCCATGGACTTAAAGGGAATCAAGAGGATTTTTAAAGACTAAATAAGCTTCACATATGTTAGATAAAACATCTCAACATCTCCCATAAGCTCAAGAACCTCTGCATCATTTAATTTCTCCCATCACCAACAAGTAGGATTGTTTCCTACTTAATCTAGACATCTCCAAGACAATATTTTAAAGATAAATACCAAGCTTCACTCTAACACCTAAACCATGACATTAAACCACTCATTGGAAATCCACTAGCACAAGTAAAACTTATAACAACTTTATATATCATTACTTGTCCCATATATTCACCATAACAACTTTTCCCTTCAAAAACTTCAACCGCCTAGAAACTAGTCTTAGAAGTAGGACCCTATCACAAACTTAATGATACTTTAAAGACCTAAAAATTGAAGGAATAGGATATATTTATACCCATCATCACTCTCAAATGGATATAAATCATGAAACAATACAAGATATTGTTATTTTAGACCAATTTCATCAAAGTAGGTATAATGTCCTGAAACCTTCTCAAGTAGGTCAACTTGTGACCTCAACCTTGCCACCAAAAATGACAGAGAGCTAAAAAGTATGCATAATGTCATATTGGATGTGTAAAACACCTCCATATCCATTATACTCATCAACTTAGGCCACACATGCCCAAGAACCTTCTTCCTCCATGACTACTAAAAACTACTTGTTAGCCCAAAAACCGGTCTTCATATGTTAATATATGCATACCTTCAAATGAATTCAAAAAGATCTGAAAACACTTCAAACATGTAGCTAAGCTCTCAATATTCTCATAACACCAATTTAGATCATAGGTCAAATGGAAAACCTGACACAAAAGCATTATTTCTGAAACAAGCAAATCTAAGTGGGCTCCACCTACAGTCAAGACCTCAAACCACCACCATCTCAAAATTGGGAGAATCCTCTCTATCCTCCAATCATCACATTTGATGATCCAATGCATTTTGTGCTCATAGTAGTAATATTTCTCCTATCTCTCATGAACTAGGATTCATGTAGGGTTTATGACCTCATTGTCTACTCTAGACAAAAATCTATGCACTTGGGTACATTTGTAGGTCCTAGAGCATACTAATATATACATTATTCCTAAGAAATAAAACCAATAATTGAAAATGTATTTTGGCCCTTTTTTATCTCTTATACTTTTATTGATCTTACACACCCTATAGCCCTATCGGTATTTAACTTATTTATCTTTTATGGCCTCAAACACTAGTGCCCAATTAGGACACTAGCACACTAGGTTCTCCTATCCCTCATGGGCGCCCTTAACCCTTTATCCCTTTCTTACTATTTTGGGTCTCTTTTACTTCTTGGGAATATTTTATACTTTTGGGTCATCCTTTTAGTTGTCAATTACGAAATTCAAACAAGGGAATCATGTATATATACATAGTTATATCTCTCAAATAAGGGACAATGCACTAGCATTATCTACTATCACCTAAGATTACATCCAAAGGCACAAGAGCACTTCAATCATACATATAGCACATTTTCTCAAGGGACAAAGGATGCATCACTTCCATACATAGCATAGAGGGGAAGTTTATTATATTTCATCTCACACATTTTTTACATTTTTACATTCTAGACTAGCCCTCTATCATTATACAACTTATACAAGGGCATCCTAGGGCATCATTACACACTTACACACAAAAAACATGGTGTCTAAAATTTAATACAACACTCGGTAGTAATTGCACTCTTTCAATGACCGATAGGGTCGGTGTGAGCCCACATACTACATATTTATTTTTAGGATTTGAAGTGGTATGTGGGTATGTGCGATTGGAAATTTGTTTCATAAGATTACAAGTACAATCGATGAAATTAAAGCAAAACCATAATGAAAATGGGGATCAACATCAAGCTCCTCCGCACATAAGATATCGAATCTGAGCACTGTCTGACACTAGCGCCAAATCTAATCACTAGCGCCGAGCACTACTATCTCTAATGGGCACTCCTATCCTACATCATTTTGAGTTTCATAATCTCTAGTTTACAATGAGGACACTCCCTTTGGTTTGTTTAAGATATTCACCCGCCTATATCACTTTTATACTTCTCAAAAATTAGATAAGTCACTCTATCTCCTCCTCTTGCTTAGGGTTTCATATTGTATATGCTTTTTTGTTTGCATATTACCGTATGTTAGCACTTATATATCATTAGGTGCAATCATTACTTTAAAATATAGATTTAATTCAATTTATATTAAAATCATCGGGCCGCTTGACTTTCTTATTACTACTTTTGATGTACCACCACTAGTTAACACATTCTTAAATCATGATTATCATGCTACATTTTCTTCTTATTCATTACATATTAATGCTTCTATTAACACTTACACCATCAACAATACCACCATGGTCTATCCATCGGCTCTTATTAATACATGCTCCATCGTACATTTGTTAGCTATCAAATGTCCCACCTCTCTAATAACATTTCTAGTTCCTAATTCTAATGGTCAAGTCATTATTCCCATTAGAGTTGGGTCTCTAAACTCTTTATGCCATTCCTTGTTACCTCTAAAATTGTCAGTTGTGACATGATCTTAGGTCTTCCTTGGCTCCATTCTACACTGGGATATCCTTTAAGTACAACACTTGTGTCTCAATTTCATCCATAATAAACAAGTTGTCACCATCAACACTATTCCACCAAGTATATCATTTCCTCAACCCACTCTTACTAATATCTATACACCGGGTATGGAATTTCGGCATCCTATGCCTCTCAAGTCTAAAGCTACTTCTACACCTAGTTCTCCTATTTACACATGGCCTACATCATGACCTTTTCATCCTCATCAATCCATTAGCCCACCTCATTTTTCTTATTCCCCTCCTCGATAGCCCCTTCCTATAGATGTTCTCCATCTCCTTCACCACATCAGTCTTATTCACGTGCACATAGTTATCACAAACCTTTGTCTCCTCGGATCTCAAGTGGGGGCTCATCCTTCACTATCATCAAATAATCTTATATCCTCTACACACTTACGGACATTACACTTTTACCCCCTCCCCGTCACTATTAGTTGTCTCTAGTGTATCCTACTATATCTCACACTTTTCACTTCATGTTTAATATTTATTATCACTCCTACACCTGGTACACACATTATACCTTCATTTCCTTATGACGTACTCTAGTGTTAAGGTTCACACTTCACTGTTGAGGGAAAACTTCATAAATGAACCTCATATCCTCTTCTCTTGTTATACTTCACACTTAGTGCTTCACGATAAATATTTCCGAGTATCTACTACTCTCTCTCGCTTTGTGCTTCATGACTTTCTAAGCATCACCACATCATTGGTTTGCATACTTCATCTTCATTACGTTATGACACACTCTTTTTTATGGTTACTTCTTGGTTGTTGAGGAACAATTCTATATGAATCTCATCTCACACATATTCATTGGGGAGAAACACTACTCATATCATATACATAGCTTGTTATCGCACCATTACACTTGCACAACATTTACATATATTGGTTGCATTTACTTTTATTATCATATATTACTTACATATTGCACTTTTCTTACTATGTTAGCCAGATTCTTAGTATGTCATTATCTTTTTCCATACACACATTTACATTCACTTGGTATATTGAGGTGAATGCAAGACTTATTATATATTTATACACGATGTAGGATGCTTGACATAACTCTTTTCTTGGTCCCATTGAGGCTCCCTGAGGGCATCTAATTTTGCTACTATCATACTTCATACATCACATGTTCTATTGTCACATTATTTACTACTTCTCATTATAGTCACTTTACTTTTTTCTTATCTATACATGCTTTGACATATTATTTATCTCTCTAACATTATAACTAGTGGTTCATGTGTAGCATTTGTCTTACAGGATCAATACAACCATGGTTATCTATCACTTTTTGCATGTTATTGTTTTTGGGCTATGCCCTATGTCTTGAGTGTTTATTTTTTTTTACGGCTGCTTCAGGTCCTAATTGTATTGTGATATTATGAATGGTATCCCATGTTTGAAACCCACTTTTTAGTCTATCTTGTCTTATTAGTATCTTGTTACATTGTTTTCTCTTACATGATAGCTCTTTTTACTACTAAAATTCACCACTAGCCTATTTGTTTTATATGTGCCTTATTTTTATCATACACATCCCTACTCCCTACAGTATCCACTTGAGATATGTATATCATTATCAAGTCCTCTCCTTTGGACCACATTCTCTATAATCATCACATGCACCCCAAATGAGGGGGCATCTATTGGGTGAATAAATCACCCCTCTACAACATCTCGAGCTATAGTAAAACATTGATAGTACAAAAATTACACGGGAACATAATCACAGATTGGCCTAGAAACAAACTTAGGTATAGAACACATAGCAGGACTAGCACCCAAACCTGGACAATAGCGATGGGTGCTTGTGTCCCTTGGTCACTTATGTCCTAGGGGCAAAAACAACCGATTTCTCAAATTATTAAAATCTCTAGTAGTTTTCATATCAGCTCTACATTAGTAGGCACTTGACTCTAGTTACATAATTCACTATAGTAGTACATTTCAGTTATAATCGGAACAAATTGAAACAAATCAAAATAATCATAACAAATCGGACGTACCATCTATAGTGGTGTTTATTTGGGAAGCATCATGAAAGGAGAGAAAAACTATACCTCTCTCCCCAACACTCTTCTCTTGGCATGAGATCACCCAAAAATTTCACCTTTGGTGTGAGATCACCCAAAAAACTCGCTCTTGGCATGAGATTGCCCAAAAACCTCACCATTCGTAACAAATCTAGAAACTCCAAGAAAATCAGGACAATTCTCTATCTCTTACACTCTTATGCATCAAGTGCACACTTTCCTTTTACATAATTTCACACTATTACTTACTTATACACATGTTTTCTCATATATGGAACTCTTACTACTCTTTCACTCTTCTTTTGCATGTTTATCCGTAATACATAACAAGAATCAGCTCATGTCAACAAACACATCACACTACTACACATAAACTTCACATTTTGATCATTTCATGCTTCACTTGTCTACTCAAAGATGCTATCAGCCTACACTCTTCTCTACATGATCAAAATCTACGCATCTTCTATCTACTCTTTACTATCAAGTATTCACTCAACAACATAAATTGGGGGCGAGGAATGTAGACACAAAAGCTATGCACTTGGGTACATTTCTAGGTCCTAGAGTATACTAATATATACATAATTCCTAAGAAATAGAACTAGTAATTGTGATGTATTTTGGGCCTTTCTCTTTGTCTCGTATACTTTTACCGACCTTACACACCATATATCCTTGTTGGTATTTGACCAATTTCTCTTTATGGCCTCAAACACTAATGCATAGTTAGGACACTAAATTTTAGGTGCTCCTGTCATTCCTGGGCACTCTTCACCCTTTATCCCCTTTCTTAATCTTTTGGGTTGGCCTTTCAGCTATCAATTACAAAATTCAAACAAGGGAATCATATATATACATAGTTATAGCTCTCAAATAAGGGACCAAGCACTAACATTATCTATTATCACCTAAGTTTGCATCTAAAGTCACAAGAGCAGTTCAAAGCATCCATCTAGCACATTCACTCAAAGGAAAAGGGTTGCATCACTCGCATACACAACATAGGAGGGGAAGTTTATTTTATTCCATCACACACATTTTATACATTTGCTACATTCTAGATATATCCCATTATTATTGTGTAACTTGCACAATGACATCTTAGGGCATCATTACACACACTTACACATAGAACTGCATGGAGTCTAAAATGTAGTGCAACTCTTAGTACTAAGTTCACTCTTTAGGTGACCTTTGGGGTCAATATGACTCTGCATATTACATCTTTATTTTGGGATTTAATGTGGTTTGTAGGTATGTGCAGCTAGGAATTTGTTTTGTGAGTTAAAGGTACAATCAACAACATTGAAGTGAAACCAGGGAAACAAACATGGATCAATAGTGAAGCTCCTTCTGCATAGAAGATATCATAATTTGAGAATCAGTATGGACACTAGCACCTAGATCAAGTTAGTAACATCCAGGAACTCATGTCCTCCCATGGGTTCCTTTTCCTACATCATTTCAAGTTTCAGATCCTCCGGCTTATAGTGATGACACTCCCCTTGATCTGTTTCAGCTATTCACTTGCCTAGATCACTTCTAGATTACTCATAAATCAGCTAAGTAACTCTATCTCTTCCTATTTCTTAGGGTTTCATATTATACATGATTTTTTACTTACATTTTATTATATATTAGTACTTGTATATCATTACATACAGTCGTTATCGTGAAATATAGATTTAATTCATTTTATATTAAAATCATCTTCGTAACAATTGTTATAAATATTAGGGCCTTATTTAACTTCATTCCACTTTTGATATCTTCTTAACTCCATGACTCAACATCCCGGAAAGGATCGGGGTCCCATTCAAACTTTACACGTGCCAACAAATACAAAAATTTCACTCTGAACTAGAAAACTCACTTTTTTGAGGTCGACATAGCTAAAAGATTCATATCTTGCAAAATATTTCTCATACTAACCTAAAAATTTTCCCACAACACTAGGAAAACCTCTCTCAACTTCTCTAATTCTCACCTAATCATTCTTATTTGTGCATCATCTTAATCACCATGACTTTCCTAACTAGGTCATAGAAATATGTCTAGTTTATGTCTAGACAGAGTAGATAAACACCATACCTTTACTTCAAAGCACTTCAAAAGGACCTAAAAAATTAAAGACATCATTTCTCACACCTCTACATGCCCTCATGGGCCCACAAAACTTTGCACCTAACCTTCATTCTTCATTAGGCCACCAAGCACATATATTATTCTAGATGAAGACTTACAAACCATGTTCTCAGCTTTAATTCACCTCATGAGACCTGTATGAGTGTCTAAACACACTCTCCTCGTTCTCTCAAAGCCTCTACCATACTCGCTCAAACCTCTATACATATTTTTCCTTCATGATCTATCACTTATGCTAACTAGGCCTTCTAGACTAAGTCATTCTAACCTTTTCCACTCTTATAACTTTGTCACTATTTTTTTGATCATGTTAACCCCACTACAAACATCCTCTTACACTTCTAATCATCCTCATTTTCCATTAATGTACTTGAACCATTTAATTCAATGACAACATTATCTCTCACATGTCAATAATCTCCCCTTTGTCATTGATGGAAAATAACCTAGTACTTCTCCCCTTTTTACATTAATGACAAAGCACATACTTGTAGCACATTGTCTTCATCTTCATCAACATCTTAGAATCACCTCTTAGTTGGAAACATCAACCAAGATCATCAAAAAAGCTCACATTTCTTTTACTCTTCTTTGACTTTGTTTTTGGCTTCTTGAGAGCATTGTAACTCCCCTAGGTTGAAACTTATCACAACACACACATATGCCAACAATATTGATCTTGAGTAAAAAAATCATGCCTTACTCCTTCTCAAACCTATCTCAGTAGAAGAGACCCTCAAATAGACTTGAACATGCCATGCATAAGACTCGCAAGCAATTTTAGGACCAAGAGCCCTAAAGCACCTCTTTAGATCAAAATGCCAAATTTATCCTTCCTATAGAAGCACACTAATCACATGAAACATCATCTATTTTCTCCTTTGGCAAGATATTATAATCTTCTAATTGCCTATGAAAAAATACAATCACATACCTTGATACATAGCATGAAATTGAGTCAAAACAACACCATAGACCTAAAACAACTCTTCAATATTGTTCATTTCCTTCTTTTCATGTCTTCACACTTGTTGAGTCATATGGCTAAGTCCCCTTAATGCAAATATACTTGAAAACAACCAACAACTATGCCAAGTTATCCTTCTTAACACCTTAGATACCTGCTTTATGATCAATATCAGTTGTCTCTATTTCTTGAAGTCTTCAACACCTATATCTCACCATTTTAGTACACAACAGCACATTGTACCTTGACATGATCCGATATTTACTCAAACTTGTCTTGCTACACTCCTAACTTCTCCTCCTAAGAGTAATGAGCACTCAATATCCCCCTCAAACTCATGCACTAATACAAAACATCATAAATCTTCATGTACATGTTGTAAAGATACAAGCTTTCCCTTATTACTATGTTACTACTATGAGGATAAACTTAAAAAGCATACCTCAGTTTATGATGTCTTTGAAAATCTTTGTATTCCTTCATCAAGATGTAAATCTTCACTCTAGGCTTGTATAGCCCCTGTAAATCATCTTGACAATCTACACTCCTACTTAAGATTCTACTGGACCCCAAACATCCACATATAACTTTGAAGTAATGCACATCAACTAATAAAACTCACCTCTTGACCTTTTATAGACCAAACAAGTACTCAACCTTCATCATACTACCTCCATGAAGCATTAACACACTTGAGACATCTAGGACATGAATCAAAAACTAAGACAAATCATATAGACCTAGTAAACTTACACACATACCTAGAATGCATCATCATACTATCCATCTCATGATCTCGATCCGGTCATCATACAAAATGAATTAATTTCTATTTCAAGAATCCAACATCCTTGGAACATGACAACACCTAAACCAACTCCAAATCATATTGGATACCTTTAAGAACACAATAAATACACCATGACGACACTTTTACAATGTCATGATTCAAACCACTCAAGCTCCCCCTTAACACCATGCTTCATATGGATGATAATGTCTCTAAGAATCCTAGTAGAGACATATTATAACATGAGGAGTCTAGAATAGAAATATAAAGAGGTTCCATGACCTCTTTGACACCTGTGACTCACATTTTCCTTCTTTCTTCTAATCGGGACTCAAAACCTATTTCTTTACTTCAAAATCTTCTTTAAGTGGCATGAGTGTTTGTTTTGGCTCCCCCAACCTACCTTTCCTCTTCTCATGTACTCTATGGTTCTAAAATTTCTTTAATTTCCTTCAAGGACCATAACAATATCTAACAATATGTCCAACATTTTTACAATTGAAGCACACAATTTCACTCTTACCTCTATGACCTTAATTTTTCCAATTCTTGCTAGATGGTTCATATAAAGTACATGCACTGTCAATATGACCTCTCTCATAACAATTATAGAAAATGATTTTAATTTTCTGATCATCTATATTGTCCCTTCAAGGGTGATCATCTTTGACAACCCTCATACACTCCTTTGGTCTATGCCCAAAGCCATTACATTACAAGTATAGTAGTAGCCATTAAAATATCTTTCATACCTTGATGCATGGGCTACCTCAAACGCTTTGTCTTCACATTTTTTAATTTTCTCTCCTTCTACTCCTCTTTATTGTTTTAATCTTCAGTATCCTTCCTTGGAATAGTGTTATATTACATTACTTATTTTCCTTTCAGTCTTCTTCAAATCCTAATCATGTCCTATCTCTTATTGATATTTGATTGTCCAAAAGATCGTTAAGAACCTTAGTGCTCTTTTCAAACTTATTGAATGATTTATCCTTGCTATCTAATTCAGGAATCTCTCCCCTTAGGAAGATCATATCTTCTTCAAACCTAATTATTTATTCTTCTTTAGATCATACGCTTGTAGTCATGGAATCCATCTATCTTTCTAGCTAGCATATTTGATTGTCTCATCAAGCTTACTAGTTTCAGACTAGTGTTTCTTCTCAATATCATGAATTTTTGCTTCATGCTTCTTGACTTGTGCTCTCAATTTTTGTTACTTTTATCAACATGCTTCAACCGAGTCTCTGGACACACATTAGCTCAGTCTCTATGTCATCTCCTTCTTCTTCTTCTTCTTCTTCTTCTTCTTCTTCTTCGAATGCATGGAGTCACCAAATAGTATGGAATCTTCACTCATATATCTCATAGCATCCTTGGCCATAAACAAGACTTCATCACCTACATCTTCATACTATGATTCTGAATCAAAATCTAAAACACCATCATAGCTACTTTCCTCATATGAACAACATTATTTCTTTGTGTAGAAACTCTTCTTGGAATTCTTCTTGTTGTCAAACCTCTTGAAATTATTCTTGCCTTTATCAAACCTATGAGTCTTCTTGTCATGATATTTATCATTCTTATCATCATCTTCATCTTTGTGATGTCACTTTTTCCCCTATTAATAAATTAATGGTAATGAAATATATATATATATATGGTTTTTAATAATCTACGTTTTAAATTAAAAAAACACAAGGTTTAGAATTTAATACTAAGCATCTATATGAAGGTGACACAAATACTATAGTTTATTCAATTTCTAATTCAAATTCTATAAAATTTTAAATACATGTTTGGGGACATAGGCCAAATACATAAGTAAAATTTAATTTCAAGATTAAAATTAGGTTAGGTGGTAATTTTATTTTAATTAACCACTTAACTTATGATAGACATATGTTGCATAACCTTTTAAATATTAATAGCTAGAATTACTCGGAGAAACAATACGGCATGTAAAAATAAATTAGCAATGTAATATCACTTAATATAGTTTCATATCATAATTAAATTAAATATATATTCCAACAAAATAAATAAAAGAACCATAATAATTTACTCTTTTATTTAATTTCTTTCCATAATGTCACAAAGATACAACAAAGTACGTAGAGAAGAAACTTATCTCAATATGGAAATGGCTTTTACTATGCTCAACTCTGTGTCCACTTGGATGTAAGCTTTCTAACCATGGCCACATTAATGAGGGGAATAAAATATTCTTAAAAGAACAACCCGATGCCCTGCCAGAACCATTCGGGGTTGTGATTGCATTACCCGATTAGGACTCCTCTGGAGCCCCTCCCTCCTGCCCACAACCCTGCTTACAAACCTAGTTTCCTAGAAAATATCCACAAGATATTTGAAATTTCTTAAAAATATTTCTCTCCTCCCCAAGATCCCTCAACAAGTCTTACAAGCCATTTAAATAATACTTTGCCCAATTCGGTTGCATTACCAAAGGTTACAACGGTAAATTTCAAATTACAAATTTACAATTAGTTTAATGTAAATAATAGTGTCCCAAAAGTTCCTCTCCAATTAAACCTTTTCTCTTTTAATTTTGGAATTACATAATAATATTCCAAAGTTCTCACAATAATTTATTTATTGATTTATTATTATATTTATTATTATCATTATTATTTTAACAAATACAATATCAGGGATTTTGGCACATCACAATATTTGTGCTTATGAGGGAACTTGTTGGCAAAGTGACCTATTTCACTATAGTTAAAACATTTAGAAGGCATGTTTCCTTTTTACTTATTACATTTAGCAAACATGGCAATAAGTTCATCATCATCAATTTCAGGAGCAACATCATCATCCTTCTTGATAGGTTTAGAATCAATGATCCTCATCTCATATGTAGTCAAGATGTCATGTAGCTCATCCATCAACATGACCTTCAAATCTTTGGATTCCTCAATAATAGATACTTTAGGATCAAACTTGGGAGTAAGGGTTCTCAACACCTTTTGCACCACTACTTCTTCTTTCACTTCTTCACCTAATCTTCTGATAGTGTTGACTACTTGATCAATTATGAGTAGATAGGCTGCAATAGACTCTTATTCCTTCATCCTTAGGCTCTCAAACTAGTTTCCGAAATTTTGGAGCTTTGTCATCGTCACCTTGGAATCTCCTTCATAGATGACTAAAATTTTCTCCCAAATGGCTTTAGTTGATGTACAATACGTGATCTTAATAAGTTCTGATTTAGCTAGTCCAACCATAATTGCATTCATTATCTTAGAGTTTTCATTACTAGCCTTCTTGCATGTGGTGTTGGTTGGAGGAGTCTAAGGAACAATATACCCATCAATCATAGAATACCAAATATAAAACCCTAAGGATATGATGTGAGTCCTCATCCTGATGCTCCAAAAGGCATAGTTTGATCCATCAAATAAGGGAGATTTATTGGTAGAAGTGTCACTCTACTAACTCACCATTTTAGTGCTTCAAAGGATCTCCTTCAAGTAATTAAACTTATTCAAAGGGACCAGCTATGATATTAATTATTAGAATCACAATGGACTGGGGGTGAATCATTCCTCAAAACCTTTAATTAATTCCTTTAAGTTGCATATATCATTCAAAGCATCAAATTAACATTCATTAATCATTGAGAACATATTAAGCATGATCAACAATAAACATGAATGAGAGAGTAAAAAGACACTAGTTATGAAGTAGAAAACCCTCAAGGGAAATAAAACCCACTGAAAACTCTTGAATATATTAAACAATCTAAAATACTTGTAAGAATATGACACATCACATAATATTTGTTTAGTGAGGCACTAACCCCACAAGGAGTATCAACCTATATTTATCAAGGCACCAACCATACAAGGAGGATACAACCCCCTAAGGAAATCAAGCACAAACTTAACCACCTGAATATGAAGACAACTAATGTATAGTTGATCCCACAACATATAGTGCTCACAATTTCAGCAAACACACCTCAAAACCCTCTTCAAACACACTCTCTCTTACTTCGTTCAATCTTACTTCTTCATAGGTTAATTAGGTATACTAAACTTACTTCTCTGTTATTTTATCTTTATAAATACTTCAAGCCTTCTTTCATTTATATCATTATGCCATCATAACTCTTACAAACTCTTTCTTGGCTCACACCTTCCTTCCACACACACCTAGCTCAAATGAGCAAATATAATGACCTTATATACATGACTAAACTCCTAAAAATTTAGGTCATACATGACCATTAAGTTCAGTCATACCAACATAAAAACATTCTTACACACTTATATAAATTCACATGAAATGACCAAGTAGGTCGGCAATAGCAAAAAACACTCAACATGCATAACTAGGCATAAAAGGCTAGTTTCATCTCCACCAAGCACTCCATGGACTCCAAGGAATCAACCAAATTTTACAAGACTAAAAATATTAACACATGTTAGATACATCATCTCAACATCTCCCATAAGCTCAGGAACATTTGCATCATTCAATTTCTCCAAGTCACCACCAAGTAGGACTATTTCCTACTCAATCTGGGCACCTCCAACAAACTAACCTTAAAATATGAAGACCAAGATTCACTCCAACACCTCAACCATGGCATGAAACCACTAATTATAAATAAATTGAACAAAGAAACACTTCTAACCACTTTATATATCATGACTGGTCTCATAGACTCATCAAAACAACTTTTCCTCAAACAAACATGAACTACACATGAACTAATCTTAGAAGTAGGACCTTCTCACACACTTTCTGACACTTTTAAGACCTATAAATGAATTTAATAGTATATTTTTTACCCCACATCACTCTCAATAGATAGACATCATGAAACAATCCAATATATTGGTCTTTCTAACCAATTTCATCAAAGTACCTATATTGTTAAATCTGACCTCAAGTAGGTCAACTTGTAACCTTAACCTTTCCACCAAAAATAACTTGTAGAGATCAAAAAAACATGCATCATGTCATATTGGATGTGTACAACACCTCCATATTCAATAGACTCATCAAATTAGGCCACACATGCCCAAGAACCTTCTTCCTCCATGGCTACTAAAAATTGTATGTCAACCAAAAACCAGTCTTCATATTTTGACCTATGCAGACCTTCAAATGACTTCACCAAGATTTGAAAATAATTTTAAAAATGCAGCTAATCTCTCCATATTCTCATAACAAAAGTTATATCATAGTTAGGATGGAAAACCCGAGAGCAAATCAATCTTTCCTTGGAACAAAAAAATTTGAGTGGGCTCCACCTACCATCAAGACCTCAAACCACCATCATTTGAAAGATGGAAAATTCCTCTCCATCCTCTAATCATCACATTTGATGATCTAATACATTTTATGCTCATACCAAAATATTTCTCCTATCGCTCATGAACTACCTTTATCTAGGGTTTTGACCTCCTTGGCTTCTTAGCAATCATTCATAAATATTAGGGCCTTATTTAACTTCATTTCACTACGAAATATTCTTAACTCTATGCCTCAACATAATTGAAAGGATTAGGGTCCTATGCACACTTTACACTTGCGAACCAATACAAAACTTTTCACTTTGTGCTGAAAAGTCACTTTCTTGAGCTCGATATAGCTAAAAATTCATATCTTACAAAATATTTGTCATCTTGACCTGAAATTTTTCCCACGGTACCATAAAAACCTCTCTCAACTTCTCCAATGCTCAACTGATCATTCTCATCTCAGCCACTATGACTTTCCTAGCCATGTCATAGAAATAGGTCTAGTTTAAGTCTAGAAAGAATAAATAAACACCATACCTTTACTTCAAATCACTTAAAAGGACATAACAACATAGACACATCATGTCTCACACCTTTGAATTCCCTCATAGGCCCAAAACCTTTTCACCTATCCTTCATGCATCATTAGGCCACCAAACACCTAGACTAGGTCTAGATGAAGACCTACAAACCCTACTCTCACCTTGCATTCACCTCCTGAGACCTATATGAGTGTTTCAACACACTCTCCTCATGATCTCCAAAACTCTACTATGTTTCTCAAGCCTCCATGCATCTCTTATTCTTCATGAGCCATCACCTATGATGATTATGCCTCATGATTAGGCCTTATAGACTAAGTCATTCTCACCTTCTCTACTCTTACAACCTTGTCATTACTTGGATGATCATATAAATACCACTACAAGCATCCTCTTACGCTCCTAATAATACTATTTTTTAATTAATGTGCATGCACCTTTCACATCAATGACAACACTAGCTCTAACATGCCAATAGTGGCTTCAAGAAAAACACTTGCGAAATGAAGGAACTTATCGCCCCATAGATAAATGATGGAACTAATTTTTTGTGGAAAATGAATGAACTTAGTGTTCCATGTAAAAATTAAGGAACTTAGTGTTCCATGAGAAAAATGAAGGAACTTAATGCTTTCAAAGCAATGTTTAGAAAATCCACATAACCAAAGAAAAGCTACATAATAAAGAGAGTCTCGTGGAACAAAGAATAGTCAAGGAACACATAAAAGTATGTGGAACAAAGAAGATCCACATATAAAAGGAATTATGTGAAACAAATAAAAATGGAAAAGATGTGGAAGCTTGAAAGTTGCACCCATCCCAAATCGATTGATCTAGGGATTTGAGGAAACATGGGACTATCTCCAAGTTGTGGGACTCGCACTTAGATAGACCTCTGGAGAAGGTTGGTTCCTCTACCTACTCTCATGCTAAAACTACTCCTAGAAAGAAAAATGTAACTACTTTATACTAACCTATAATTCGAGGGACTAGGAGAGAGGAGGATACATAAAATTAAAATCCTAAGCTAAAAGGGAGGTGATAGCACCATAAAAAGGGTTGAGCTCTCCACAAGGGGAAGGAAAGAGAGAAAACATGGGAGAAAGGGTAGACAAACGTGCCACAATTCAAGAACCATGTAGACTCACTCGCCCATGCATTTACAACACAACAAAATGGAAACTACAAGTAAATATAAATATGCACAACATGTCGAGATGAGTAGAAATGAAAAGTTAAAAATAAAACTAGTTAGGGCAGATAGACATGCCACAAAACATATTTTATATTGCTTAAAATATGCACAATTCTATTACAGTCATGGCATAAGGTGAGAAATACATTGCAGAGACCAAATTCAAGGTCTGGAACTTATGGGAAGTCAACCACCATTTTGGCATGGTGTCGTTACAACATAAGAACTCCTCATTTCTTAAAATGAAAGATTTTACATTATATAGAACAAGGAAGAGGGAAAAGAGAGAAAAAGATCATATTTGATCTGTTCATTTAATGAAGATCCATCTTTCCCTACAACACAACATGTCTAATGTGTCACCCAAGTCTTTTTTTCTTACGTAAGAAGGAAAACCCCCATACTTCATCAATTAAAGTGGTTGAGCCATCTTATTTGATCAATTGCATGCCTAGAACTACTCTTTTCTCCCTCATAATCCATGTTTACATTTTGACCCACCAACCACTACTAAAACTCAAACCTGATTGCATCAAATTGAAGGGCTTGAGGAGACCTTTCCAAATGATATAAATTTTTTCTAGATTTAGATTTATGGATCGAAAGATATGGCCACTTGAAGTTTTGCATATCAGGAAGCATAGAAATGTGACACGTGGCAACATTTGATTGGTTTGGGGAATTAATTTTGCTTACGTGTTACCTAATTTTTCCTTTTCCATGTGTCGGTCTTTCATTAGTTGCGAGGTTGTGCTTTTACCTACGTGTTCTTTTCTAATTCATCATGGGGCCCAGTGAGACCCAAAAATCTTTAAAACCCAACTCATTCTCGGGGACTTTACGTCATGGGAGCCCATCACCTAAAAGGTCACCAAAATGGTGACACATTTACTCTACCTTGATCATTGATCTTTTACCATGCATCCTCCCGATGTCAAATCATTGAAATCCCCATGGCGATGAGTGTGAAATATGAACCAATAAGAAAGCTCCACGTTTGCTTCGCATGTCGTGGGTCTTTTGATCGACCTCTTTTGCTAAATTCACAATTTTTACCAATGAGCAAGCACCACGTGTATCCATGTCGAGTCTCCCTACTTTGTGCTTGCTTTTGATTAGCTTATTACTTCGCGTCAAAACTTCTATCTTGGGCGAACTTAAACTATTTGGCCCCATAGAATGTTATTATGTATCTTGTTGACTTCACTGACCTTGTGGACCCGATGCCCTTATTGAACCGAGTTGATTATGGGGCCTTGACGTCCACGCAGTCCATCTACTTTGAGTGTGGCAGAATGGTGACATGTGTCCTCTTGGATGCTTAATATTGTGTCGTGTGCACGGGGTTTCACCTAGTAAAAGTATGGTAAAGACGTGCGTTCGAGAGGTTATTAAATAATACCCTTGATTTTAATTTTTACCTCTACTTATTTAATTGATAATACCCCCTCCCGTTATATTATTTAAAAAAATACCCCTATTTTTTCCATGTACCTCACTTACCCATTTTTCCATTACAATTTTATTTACCTTGTTATCTCTACCCCTATATGTCAAATAGAATATATATCATCTTTCTCACTCACATATTAGTTTTATAATGCATCTTTTCTATATAAAGTGAGTTTGAAGACATTCAAGACCTATTACCAATTACCTTAATGTTATTCTTTAATAATTTATCGTTTTTCAAGTAATTAAGATGGTGAAACAATGTTATTTAAGATGAAAAGAATACTCAATCTTAGTTACTAAAAAAATCAGATGTTCCCTTTGCATCTCAATATTTCCTAATTAATAATCTTCTAATTGAGATTTCCTTAGTCAATAAGAGACTATAATTTAATTTTGTGACCACACTCCTCTTGCACTTTTTGAGTCTTTCAAATAGACAACGATAGATAAATTGGGAAGATTATCAAGTATAATTGCTTAGATAAGTCTATTTTTATATTAGCACTTATCAAGTATTAGTCATGGACTCTTTATTATTATATGTCTATATAAATACCCAATTTTTTAAAATAAAATAATAATTTCAATGGATGTAAACTCATTTACACAAAGCATTGAATTTAATTTAATACATGAAATTAGAATGAATGAGGATAATGATAATGAATTCAAAGTCATTGTTGAATTCATCATAAAAGAAAACTTCAAATGAGATATATTACATGCAACACAACTAACTAAATTGAAATATGGCTTAGCAAAAGTAAGGGAGCAATTAAAATAAATCAAGTTCCGTGAAGAATTTATCCATTGCCATAAACAAAATGAACTAGTTCATATCATGACAAGTTAAAAAAGGAATCTTGAGATTCCAAAAAATAAGCTTAATGTTCTTTTCATTAGTTCAAAATATTTATAAATTCATACAATTAGATAAATAAATGTTTTCTCAATAAGTGGATCAATATTAGTTCACAAAAACTATCACTATTGAGTTTGAATTTACATCTATTGCCTCTTAGAATCATTTTACAATGGAATCTTTATTTGGAATGTATGTGTTCTTAATGATTAACGGTTCATTAGAGGCAATCTCTTAGCAACATGAATGGACTCTTATTGTCTTTTGGAATATTGTTAACATTGAGAAAGTCTTTATTGGAAATAGTAGTTAGTGAGCCTCCCACTAGCACTCATA
The DNA here is from genome assembly GCA_018340775.1 of Taxus wallichiana var. yunnanensis. Classification (NCBI taxonomy): domain Eukaryota; kingdom Viridiplantae; phylum Streptophyta; class Pinopsida; order Cupressales; family Taxaceae; genus Taxus; species Taxus wallichiana. The sequence continues at coordinate 331,641,698 of CM031237.1, read as the reverse complement.
GTCTTGAGATGATGATGGTCACCAATAGAGTTTCCTCTGCAATTAAAACATCTTCCCAACTTTGGTTGCAGAACCTTTAATAAGTTTTGAATCCTGTGAATCCATGTAGTTGTATTATTTTGAGCCTATGTTGAATTCAAAATTGCATATATGTAAACAACTGCACATGGGAAATTGTATTTATTAAAAAAAAAGATAGTAAACTTAAACATACATTGAAGAGAAACTTTTAGTGTTCAACATTGTTGTGTGTTTTGCAACAACAAACAGGGGTCCAAACAGATCACCCTTGGACTGGTGCAAGTGAATGAAGATAACATCAGATGCAACATTTTAGGAATGGTACATGGAAATCCCAACATTGAGGAAGAAATGGTGGCCATACTTCAGATTGCATTGGATTGTGCCCTTGAGGAAATAGATGAAAGGCCTACTACATAGTTGTACTATACAGATAAAACATGAGGTTTATAATTGCTTCATATGCCATAAAATTATTATACAACTATACTATACAGGTAGGGGGATCACTACACAGCTGCATATATAGGTACTATCGCTGCATATACATCTACATATACAAGTATACAACTGCATATGTAGGAACTATTACTGCATACAACTTTGTATATACAAAAAAAGTACACAACCGTTTGCATATAGGGGATCTAAGGAGCTTAGTATAAAGACAACAATGTTATATAGAGAAGATGTTACAATTTCCCACTAAATTGTTTTATCTAATAGCATTTTACTTTCAAGGCTGAGTTATAAAAACCTTATTTGAAACAGGTTATCACAAACTTAACACATAAAAGTATTCAAGGTATGTTCAAACATGAATACGTGGAAAAATGATGCTTCTTTGTTAACACAGTTCACCCAAATAGAACTGAGGCTTACCATCCATGGAGACAACAGTCAATTTAGGAAGCATAACAAGATCATGTAACGGCTTATCAAATGTAACTGAGTTATTATAGGGGTCTGATACAACTGATTGCATTCTCCTCTCAAATCAAGTTTAGAACAAGTATGAATTATTCAAATTCTTTGGATGTCAATGTCACACATTTGGGCAACTCAAGAAGAGATACTTCAAAGCAATGTTCTTTTCATATATAATTCATGTAATTTGATAGAAGTACATAATGACTACATCTAAGCAGAGTTTAATGAAACAATCATCATGTTTTTTGGAAACGTCTCGAAATTACACAAGATCTCAAAAAGAATAACACTCTTTGAAACACAATATTCAACAATACATCATGTTGCAGCAGAAATCTAAAAACAAAAAGTTTAGGAGACTTATTCCATCTCTTTTCCATGTTCAAAGACTCATACAAAACCACGATGAATAAGGTCGTCTATAACATGATCAAGTCACCTTCAAGCTGAAAATAACAACATAGTACAACAAGCTGAGGGAAGACTGTATATAACAAATTCCACTTCCTTTCCAATATGAACCCAAAACTTGATACATTACAAAAGTGCACCGAGCTTACTTCTTGTAGTTTGTGTTGCTTAATAGCTACATCATTCGCATGATGTTGCCCAAAAAAGTGTACTATCTTAATCATGCCCACAACCACAGAAAACACCTATTTTTATTCTTCAAAGCAATGGAAAATATACAAATATTGCAGTTGATTATTGGAATACCTAGTGATTTCTTACTTACTTTTAGAGAAGAAGACATGCAAAAGTACGAATAAAATTTATATTGAGAATGTTAATGAAGTATTGCAAAGTTACCATGTCCCTCCAAGTCTTGAAGCCCCCCCAAAAATACCCTATGTCCAACACTATATATAACACCCAAATGCCTTAATTTCATAATAAAGTATGAAAGCCCTCTTAATAAAAAGTCTTGAATGCCATACCCTTTCTATAAAGCATTAACGCCCCCTTTTTAAAAAGCCTTGAAAGCTACTTGTTGAAAAAAATCATGAACTTTCACCCTCTAAATGTAGACCGACATATTAGTATTGTTATTGTTATCAATGTCATTACATATTTTAGTTTGTAATAACTCTTTTTGGTTATGTTCAGGTGTCAGTGGTTGTGGATTGACAACCACAAGTCATTTGTCTTATAAATGGAATGATACACATTGGGAAGTTGCACCATTATTTTCACATTGTGTATTAGCTCTCCGGAAAAGAGGTGATCCAACCACACCTTCCAATACAACTACCTTGTTACTTCTATTTCTACTTATTGCACGTTATTATCCTTGTTTTGATCACTCTAGACTATTGTCACTCACCTTCATTTACCTTCTCGCCACATTCCTTATACTTTACACCTTTTGACCTTAGGGTTCCCCCATGGCGACACCTGATAGATACTTGACCTTTCTTCTTGTAAAAACCACCACTTATCAACACTTGCACAACTGAGAGAAATTACCCTTGCTCACACACTTCTACACTATCTCGCACTTATTTTGAGTCACCGTAGTTAGGATTGGAGATCTTGTTGAGTTTTCCCTTCTCCACCCATAGTGATTTTCTCTTAGTGTAATTGTCTCGGGAGGATTATGCTTGATTGTCACACACATGCCATATGTGTAAGTATTTCTAACCTTTTTAGTCTTTTATCTTGCATGTGTATGTTGTATGTTGGTCATTCATTGCTATAGAATAGAGTAGATGTATGTTTTCTTTGATATATTGCATTGTCTTATTATATTACGCCCCTTGGCTTTATCCACCCCTTGGTTACTCTTATTTCGAATCTTAGTAGGATACCTATCTTTATCTTAGTTGTAGGCCTTGAAAACCTATAACTATCCTAGGGTTAGGGTCATTATCCTCTAGAATTACGACACTAATGCTCCATGAGCACCTTTGTATCTACATCGTGTGTTTGGACTTAGATTGGATCCCTATATTTGAGAACCCAACCGGGAACCTATCTTTTGCCCTTCAAACACCAATAATTATGATTAACACCTTTCTTTGTTCACAAACCTCAAGCTAGTTGTTGCTTACAATTTTGGCTAAAGTCCATGTAAAAGATGACTCGAAGATTGTTATCATCCTCACTTAGAAAGCAAAATTGACTAACGTCAATACTAAACATAGCCTTGACGTTAACCCACCTAAAAATTGGATGATGGAACATATCATCTAAAGGTAATTGACTTCGTGGTTTTATGCCCAAACATTAGCTTACAATATCAAACAAGAGAATATAATTTAGTTGCACATATTTTGGATTAAGGAAGTCGTCACACAAGATGCACTACATGGGCTCGGAGTTACTAAGGGAAGAATGACCTTCTCACTCCAATTCGAACTCAGGTTGCCTTAGAAAACCAACCAACCCTTTCCCTATAAGTTAACCATTGTTAGTATGCACTTTACAACTAAGCTCCAAAACATGAGTAGTGTATGGTCATATGGGCTAGCAATCTCGTTAATGAATTTAAACATGCCTTATTTTTTAGACCACATCATAATTTAGAATTTTCCTTTCAAGGTCTATCACTAGACCTCTTACTTGTCATGAGTTTCTAATGTTATTTCACTTCCCATCACATTCCTTTTGCCCCTGTATTTTTATAATATAATGACATCAAAGGCATCAATACTGAGAAAAATTCACATTTAAAATAATATTATTAATAATATATTTCCATCTCTTGGCATTCCATTGCTGCTTTCAATGGCAACTGCTAGTATTTCCCATCATATAGATTTGTTCTACCTAGATTTTAGCCTTCCTCCACACCCACAACTTTATAAAATCAACACCTATGTCCGCAACACAATTCACTTATCCCAATCTCATTTTTCTTTTGATTTATCCACATTCTAAAAGCACCCCACAAATACATGTAGGCCTTCTAGAAGCTGCCTTTCTTCATTAAACTCCAACCTAACCACTCCTATTTTTCAAAGTCATGTAAAGGATCTTCATATTGTACAATACTACAAACTCAAAGCTTTTGTGTGGAAGACGAATGGTTATTACTTCATGCACATGCATCAACAATGGCATATGTGCCACTCAATCTAAGGACCTCCATGCAGCCATGTTGTTTACCCTGCACTTTTGAACCATGCACGCAATCATGTTGCTTAGTCTACTCTTTTGAACCTTGCACGCAATGAGCCCAAGTATGCATAAAAGCTCCACCAACTTGTCCAACACTTGCATTCACATCTTCACACCTGCTTTTTCAGGACATTCGCATAGTCACAGCTGGGTGAAAACTCCGCCTAAATTTCCATCCCATCTCTCTGCCAGTCATCCTCAAGTCCTGGCAAATGGTCAGGAAAGCAGAAAAAATCACAAGGAAAATGCAGAAAGTAGGTGGAAATTGTGTCTAAATGCTGACAGTGTGAGATGCCTAATGCTGGTATCCAACGACTCGCTTTATTTTAACTCTGCTCATCAGGGATATCAATGTTTTTGTTTTCTTTTTTCTAATTCAATACCAAAACAGACTTGTAGGAAACAGAATATCCAGAGGAAGTCTGCATTTCATCAAAAGTACTATGTATCATAATAATTATAGCAATCTGTATAGATCTTTAGATGCAGATAATAATCGTATTAGGCAGGATTCATACTTAGCAGAGTCTTCAGTATCTTGCAGTACTTGACTGATCGGTGTATTGATTTCAATTTGAATTTCCATGGCTTTCTGCAAATTGATGTAATCAGACACAATTTCTTTTTGGTGGCTGAGTATTTGTCATTTTTACCAACATATGATATATGAATTTGCAGTTTTTCTAAGAAAAAGAGCTTGCATATCTAGAGATATTTCGCATGAACCTGTTCCTTAATAGCCTTCCATATGAATGTCTTGCTTCTTGTGGCACAACATCTAGGTATGTATTATCATGAAATGTTTGTACTTTGTTTTGAGGCTTCGTATTGATGAGGATGTGGGGTCATTTGAAGGCTTTTGCATTGAGTTGGTTTGCCATGATGGCATGCATCTGAGAGTGTGACTTAAGGGGGCATGTTGAGGAAACAATTCAGACTTCATTTTTCAGGCAGTTCAGACCTGAGGCTATTACTACTATTGCATCTATGGAAGAAATGAGATCACAAAATCAGATCATGCATACTCGTCTTGATGATTATGAGATTGACTATCTTTCTCTAAGGCGACATATTAGCATCATGGTATAACTAATGGATGATCTACTTCTTGTGTCTTGTATTTGTTGCCTTAGGGAGCTCATTCATTAGTTCTTCTTGGTGTAAATACTACCTTGCTATGGACCATCCTTGACTATGCATTGATTTGAAACATCTACTTTGATTCTGGTGCTATTCATTATACTTATTCATGAGACATCTACTTTGCGATAATGAGCAAGCCAGTAGAATGATGTTGTTGCAGAGAGAAGTTTTCACTTTCAAGGTGAGAATAGTTTAACTCTGTCCGGACAAAAGAGAAGCATGATGAGACATTGAGAATGAAGACAGATGTGTGCAATTCTGCATTTAATGAATGAGAAAAATTCTGTCCTATTAAATATGGATGGATGTATGAGATTCTAATTTTTGTGGGATATTTTTATCCAGAATGATTTTGTTAGATGTTTCTTTGTGAATTCCTCCTGCATCAATGCAATCAGCGTTAATTGGCATATACACCCAATGGTATAGAAAGGAACTACTATTAGAAGCCCCTAATATAATAAAAGAAAAAATCATTTTGTTGTAAGAACAGTCCACAATCCAAACAGCAAAGAGAAGAGTAGCAGGGAATGGATGGGCCTAGCTGGTCCATGTAAATTGAAAAAATCATTTTAATTTTTAATTGTTTAGAGTTCTAGAGTAATAAATTTGTATTGTTGATCAGTCACTTGAAATGGCACTCACATCACATACACTCTCTCATTGGGATAAAGATATCTTTGTAACTTAAACCATAACAGACATCGGCTTCAGACATCTCTAACGTGTTTATTGATGTGGGTGCAGAAACAGAGTGGCATGGTGTGGGCGAATGAGATCAAGCCCCATAAAGTGTTCAGAATAGGTCAGTAGCAACCAAAAGCAAAAAGAATGGTCTCACATGACAGCTGAAGCAAGAGTACATTAGAAAAAGACCATAGAACTATACAGCAAGAGGAAGAAATCTAGAGGGGGTGGATCTAGGTTATCCATTTTGGCACCCCACCCAACATAAGTCAGGTCATTACTATTAGACATGAAATTCCAACCAGTATTTGCATTAATATTTTTTGATTCACAGCCTACTCCTGCATGTTGAGGTCTGTGCTATTTTACTTTATCATCGGAAAACATACCAAACAAAGCAAGCAGCCATTGTTCTATTACAATTGTCACCCCATACATATATAACTATGATTCAGATGGGTGACTGCTACTTTAATTCACTTTTCAACCGTAAAACATACCAAATTGGAAAAAAAAAACAAACCTGCACTCATTATTGTATTACATTAAGTGCTGCCACAATGTGTTTTAATGAGAAACACTATCCATATCTAGGCTGTCCTCAGCATAATAAGGTTAAAAAAATGATACGAACATGAAAAGAAGGAAGAATATGACCTTATACAGCACACAAAAATTCAACATTGATGGATCTTTTCTCAATGGGTTGTTCATGTCTTGCTTTGAGAAGAATACCATTTATCCTAGTGTATGTACTCGAATGTCTGTTTTCTTCTGCTTGAAAGGAAATAAATGACACCCTCAATCTTTCTTGCAATACCCCACCCCCAAGAAAACAACCACGGAATACTAGTGATGATATTTGAAGGAAGTATTGTAGAGGTCAAGTCGCTTAAGGAGCAAACATAATATTTTTTTATGAAAAAGATCTTATATTATATTAATTCAATACGATACAAGATAACTTTCAACAAAAAAACGGGCGGTATGAGAGCACGCCCAAAACCAAAAAAGCTAGGCGAGCCTAGAAGGATGAAGGACAAACCTAGGAAAGGCCAAAAGCCTAGGAGAAATATAAAAAAGCTAGGCATCGCCTAAGAAGCAATGATCTCCGGATCCCAAAATACAAAGGCATACAAGTAGGCCAGCAAACATGCCCGAAGCGTGGCGGCGGATCGTGATCATCTGCGAGAGCAATCCATGTTAAGCAAGTGAAATCTTTGCACAAGATCCTTGTGAATCAAAAGATGTGGGAGCTACACATATATGAGTAAAAAAATATATTACAAATTTGTTATTCATTAATTTATGATAAACAATTTAAACAAACTACAATTTTACATCCTGATTCCTATCTATTACCACATAGGAGTTCTAATGCTGCAACAATGTCTTGCAAAACTTAAATAAAAATGCCATTGAATACCTTTTCTCTAACTTGCACAGCTAAATCTTGCCCACCATTTGCATGTATATAGTTATATAATGAATATATATATAAATATTAAATACAATAAATAAATATTCTCCTATACGCTAACTCCATATGATTACCTAATAAGGTTTCAATTTTAATGGTTTTAAAGGTAGAACCTGCTCTTTCCCCGGATAACCAAGTGTATCATTCTAACCCCACGCAAATTGGGATGAAACTATATAAATTAGAATCAATATCCTTGTAAAGGGTACTACTATACAAAGCATTTAGTCTACATCAGATATTTAAGAGAAATAAAGAACAAAACCAACTGCATAAACATTAAACCAATATAATCACAAAGCATATTATATATTTTACAAAGAAATTTGCTAGAGATGTTTACAGAAGAATAAGGAACAGAGACAATCACATAAACACAGCTTTCCTGCAAATACTATCCAGATGCAGGGGAAGTGCCACTGGATGCATCTCACATCAGTGGTTCAAATTATTCTCATGTAAGTATCCTTTGAATGTCTGGAGAGTCTTTGAACCACCAATCTAATGCAAATGTGGTGCTTTAAAGGAAAGTTCTGTCACTCTCACATGAATTCATTAACTTACATTCCCTTGATGAAGTCTATGCATTCAAAGGCTGAAGAGAAGGTGAAAAGAATAAGAAAATGTGCAAAGAGAGGAGGATTATCATTGAAACAGGCTGAGGAGGAGCCTATAGTTATACATCTGAATCAGAAGATCCGAAGGAAAAAGAACGCAAGAGTGCAAGAGAAAAAGAGGCCATCATGGAAGAGGCAGAGAATCAAATCAAAGAGGAAGAGGATTGGGAAAGAAGACCATACATATGGTATAGGCCTGGTGAAGGAGACCATAGAGCATTTGATCGCTCAAGGACATGACATAAAGAAAAAATGAACCAAGTTGCATTTGAAAGAGGACAAATTTTAATAGAAAGAATAATTTAAAGTCGTCTGACAGCTCCGGTTCGATGATCTTATCACAACTACAAGAATCCAACACCTTTGCACCATGACACTTTGAGATCACTTTCAATTCATGAACAAGGATCATTTTACACCCTTGGTGTAATCTTTCTCAGGCATCTGTGACTGATGAACTGATAGAGAACACAAGATTTTCAAGTTTCTTAAGTTGAAGATGAACACCTACACATATGACCATGTTAAAACACCCTTTTGAAGACCACAAACCTTATGGGTGATCAACCAAAGTAATATCATGAGTTCACTTTTCATAGGAATGTTATCACATTTTAAAGTCTCATGTAGATCTTTAGATATGGCTCCAACATAGATTTTGAGTGAGACAAACTGATGGGTTTGACAACCAAACTAGACTTGCTAAGCTAACCTCAAGACCTAACCATGAACTCCTAATATTCTCAATGATAGAAACTTTTTGACCATATTACTGACTTAAATCAACATGAAAAAACATCATTACCATATTTTCTTCATACTCAGTTTAAGAGCACATTTGACTTTTTCATAGATTGATATGAGACAGTGATCTGCATGATATCACAAGCATACCTCATTACTACTTGAAATATCTTGCACATACTTCAATGAGCCCAAGACACTTGAGTGACATCGTGACCTTAGTATCCTTCATTTTTACATCGCGACCTTAGTATCACCTTTAGGGTTTTTGTTTCCTAAACCTTACTAGGTTTGCATTTATACATTGTCATGGATATACGCACTTTGATGAAGTTTCAAGACATCAAATTCACATATCTAATCTCCCATTAAGGCTTTCAAGTTGTGTATAAAGTCTCAAAGACAAATTCCAAGTGAAAATAATACTTTCTTTGTAAAACTCTACTCACAGTTAGGTCTTGACTGTGTTTCTTGACTGTGATAGTCTACTGTCACAAATATCTCGAAATTTCACCAATGGAATGCCCCAAACCATTTTACAAACCCTTCAATACCTTCTTAACATTATATCTACCAATTTTCAAGAATAAAATCGATGATTCAGGCATTCTAAGTTCAAACCATAGTTGTAGGTCTGTATATAGCCCGTTAGGCACTTAATCCTTTATAATTTTCTCTCTCCTTATCATTCAACCTCCCAATTTTACTAACATGTGTATCTTTACCTATCAAACATGATTAATTTAGCTAGTGGAGATCTATCTTGCCTTTAACCATTTAAAAGTTGCATCACTACCCTTATGTTGACTGTAGGTGACTGAATTTGAAGGTTTTTTACTCTTTCTTCCACAAAAGAAACAAAGAGACTTCCTTAACTTGACCCAAAATTTTACTACAATGTTATCACACCAAGAAATTGATCAATCTAAAATTTCAATATGGTGAAGAAGGAGCCTCTAAATCTCTCCTGATTTCAAATGCATTTTTGTTATTAGAAAGATAATTGACTGTAAAAATGAGGCATAACAAGAAAAACATCAATAACATACACACAATGGGAATGGCCAACCTCATAGACCATACACTAGGTTGAAAGTGACCTGCGGATTCCAGAAACTTTCTGACCGTATGCCAGTTGAAGACAGATCATGATTGTTGCTGTAGCACTACAAACTGATCTAAGTTTTCTGCAACAATTTATTTTTATAAAATAAGCTAGAGCAGCAAACAATAAGAAATAGACAGAATTGAGGATGCAAATATTGAATCGAAACATTAAACTACAAATTTCCTTGATGCTTGAAAACTTCATGAGGGAAAACACTACTTGAGAGTTGAAACCACTATAAAAATTAACAGATGTCAATGAGAGAACACCGCAAGTGGATCTCATGCATAATAAGTAGCATTTGAAGGTGGTTGTTGGTTTTTTGAATTTATATGTAACCTCCATCTCAAATTTCATGGGAGAAAAGTCTCAATATGGATAGAACTAACCTCTCTCTAGACCTCAAGTTGGATGCCGGGTCTCAGAGAAATCCAACATCACTCTGGACCAGAAAATAGATGAGGCAATATCTAATCCGGAGACTACTCATTGTGGATGGAATGTCAAAATAGTAGCTAAGACCTCTAATGGAAATGTTCTTACTTTTGAAGGAGAAAAATCCATTATTCTAAAACCAATTCATATGAATTTCGCTCCAGAAACTATTATCCCACAAGCAAAATCAAACCATCACCTTCCAACAAAAAGGGTACTAGGGGCTCAAACATATGACAAGAATCACACCCTATTCCATCATTTTTAGGAGTGTAGTGCGTGAAAAGAGTGTATGCTTAAATATCTAACCAAGAACATCCACATCAACTATAATAGGTGGATCCAATCCCGTGATAAACTTATGGATATGTAAGCGCATCAGTAACCGATATCATGGCATGTACTTAAGAAATGTTATGAACTTCTCCCAATATTGTGTCACTGTCATATTCCATTTAAGTTCTGCATAAGGAAGAGAATACTCAGTTTCAAAGTACTGCTTATTCTCTTGATGAAATCCTTTTGCAGACATAATACAGGGCACCAGGAGGATGATATTAGAAGTTTTTTTTTTTTTTGTTCAGTTGTCTAATTCCAGTCTTTGGTGTATATTAAATACTAATAGTAAATAAAAGTATGATTATATGGGGATGATTATCCTTATAACAACTACTAGTCAATGTTGGAATTTGAAGCTTTCTAGTGACAAATACCAGTATACTGTAGACAATTAGAATGCAGAATCCATTTTTGTAAATGATATGACAGTGGAGACCGTTTTTTATCTAACTTGGACATGATAGAGGAATAACCATTAAGTGTCAGATATTTTGATTGTCATTTTTGGATCTGCATGGATTGTTTGTCCTTTGGAAATTCAATGTTAGGATCATCACATAGATTTTATTGTATGCCTGTAAATATATTTCTAGGTGGAGCTTCCATAATAGAAGCCCTGATTTAGTATTTTAAAAAAACTTTCACAAATAAGGTGATCGGAGAGGAAAAATAGTAAATCTAGGCTCCCTAACTGACGTAGATCAGGGTTATAGAATTTATGAACTAAACATGTCAAGGGGCATATTATTTATTGGAAAGCAAACAATATGGCAAAGAAGACTATATGTTGTTTAATTGCCAAATCCCAAACTGTGACAATTATAGTAGGAAAAACTCACAAAAATGATAAACCACATTCCTAGTAGAGGATACAGGGAACAAAGGAGTTTTCCCCTTTATTTTATATATGGTTCAAATTTGTATCCCTCAGATTTTGACCTCATGACCAGGCCCATGAGGAAACAAGGCCTTGTCAATCCAGCTTATATATCATACCACAACCTTGCCAATCTACCTTATGTATATTTGATTGGATAATATTATATTACTCTTAGTTTATATGGATTGGAATGGCTTGATTTGCTAAAAGCTTTGATGAAGGGTTGAAATCCAAAGAGGTACAAATTTGAACAATAATTATAAGATAAATGTGTAAAGTTCTGTTGATCCCCGGTGGTCCAGGATTCAACTCTTTTTCCCATCCCAAAAAACAACTCTTGTACACATTCCAGTGAAATTTTAAAGAAAACATGTTGAATGAATGAGCATAAGTGGTAAATTATGGCAGAAAATATTGAAGAAAACATGCTGAATGGGATGAGATTAATTAAGGGGTATATTCTGGAACCATTCATAGTGAACTCCAGGTTAAATCCTATAAGAAACATGTTAAATGTTAAGTGTTCAATTTGGCTAGCACACAACATCCAACTCTAAGTTTGGCACACCCTAACCGATGACGACGGGCATAAGTCAGGGGTAACTTAACAAAAGAGATACCTCTCCATCATGTCATTTAAGAGGAGGAGGTATTTAGCGTACTCTAATATATGAATGGCATATGCAAGTCCCAAGTTACTTTGACAGAAGAAATTCCCCTTAATTGTGACGTTTAAAAAGGAGGCATCCTAACTATGGGTCCAGTGTACCCCAACATACAAGGGGAGAAGCAAGTCTGGTTCTCGCCACGCTAACCGCACAGCACTTCGTGATGTTGATCACCGATTTCTCAGGTCGATCATACTTCAGCACTCCAATGTGATCGCACAACATCAAACTCCTCTCTCCAAAGCAGGGACGGCAAAAATAGCACACAACCGAACGAAGTAATACTG
>CM031237.1:331454498-331629139 GCA_018340775.1 Taxus wallichiana var. yunnanensis | reverse complement strand
AAGAGAGATAAATAATGGAATTCATACTGATATGTATAGAGTATATCTCAAGTCCACATGGACTAAACCTAAAGAGATGCTTGCCTCAAAACTTCAATACTATTCATATTTGTATCTTCATTTCAGTGATGGGTTCATCCAATCCATGGTACACCAAATTACATGTACCTTTTAGTTTGAGAGTTCCCCTTTCTCAACTCATAGTTTGTTCCCATCAAGTTTTATCAAATTCCACCAACTAGAAAATTTCTTATTGTTTGCCCTAGATCTGGGCTGAGAACAAACAATTTGTCATAAAAACCACATCATGCACCAAAATTTATTAGGAAAGTATCCTAATTAGGTGCACCAAAATACTTGTAATTTTTATCTTTCTTCCATTTGTAACATTCTCATTAGTTTGATTTCATGATATATGTGCATCCAATTATTCAAATCCACATCATAATCCCCACTAATGGACGAAGGTATCTCTAATGGAATATGGATATCCTCATTGGGATGGGTGTAATCCTTGTATGTATGTGTAAACTTATAAAACTATCATTTTTCTGGCTTGGTAGGGAATCTATTCCATATTTTAAATATTTGTCTAAGAATGGTTTATTTGATTGTGTATTACGAGGAATCTTCCAAGTATTACACAAAGGTTACTCAATTATATCTACATGGTTCCTAATGCTTATTCCTTGGAATTTTTGATATGGTGATGGATTACAAATTTATATCTTCACTAGGTACCATATTGACCATTGTGACATTACGTAATTACTTATCCTTACACATTATCTCCAATGTGGGATAGTCTTATGTGTGAAGTTGTGTAGGAACTCTACGATATGTGCAATATGTTTCTTGCATTTGATTAGATGGGAAAAATTGTAAAATGTGATTTGTCTTTAAATAAAGGTATAGAACCACCACATTTGGGGTCGAGGCTCTATTATTATTTACTAGTAACCACCTTGGTATCCCCATGTTACACATTACACTTGACATCTATGGAGTGTTCTAGCCCTAATTATAATTATGGTATCCCTTGTATGGTCCTTAAGGTTGAGTAATGTTACAATGTGGTTGATTGTATGAAATTTTAGTGCCCAACCTATAATTTTTTGTAAATAAGGTGGATCCCATATTAGAATTTTATATGGATATGGTGGAGTCCATTGTACATTGTATTGAGGAGATGAATGATCGTAAATTGTTACATGATCCATTTATAATTCCGACGTAGAGGTTTGGAAATTTAGGGTCAATTATGCTTGTACCCTAAATTATGTTTTTGGATTTAGGGTCAATTCCGACTGACTTATAAGATATATGTAATTTCTTATTTTCTAAATTATTTGCATTGAAGCTTTAAAATCATATTTCTATTTTCATTAAAATTGGAGAATATCTTAGGAGAATTTTTTCATTAAAAGTACTATTAATTGAATTTTACTTTCATTTTTTACAGTCATGGCTTCTTCCGGTCCTAATTTGTTTGAGAGGACCGATTTAGAGATTGCAAAATTGCAATCTATTCTCCAAAATCCAACTACAGTTGGGCAATATAAAGCCCATTGTGAAAAAATATTGGTTGATCTTCGTAGAATAGAGACAAGTTTGAAAACATATAACCCTTTTGATTCTGAGTCAATAAAATTTTTTATGGATTCATTAAAATCAAGTGTATCGGGAGATGTGGGATATAATGAGATTACATTACGACTTTCCGATAAGGAAGTCGTTAAGAGGTCTTGTTGGAGTTTTTATGCAGAAAAATGGAAAATAAGGGCATATTATGTAAACAAATGTTCATGTCCCCTATGTGCACCTTTGATTTATTCTAGATTTGTGGCCTCTCAAGGCCAATTCCGAATAATGACCAATTACCGTTATACTTCATAATGATGCTACATGCCGAGGTTGACTTAAACCTAAAGGTGAACTATTTAGACATTCCTAGTTATTTGGGGTGGGCGTGGCCGAATTAGCCACTGTGTGAGGCATATAGAAAGGAGGGAGCTCCTGTAGTTGTTGATGGGTGGTCAAGAAGCTTGTACCAAGGCCACAAGCATTCTTATCGAGGATTTTAGGATGTCACAACACCTATCATTGTGGATCGCGCATGAGGTCAGCTATCGAGGGTCTTCTTTGGAATTGCTCGCGAGACCCGATTGATATCTTCGACTGCAGTGTGGGTCAAGATACCTTGAGACGTGATACTAAAGAAAGGAGGTGCTAGTAACAATAGTGATGCACGCAACGAGGTATACGCTCGTGCATCTTTGATTTCCTCAGATGACTTTGAGTTAGTTATAGATCCCACTCATGCACATTGGCTAGGACGAATCATGGCTGCTGACTTGTTGCGTGCATATGAGGTGATTTCACAACATTGCAGCATTCCACTATCAGGGGTTTTAGATTTTATAGAGCAGAGTGGGAGTGTATCTTCTAGTCAGGGTACTACTGCCACTGCTACAAATAGACTTCTTGTTGTTGGGATCGTCACACCTGATGTTCAACACATTTATGTTTGAGTGTGAAAATTAAACACCCAATATTTAATTAAAATTTATTTTATTTCATCATTACTTTATAATTTATTAATATTAAAATTAAACATGTACTTCTGTGTTTAGGATTTTTCTCCAGTGTGTGGAGCTTCACAACCCACACCATCTACCCGTGTGACATACACACGCTTCTTGACATAAAGACAACATGGATCTTGATATTCCGGACTCGAGTCGGCTTGGCTCACTTGGTGACATATTTTCTGGTGTTGAGGTCGTGGGTGGAAATCCCATAGATTTGGAGACGTGTTCCGCAGAGGTATAAAAGCATGTGTTTTAATAGAATTAATATTTAATCTAAATTGAAATGTTAGAAATTAATGAACTTTATTCAAAAAACTTATTTATCAACTTCTTACATTTTATTTATTTTGTTTCACAAGGATCTACGGACAGAGATCTACACATAGTGTAGATACTCCCAACATCCGCCTAGGGACAGATATTGAGGTAATCAATTGTACATATATGTTATATGATGTATTGAATTAATCAAGAAATTGTTGTAGAATTTTGCTTATATATTTTAATATATGGTACATGCTATATATAGTTTATGACGTGTATATTCCTTTTTTAACATGCAGGGTGTAGTAGAGCGTAGTGAGGGGTCTGGCACTCGCCCTAGTGCACGGAGGAGACTTCAGTGATATTTTATAGATTTTAGACATTTTAGACATGTATATACTCATTAGACATAATTTTTGATATTTTAGACATACTTTTAGAGATTTTAGACATACTTTTTGACATTTTAGACATACTTTTAGAGATTTTAGACATGTATATACTCATTAGACATGATTTTTGATATTTTAGTAATACTTTATGTTACATGATTTTTGACATTGAACTCGAGAAATATAAACTCATGTGTTGTTACAAGTGTGCGAAATGATGGAAAATGAAGTAAATGTAATGCAATACATTTCCATGATTTATACTATTTTAATGTAATTGTAAATTTGACTTTATTTGGAGATTTGTACTATTAAAACACCTAACGTAAAACACCTCTCTGTAAACCAAAGTCTTTGGAGATACAACTCATGCCATCCTACCTCATAAAGAGTAATAAGTCTTCATCTGCATTTGTAATATGTTCACTCGCATTTCTACCACCATTTGTAATATTATTAACCTTGAGTCATAATATCTTTCAATACAAGTAATAAATGTATTTTGCATCTTTTATTATTAATTATATGTATGTGTTTTGAATGTTTAGTTTTGTTATCCCGTAAAATTGACAAGGGAAATTTTACCGATAACCATACCAAAAATTTTGTTTTGATCCCTCGTTAGGGATCCCTTGCGTTCGGAACGTTGCAAAATCCCTTTCCGGGAAATCTGGTTTTCCGAACTTAGTCTTTTTGGTCTTTTTTGGCTGGGCGCATGGAATTACTATGTAACACCAACTTTTGGTGCGCCCCCTTTTAAGCCTTTGGCGCATGCTTTTCAGTGTCAACACGCCTTTTGGTGCGCCTTGTATGTTGAGTCTTCCCTGCAGTGCGCCAAGGCGCATGCGCTTCGTATTAACACAACTTTTGTTGCGCCATGTTTTGGTGCGCCAAAGGGCGCACATAATCTCATGTCGACATCCCTTTTGGTGCGCCAAAGGCGCACTTAATTTCATGCTGGCAAATGCTTTCGTGCGCCAAAGGGTGCATGCTTTTCCATGTCGACAGCAACTTTCATGCCCCTTTACAAAGTGGGTGGCGCATTTATGACTAGCTCACCTATATATATAAAATTTGCGCGCCCAAATGTCATTATCATCAGATGCATATCACGTGATTTTTATTCTCTGAGCCTGTCAGCCTCTGCCTCGTCATTTTCAACGCATTGTGGACCCGTTTTCAAGATTTTCACTATTTATCCGGGTAAGTGCTCTTGTCTCTTCCATGTGATTTGCTTTCTGGTTCTTCGTGCTTGCTGGTTGGTTTTTGAAATACATCTTTTGAGCTAGCCCTTCCCCCCGTGCTATCTTTCCTTATTTTCCTCTTTCCAGATCTGCTGGAGGAGGATGTTATCCTGAAAACAATGGTTTGTAACCCTCCTGGTTTAAACCATTTCATACCCCAAGTAACCTTTCAAAGGAGGAACAGAGGAGAAAAGCAATCTGAACCATGTGAAGACCCCTCTGAGAGTGTTTTAGTTCACTGTTTCCCTCTTTTTCCTTCGGCGCATCTGTCACCCCTGTAACATGATAAAAACCCGCGCCAATGGCGCACCCATCTTGCTCGCCGCATCAGTAAACTTACGCGCCCCAAGGCGCGCCTCTTTCATATGCTACAAGCGCTAACCTTGCGCCCTCTTTGGCGCGCCAACCTTCCTTGCTGCATCATGTTTCTATGCGCCAATGGCGCACCCAACATCAGTGCAACACAGGCTTTATCCGCGCTAAGTACAAGGCTTTGAAGGCGCAGGCGCATCCCTCCTTACAGCAACATCATGTTGTGTTAACCCTTCGTGCGCTGCGCCATGGCGCACGAAAAGTTCCTGTTACACAAACCTTACATGCGCCAAAGGGCGCACCAAATCCCAGTGCAACATGAAAAGTCTATGCGCCAAAGGGTGCATCCTGTCTCTATGTAACACAATGTTTTCATGCGCCTTTTATAAAATGCACTCTGCAGTATCTATGCGCCATGCGCCTTGGCGCCGATTTAACCTCGCAACATACTTTCCCATGCGCCTTACCTATTTCACCTCGTAAGCTGCAGCTTTCATGCGCCATGCGCCCTGAGTCTCAAAATCTCTAACTCTTTCTTCTGCTAACATTTCAATGGAAGATCAAATGGCTAATTCAACCTTTTCGGATTGGGTCTCGCTTCTTCTTCATGCAGATCAGCAACTGAGTTCGAAAGAACATATGTCTACATCCAGCAAGAGACCTATCAAATCCAAAGGAAAGGCCAAACTTACAGAAGAAGAGATGAAATATAAATATCAGAGGGTCAGAATGCCCGAGTCCCAGGCCGAGTGTAGCATGGACGTCAGAGACTCAGAACTGGGACATATTGATATGGAGGAATTCTGGGCTAGAACTCAAAAAGTCACAAGGAGTCCATGGATGGACAAACTGATAGGCAAGTGCCCTACATTTCTCCAAAGTGGAATCCTTGGCGCCGCCGCCAACAATGAATTCTTGATGGTGATTTCCCAAAGTTACAACAAAGACACAAGGTGTGTCGTAAACAGCAAGGGCGAGGTAATCATTAACCTCACTGCCCGTCACTTTGAGGGAATACTCGGCATACCTCACCACCGGCACTTTGTGGTGCACACAAGTGATGCATTAAGGCATGGGATGACAATGCAGATCAGTGTATGCAACTAATGAACGAGGTTTACTTGAATAACAAAAAGGTAGTAACCCGGTGGCCCCAAATCATCCACCGCAGCGACTTCTCAGAGGAGCTCAGCGACACCATTACGTTCCGAGAAGGGTCTTCGGGCTTTCTCGACGCCCATTATTTCCATAAATGGATGCTGCAAGTTACTTAGAGACCATGAACAAGAATATGCCGATCGGCGCTTTTTACTGGGAGAGATTATAAGCATATCTGATCTCGAGCTACAACAATTCAGCACAACAGGGGCATTCCATATGAACTCCTACGTGGTCTACGCTGCAGCATCAGCGAGGGACTATCCAGGCCTGACGCGGAGTGGAGTTTGGCCTCAGGTCAAGATATACGAGTACTACCGGAATTGAGGCTGGAGAATAGCATCTCCCAATTCACAAAAGTTAACGATGTGTTTTTCTATCACATCATCTGCCTACTGAGGCCGAACATGACTTATGGTCGCACGACCAAAAGCATAGTGGCAGCCACAGAGAAATGGGGAGCCCTGTTCACCCAGTTTCCTACATTCACCTATCTAAGGGCTGCCAACTTTTAGGAGAGCCAACCAGCTACCAAGGTATGCGAGCCTAAACCGATTTTCTTTGGAGCCGCCGAGGCGGTGATCACATACCACGAGAAATGCCTAAAAAGAAAGAAGGGTGGAACTCATTTCCCTCACAAGTGGGCCGATATACATGCTCTACCCACCACAAGGCGAAGGAAATGTTCGCAGAGCCGGAGTTACTCAATTTGAAACATGACTTCCCAGCCAGGACTACCTTCGATCCAAGGAACTGTCTGCCAAGGGTGAAACTTGATCCAATCCATGTCCTCTCATTGAGGACATTTACATTGACATCATCCATGAGGTGGAGCTCAGAAGAAAGGATCATTCTCGCCTATCCTTGGCAAAAATCGTCCAATATGGGATAGCCATTGTCCCCAAAGGCTACCCAACAACGGAAGATGAAATAGACAAGGTATATATGACACGAGATGGGGACGATTGGCCCTTTCCGGCCATTGATAGAACTAAGGATCCTCGCAGAACCGAGGAGAGGGTCAAGGAGACTTTGCGTAGGACAGAACATTGGTGCCGGATGAACAACCTAATCTACCTCGGGGTTGATTTCACAACCTCCCCATTGGGTAACGCACCTCCACGATCCAAACAGCAGCCTAAAGGCAAGGGAAAAGGCATAGAAGGTGAATCCAGCGCCACTCTGGAAGAAGCTCCAGCAAGTCCTCCTTCCGCCACACCAGAACAGGTAATAACTCGCCTCAGAAAAAAGCAGAAGAGGAAGTTCCAATAGGCCCATCCACTCAGGATGTCGGCATTGCCACAACAACCGAGGTTCCTTCCGTCCCTTCTTCCTCTCTTCCTTCCCCTCCTCGAGTGACTCAAGCGACCATCCCTTTGGTCGTGTCCTCTTCCCCTTCTTCTACTGTTCCCTCGCCTCTTCATCTATCTTCTCTTCCCTCGCTGATCTTTCCTCCTCCATTTCTTCCCTTATCTCCGAGCTCCCTTCCCCTCCTATGTCTTCCACTGCTGTAGTTTCCCTTCCTCTCGTGGTCACTTCTTTGGCTATTCTCTCATTACCGCCGCCACGTGTCTCCACGTTTTCCCCTCTACTACTGCAGCTGCCCCCTCCTCTGTTTCCGGTCCTTCTACCATAGGTCCACTGGATCTCTCAAAGCAGCCTAGGTAAAAAGAGGAAAGTTCCATCGCTCCGATGGACTTTTCCGTGATCCCATCTAAGGGGGTGAAGAAGCGAGAAGTCTATCACGCGCTTCTCTCAAAGTGTCAGTAGGGGAAAGAGTTATGGAAATCGCTTACCCCAATCCTCTCAAAGAGAAAAAGGACCTCGTGTCTAACAGATTTTCTGTGACCCAAGTCACAATGGGGACATCCTCTCGAAAGTCTTCGTGGGGAGGCTCTTTTCCAGATTGACGCCCTCGCAAAAAGCTTCAGAAACCAAGGAAGAGAAAAGGCAATCAAGGAGCAAAAAATATCTCGCTCCAAGCCTTACGTAAGATGGGTAGTGCGCCTCCCACAACCGCCGCCGAGACTTGAGCTTCTCACCAGAGAAAATTAACGAGTAAGCCAAGATCGGTGAGCGGGGTATGGCGCTTTCCGCTTGAGGAACCAAATCCTCAAAGACAGCGAAAAAGTGATCACCGAGTTCTCGACTTATACCGAATATCGGTAAAGGCGAATAAAGAGCTCCAAGCGCGCAGCGTAGGTCCATATCAAGAGCTGGAACATGCTAGATCGCAAAGCACGAGGCCTTCCAACAAATGTTCGGTACATTGCTCACCAAGATCCGGTCAAGTTTGGCGTCTTCGGCCATCCAATGGCTCTCAACAAAATCATGTCCACTCTGGACTATCGGGTGGATCAGCTAGAATTTATTCTAGAAAATATTGACAAAGTCAAGGAAGAAGCCGTGGATGCGATGCACCAAATGGAACGAATTGTTCTTAATATGTCGCCAGGGTTGCTTACTCCTTCCTTTACTTTAAGGAAAGCTGATGAAACCACCCGGATCTTCAAGGAGATCGCTTCCCAAGGAACGGGGCCAGAGGTCACATTTGACACGGAGTCCATCAACAACCTGCTGGCCTGTAGGGACTTCGTCGGGTTCCTCATTGAGGTGGAAAAGGACTTTTCCAAACTCCCAGAGAAGCTCATAGATGAGCGGGAGACTTGTGAGGCGATAAGCGATAGGCACAAGGATCCTTCTCAGGATCAACTTGGGCCAATAATCAACAAGTTCATGGAATACCGCTCTCGGCCCATATCTCGTCACCTGAGGAGCAACAAAAGTAGTCCACCCCCTTTTGGCCACAAGATGATGATGACGAATAGCTGCTTCTTCTTCTTCTTCTTCCCTTTCTCTTCTTCGTCTTTCTGGAAATATCTAGAGTATGTTGATACAAATGATGACATCATCCATGTTGCATCATGGGATGATGTCATCCATCAAGTTGTAAAAAGTCAACATGACTTTTAGATATTTTGTAAATATCTTTGTAAATAGTTGTTGGCTCCTTTTTGCCTTCTTTTCTCTTCTTCTTCTATAAATACTCCAATACTTGTAGTATTGTGGGATGGATGAATATCTTTCAGATGAAAAATAGAAGTGAAGAAAAAAGACTTTGAGCTTTCTTGTAACAGAAGAAAACAGTAATACAAATATTGAGACTTTGTGCTGAATAGCTGTGTTATGCATCAGACCTTTCTTATGTTAGATCTGTATGTGTTTATTCTGTTAGATTCATATCTGCTTTTTTGTCATTTATTCATCATCAGTATTGCTTTGTTTGTTTATGCAAGTAGGTTTGGCTCTGTTTACTACCAATCCCAAAACATAAATCTTCTGACCTTTCTGCTTTGGAATTCATTTCTTTTCTTCCTTCGGACCTGCTCTTTCCTCATCCCCTCTTCCTTTCCTTTCTTTTCACAGTCGGAAACACCCCACTGGGATGAGATCCCAAACCCCCGAAGGCAGAATCTGTGAGACTTGCATAGATTCCTGCTGGTAGAATAGCAATAAACCAGCTTTCACTTCTTGCGACTCAAAGAGGGCTATGCCCGCACACCGTTGGCTCATCTATCCATAGATCCGTCCATGCGATGCATTTTCGTACCAACAGTTTTTGGCGACTTCTCTGGGAAAGCGAATGATCTATCGATCTATGATGGTGGAAGGATAGAAAATCGAAAAAATTGGAAAAATCACTATCTGTTTGTAAATCAACTTTTGTTAAAAAATCAAAATTTGCAAAAGTGCTCAATTGAAAATTTTCTTCCGAGATCCATAGATCTCGCCTAGTTACAAATCTTTAGTTATTTGAGTTTTTATAAAAAAGATATTTTGCCGTAGATCCGAAATTTTTGGCCGCTTGCTAAAAGTTTGAAACCTCTCGAAAAAAGTCAAAATCGATCCAAAATCAGCTTGCTATTCTTCTCTATCATCTTATCCTCGTTGTTATTTGTCATTAACCTCAATCGGTTTTTCAAAAGGATAGTTTTTAAATATTCATAAAAGTATTCATTCACTGCTGGTTTTTATGTAAAAACCAAAATCAGCAAGTACAACCAAAAAGAAAGTTTGAATCGCGCCATAACATCGGCAGATCCTGGAAGGTACGTTGCAAGTGAACCTTTACGTGGCAAAGCAGAGAGACCGTGGAGAAGCTGATCCTACTTTTGATCCGCTTCAAAGGCACAATTTCAGCGTGACACCGGCACTTTTTCAATGCTAAGCTCGGCCTGGCCGGTCATCCAGAGTCTCGCCTTCACGAAAGAATAGTCTTTTTCAAGGAGCATCCACATCCCTTTGTAGTTCTTCTTGCTACTCACGTGGAACCACACTTCCCAAACTTGTGTTCTCTTTCCGGCTTTTCAGATGGCGGTACCATGGGGAAACGCCATGGGTCCTTTGGGCCTTACCACATCCAGCTTCACGCGCTCCCTCACTAAACCGAAAGAATTTTCCCAAATTCGACGGGAGTGGAAATCAAAGCACGGATTCCCACATATCTACGTTCATCATGTCATGCGTAGATTTTGGATGTAACTCATGAAGATGTGTCGGTTCACCTTTTTCTGGAAACCCTACAAGGACCTGCGCTGAATGGTTTCAACATTTACCAGCCGGATCTATTACCAGTTGGGCCACCTTGCGGGATGCTTTCGAAGACAGATACAAGCCTTCAGAGGATGCATTTGCATTATTATCACGGATCACTCACCTGAAGAAGGAGGCAAATGAGACCATGCGCGATTTTATCACCCGGTTCAATGCACTAATCAACCGTGTCCCTGTTGCCATGCTTCCAACGCCGGAAAATCAAAAGTGTTTCTTCGTAAACGCTATGAGTTCGAAAGTTAGTTTCTTACTCCTTCAAGAGCGAGTAGCTACCTTGATTCTCGCCAAGCCGCTGCCATTCGGATAGAGGATAATCTGATAATATCTGGCGAATTGAAAAAGGAATCAGCCAAGCCTAAATCTTTGGGCCCTTCGCCCACTACTTCGTTTCGATCCAAACCTTTCAAAAGATGGCGAATGATTTGCTTGCATTAAAGAAGCTAATTGCCTGTGCCTCCTCAGCTTCTTCATACCGGATATTCCGCGGAGGAATTTCGCGTTCCTAACAATGTTTCACAAAGGCCGCGCTTACCTACAAACTGCTCCACGCTTGGCACTTCGAGGCTCCTCCTGGTCAACGCTCTAGCTGAAATCGAAGAAGAAGAGCAAGATATGAAGAACCTTCGCGTCTCAAGGCGAAGATGATCAAGATGTCGTGAACCGACTCGCGAATCTACTATCGGGTATATGGAATTTGATGAGGAGGAATCTGATGAAGAAGAGGGTACCCAGGGATATGCAAGCGGACAGTCATACGCTGTTTTTACTCGCTCGCAAGGAAAAGAAGCGGAAGTTGCTGCCCATGTCCAGTAGCAGAGAAGGCCGTGTCAAACGCGCCTCCGATCATTGCTAAAAGAGGTAATCCTCTTCCTACTCAACTCCCTGGAAAATCTTTTACAAGGAAACCTTTTCCCCCTATCTCTCCTCCAAATCAATCCTCTCACATTCCTACCAAGGCCAGTAATCCTATTCCATCATCGCGAGGTGAGGGACTCATTCCTTCACCAATGCAACCCTTGGCCGCATTTGATATCATAGATCATGCAAAAAAGACCAAGATCCAAATTTCTGAAGCCGAGTATCTTCAGCCAAACCCCGAACAACTTGTAAGATTAACCAAGTATATTCTGAGTCAAGCTGTTGTATCTAAACAGGTTTCCCCAAAAGGAATCCTTTCCACTCCCCCTGAATCCCACATAAATGTTGCTTCAACATCGCGCACAGCAAGATAGAGCCTTTCTATCTCTCCCTCCTAATCAATGGACACAAGCTGAGTAACTACATAATTGATTCCGGGCTTCTGATAATGTCATGCCAAAGAAAGGTCTCCCATGCTTTGGGCCTCACTCTTACCAAGGCTTTGCAGATGTTATTCTCGAAACCAAGCAGGTTCTCGTTGGTTGGCCAAATCAAAGACGCGCAATTCGCGTTTGCGGCATTCCCTGACAAAAGAGTAAAAATGACAGTCCTCGTTGCTGACATTCCGGAAGCCTATGGAATTTTGCTGGGAAGAAGTTTTTGCAGCAAAGTTGGTGGAGAAATTCATATGGACTGGTCTAAAACTAGAATTCCTGGTCAAAGGCGTAATGCAAACTTTGGAGCCGGAATCACAAAAGAAGTACTTGGTTACCAGCTCGAGGATCCCAAAGCTCAAATCCTTTTGAATCATCAGGATGGGGAACTACTTCTTGTCTACTGAGTCCGACAAAAAGGTTGTTCTCGTTCAAGAAGGAGATCTTGATAAAATCTGGACCTCAGTTCGATGGCACCAGGCAACTAGTGGATGTGGGCTGGAGCCGTGCTAATATCTCCGAGGAAGAAGTCATTCCTCTCTCTTTCAAGTTAGTTCTTTAACACAAATAATACACTTTGAGTATGAGTCTTTGTTACTTGGCGTGCAAGCCGCAAGGGAAAGAGGGATTAAAAATGTAAAAGTACAAGGTGATGCAGAGCTAGTCAGAAACCAAGTCAAAAGGATTTACCAAGTAAAGAATGAAAGGCTCTGTGCATTACCGTAATGCGGTATGGGACAACATCGAGGAATTCGATGCTTTTTCTATGAATCCATTCCAAGGGCTCGTAATGACATGGCCGATTCATTGGCCGTTTGGCGTCCCTCATGCTCCCACACCTGTGTTTGAAAACAAACAAATACACCATTGAGGTGGTTTTCCGCCCGAGCGTGCCAGACAATTCTCAAGCATTGGCAGGTGTTCAACGATGATAATCAACTCATTGCCTTTCTAGAGAAGGCGGAAAATTTTAAAGAATTGCACTTTGAAGGATCTACTTCCACTTGCCGTGAATCAGTCACCAATCAAGGCGATGAATCCGAAGGGAACGACGGCATATGTCAGCTCAAAGGAAATAAAATCCCAAAGGGCCTGGTTTCTCTGGAGTGGTTGTTCGACAGGCATGACCGTTTTGTGAAAAAGAAGAGGCGAGATGACCCTGACTCATCCCCAGAAACCGAACCGGTCAATATAGGTTCGATAGAGCACCCGCAATTTGTGAACATTGGCAAATGTTGCACGCCTGAGGAGAAATGGAAATTTGTCAAGTTGCTAAAAAAATATATGGACGTGTTGGCATGGTCCTATGCCGATCTAAAGTCTTTTAAGCCAAAGGACGTTCAGCATGACATCCCGTTGAAAGAAGATGTCAAAGCCTTTCGCCAGAAGCAGAGGCACTATAATCCTAAGATCTCGGGGACTATCCAGATGAAATTCAGAAAATGCTGGATGCGAGGATCATCTTTCCTATCCATCATAGTACTTGGGTAGCAAATATTGTGCCGGTCATGCAAGAAAACGGTGAGATACGCATATGCGTGAGACTTTCACAATTTGAATCAAAGCTTCCTTGAAAGACAACTACCCACTTCCGATAATGGATCAAGTTCTGCAAGCAGTAACTGGATCAGAGATGCTATCCATGCTTGATGGTTTTTCAGGCTATAATCAGATTGAAGTTTCACCTGAAGATCAATTTAAAACAGCATTCACTACTCCCTGGGGTACATTTTCCTACAGCAGGATGCCTTTTGGCCTAACTAATGCTGGCGCCACTTTTCAGTGGGCCATGGACTTTGCATTCAAAGGTATGATGGGGAAAGTCATTGTGGTTTATCTAGATGACTTAACCGTGTTCTCTAAACAATGAAATGATCATTGTGATCATTTGGAGCAAGTGTTGGTCAGGTGCCGAGAACATGGATTTCCTAAACCCAAAAAGTCATTTTTGGAGTCACTAAGGGAAGTTGCTTAGGGCATGTGGTTAGCAAAGAAGGAACAAATAGATCTTTGAAAGAGTTAAGGCTATTCAAAGCCTTACTCGCCTACAAGCAAGACGGTGTTCATTCTTTCTTCGGAAAGGTGAATTTTCTCAGGCGTTTTGTTCCTGACTTTGCCGAGAAGACTCATCACATATTGAACATGATGAAGGGGTCACCAACTTTCAGATGGAGCGAAGAGGGGAAAAGGTCATTTGAAGAAATAAAGCTTCCGTTTCTCATGCACTGGCCTCTGGTATGTCCCAATTTCTCCAAGGACTTCATCATGTACGAGCACGCATCTCGAGCATACCGTGTCCGCAATCTTGATGCAAAAGAACTCGGAGGATGTTGAATCTCCGATTGCGTTCATGAGTTCTCCCCTCAAGCCTCACGAACTAAAAATGACTCAACTGGAAAAGCATGCCTTTGCCGTTGTCAAAGCAGTGAAGAATTTCAGGTATTACATTCTAAACTCGCATACGGTGGTGTTGGTCCCTGACACGACGGTGAAATAAATTCTAACTCAAGCAGAGTTAGGAAGCTCATGAGGAAATAGGATCGCAAAGGTCCAGGAGTATGACCTGGATATTAAACCAACCAAGCTGGTAAGGGGCAAGGGCCTATGTCAGCTTATGGCTGAAAACAAAGATTCAGAAAACCCTGATGAAAGGGGTGACTACACCAATGAAGCACATGACCGGCTGGAAAAACCCGATTCGCTGCCTCTGGTCCTATTTGTTACAACTAGTGATGAATGGTATTCCAATATCTCTTTCTTCCTCACCTACGGAAAATTCCCAATGCACCTAATCAGAAAGGAGAAGCGCTCTATAAAGCTCAGAGCAGCTAAATATGTCATCTGGGATGATAATTTATATAAACGTGGGATAGATGGCATCTTTTTGCGATGTGTTGACAAACCCCAGCAAGTAAAACTACTGGAAAGTTTTCACAATTCAGCCTGTGGAGGGCATTTCTCTTCCTCCGTGACTACACACAAGATCATTCAAGCCAGGTACTATTGGCCGACGCTCTTTCAAGATACAGCCACCTGGGTGGCAAAGTGTGAACCTTGCCAGCAATTCGTTGGCAAGCCCAAGTTGGCTGCTTTTCCCCTTAGGCCTGTCATTATCAATGAACCATTCAGGCAATGGGGAATTGATTTTATTGGTGCACTCAATCCTCAATCGAGTGCTGGACATAGCTATGTCCTTACAGCAATGGATTACTTCACCAAGTGGGTGGAAGCCATACTGCACAAGCACGCCACTTCGAGGTGGTTTACAATTTCATTAAAGAAAATATCATTGTCAGCCATGGCGCGCTCCAAACAAAATTTCATTGATAATGCTTCTAACTTCTCCTCACGGGAAGTTATTGGCTTTTGCTATGAATATGGTATAACTTTAGCTCACGCCCGATTATTACCCTCAGAGGGAAATGGTCAAGCGGAATCCAAAGAACAAGAACTTGGTGACCATCATACGGAAGTTAGTGGATGAGAATCAATGGATGTGGCACAAGTCTCTCAGACGACGCTTTGTGGGCCGATCGTATTACTCCCAAGAGATCTCTCGGCATGTCACCTTTTCAAGTGTTATATGGCACTGATGCCGAACTTCCCATTTCTGTGGAACTTCCTGCTCTACGCTTGGCACGAGCTATCGAAGATGAAACTTTCCAAAATTCTCTTGAAAAGAGAATCATGTATCCGAAAAGCTCAAGAAAAGAGAGTAAGAGTGATCGATGGATCACCGAACATCAGAATCAAGTCAAGAAGTTATTCGATAAAAAAGCTAAGCAGAGGGATTTTCAAGTGGGAGATCTCGTCCTTTTGTGGGACAAGCGAAGAGAGCCAAAGGGCATGCACGGAAAGTTTGATTCCCTGTGGAGAGGGCCCTTCAAGATCAAGCAGCTCAACGGAGAGAATAGCTTCTATCTCTCATATCTGGATGGAACCGAGCTCCCGTTTCCTTATAGCGGGCAACATCTAAAATTTTTCAGGAAGTAGAGCTTGCTCTCTTCTTTGTACAGTTTGCTTTCGTTGTGTGTTTGTTTTTGGTTTGTTGTGTGTTTCTTTTCTCCCCCCCGTCACCCTTGTTTTTGACTCTGTTACCCAATGGATAGGCACATGAGATCTGGGATTCTCTACCCTCGAGTTTGCTCAGGGACAGTCCCCAGAAAGAGCCAGCTGTTATCCCGTAAAATTGACAAGGGCAATTTTACCGATAACCATACCAAAAATTTTGTTTTGATCCTTCGTTAGGGATCCCTTGCATTCGGAACGTTGCAAAATCCCTTTCTGGGAAATCTGGTTTCCGAACTTAGTCTTTTTGGTCTTTTTTGGCTGGGCGCATGGAATTACTATGTAACACCAACTTTTGGTGCGCCCCCTTTTAAGCCTTTAGCGCATGCTTTTCAAGTTGTCAAGCACACCTTTGGTGCACCTTGTATGTTGAGTCTTCCCTACGTGCGCCAAGGCGCATGCGCCTTCGTATTAACAAAACTTTTTTTGCACCATGTTTTGGTGCGCCAAAGGGCGCACATAATCTCATGTCGACATCCCTTTCGGTGCGCCAAAGGCGCGCTTAATTTCATGCTGGAAAATGCTTTCGTGCGCCAAAGGGCGCATGCTTTTCCATGTCGACAGCAACTTTCATGCGCCCTTTACAAAGTGGGTGGCGCATTTATGACTAGCTCACCTATATATATAAAATTTGCGCGCCCAAATGTCATTATCATCAGACGCATATCACGTGATTTTTATTCTCTGAGCCTGTCAGCCTCTGCCTCGTTGTTTTCAACGCATTGTGGACCCGTTTTCAAGATTTTCACTATTTATCCGGGTAAGTGCTCTTGTCTCTTCCATGTGATTTGCTTTCTGGTTCTTCGTGCTTGCTGGTTGGTTTTTGAAATACATCTTTTGAGCTAGCCCTCCCCCCCGTGCTATCTTTCCTTATTTTCCTCTTTCCGTGATCTGCCAAGGAGGATGTTATCCTGAAAACAATGGTTTGTAACCCTCCTGGTTTAAACCATTTCATACCCCAAGTAACCTTTCAAAGGAGGAACAGAGGAGAAAAGCAATCTGAACCATGTGAAGACCCCTCTGAGAGTGTTTTAGTTCACTGTTTCCCTCTTTTTCCTTCGCATCTGTCACCCCTGTAACATGATAAAAACCCACGCCAATGGCGCACCCATATACTTGCCTTGCGATCGTAAACTTCTGCGCCCCCAAGGCGCGCCTCTTTCATATGCTACAAGCGCTAACCTTGCGCCCTCTTTGGCGCGCCAACCTTCCTTGCTGCATCATGTTTCTATGCGCCAATGGCGCACCCAGCATCAGTGCAACACAGGCTTTATCCGCGCTAAGTACAAGGCTTTGAAGGTGCAGGCGCATCCCTCCTTACAGCAACATCATGTTGTGTTAACCCTTCGTGCGCTGCGCCATGGCGCACGAAAAGTTCCTGTTACACAAACCTTACATGCGCCAAAGGGCGCACCAAATCCCAGTGCAACATGAAAAGTCTATGCGCCAAAGGGCGCATCCTGTCTCTATGTAACACAATGTTTTCATGCGCCTTTTATAAAATGCACTCTGCAGTATCTATGCGCCATGCGCCTTTGGCACCAGTTTAACCTGCAACATACTTTCCCCATGTGCCTTACCTATTTCACCTGTAGTCGCAGCTTTTTCATGCGCCACGCGCCCGAGTCTCAAAATATCTAACTCTTTCTTCGCTAACATTTCAATGGAAGATCAAATGACTAATTCAACCTTTTTGGATTGGGTCTCGCTTCTTCTTCATGCAGATCAACAACTGAGTTCGAAAGAACATATGTCTACATCCAGCAAGAGACCTATCAAATCCAAAGGAAAGGCCAAACTTACAGAAGAAGAGATGAAATATAAATATCAGAGGGTCAGAATGCCCGAGTCCCAGGCCGAGTGTAGCATAGACGTCAGAGATTCAGAACTGGGACATATTGATATGGAGGAATTCTGGGCTAGAACTCAAAAAGTCACAAGGAGTCCATGGATGGACAAACTGATAGGCAGTGCCCTGCACTTCGCGGCGGAATCCCAGTCAGCGCCGTCAACAATGAATTCTTGATGGTGATTGCCCAAAGTTACAACAAAGACACAAGGTGTGTCGTAAACAGCAAGGGTGAGGTAATCATTAACCTCACTTCCCGTCACTTTGAGGGAATACTCGGCATACCTCACCACCGGCACTTTGTGGCCGTCAGTCAAGCAGATTGCATTAAGGCATGGGATGACAATGCAGATCAGTGTATGCAACTAATGAACGAGGTTTACTTGAAAAACAAAAAGGTAGTAACCCGGTGGCCCCAAATCATCCACCGCAGCAAATTCTCAGAGGAGCTCAGCGACACCATTACGTTCTGGCAGGTCTTCGGGCTTTCGACGCCCATTATTTCCATAAATGGATCTTTGCGTTACTTAGAGACCATGAACAAGAATATGCCTCGATCAACGCTTTTCTTTGGGGAGAGATTATAAGCGTGACAATCTCGAGCGGCTACAACATTCAAAGACAACAGGGAATTCCATATGAAATCCTACGTGGTCTACGCGGCAAAGATCGCCGAGGGACTATCCAGCCCGACGCGGAGTGGAGTTTGGCCTCAAAGTCAAGATATACAAGTACTACCGGAATTGAGGTGGAGAATAGCATCTCCCAATTCACAAAAGTTAACGATGTTTTTTCTATCACATCATCTGCCTACGAGGCCGAATATGACTTATGGTCGCACGACCAAAAGCATAGTGGCAGCCACGGAGAAATGGGGAGCCCTGTTCACCCAGTTTCCTACATTCACCTATCTAAGGGCTGCCAACTTTTAGGAGAGCCAACCAGGATACCAAGGTATGCTGGGCCTAAATCTGTCTCGCTTTGGGAGTCGGCAAGGCAAACTGATCACATACCACGAAAAATTCCTGAAAAGAAAGAAGGGTGGAACTCCTTTCCCCCTCACAGTGGGCCGATATACATGCTCTACCCACCACAAGGCAAAGGAAATGTTCACAGAACTGGAGTTACTCAATTTGAAACATGACTTCCCGGCCAGTGCCTACCTTCGATCCAAGGAACCTGTCGCAAGGGCAAAACTTGATCAATCCACGTCCCTCTGGATTGAGGACATTTACATTGACATCATCCATGAGGTGGAGCTTAGAAGAAAGTATCATTCTCGCCTAGCCTTGGCTCAAGCGAAATCGTCTAATATGGGATAGCCATTGTCCCCAAAGGCTACCAAACAACGGAAGATGAAATAGACAAGGTATATCTTCGACACGAGATGGGGACGATTGGCCCTTCCGGCCATTGATAGAACTAAGGCTCCTCGGACCATTGAGGAGAGGGTCAAGGAGAATTTGCGTAGAGATGTAACATTGGTGCGGATGAACGGCCTAATCTACCTCGAGGTTGATTTCACAACCTCCCCATTGGGTAACACACCTCCACGATCCAAACAGCACCCTAAAGGAAAGGGTAAAGGCATAGAAGGTGAATCCAGCGCCACTCAGAAGAAGCTCCAAAGAAGTCCTCCTTCCACCACACTGTACAGTGTAATAACTGCGCCTCGCAGAGAAAGAAGCAGAAGAGGAAGTTCCAATAGGCCCATCCACTCAGGATGTCGGCATTGCCACAACAACCGAGGTTCCTTCCATCCCTTCTTCTCTCTTCCTTCCCCTCCTCGAGTGACTCAAGCGACCATCCCTTTGGTCATGTCCTCTTCCCCTTCTTCTACTGTTCCCCTCGCCTCTTCGTCTATCTTCTCTTCCCTCACCGATCTGTCCTCCTCCATTTCTTCCCTCATCTCTCGAGCTCCCTTCCCCTCCTATGTCTTCCATTTGCTTCAGATTTCCCTTCCTCTCGTGGGCACTTCTTGGCTATTCTCTCATTGCCGCCGCCACGTGTCTCGGACGTTTTCCCTCTACTACCTTTGCAGCCTGCCTCCTCCTGCTTTCCGGTCCTTCTACCATAGGTCCAAACTGGATCTCTCGGCAGCTAGGTCAAGCAAAGAGGAAAGTTCCCATCGCTCCGATGGACTTTTCGTGATCCCATCTAAGGGGGAAGAAGCGAAGCTCCTGTCACGCGCTTCTCTCAAAGTGTTGTAGGGGAAAGAGTTATGGAAATCGCTTACCCCAATCCTCTCAAAGAGAAAAAGGATCTCTGTCTCAGCAGATTTTACGTGACCCAAGTCACAATGGGGACATCCTCCGAAAGTCTTCGTGGGGAGGCTCTTTCCATGATTGACGCCTCGCAAAAGCTTCAGAAACCAAGGAAGAGAAAAGGCAATCGAATGAGCAAAACAAATATCTCGCTCCAAGCCTTACGAAGATGGGTAGTGCGCTCCCACAACCGCGCCGAGACTTCGAGCTTCTCACCAGGAGAAAATTAACGAGTATGCCAAGATCGGCGAGCAGGGTATGGCCGTTTCCGCTTGGAGGAGCCAAATCCTCAAAGACAGCGAAAAAGTGATCGCCGAGTTCTCTGACTTGTACCTAAATATCAGTAAGGTGAATAAAGAGCTCCAAGCGTTAGCAGGGCCCATATCGTAAGAGCTGGAACATGCTAGATCGCGCAAAGACGAGGCCTTCCAACAAATGTTTACAATTTGTTCACCGAAGATCTGGTCAAGTTCGGCATCTTCGGCCATCCAAGGGCCCTCAACAAAATCATGTCCACTCTGGACTATCGGGTGGATCAGCTAGAATTTATTCTAGAAAAGATTGACAAAGTCAAGGAAGAAGCCCTGGATGCGATGCACCAAATGGAACGAATTGTTCTTAATATGTCGCCAGGGTTGCTTACTCCTTCCTTCACTTTAAGGAAAGCTGATGAAACCACCCGGATCTTCAAGGAGATCACTTCTCAAGGAACGGGGCCAGAGGTCACATTTGACACGGAGTCCATCAACAACCTGCTGGCCTGTAGGGACTTCATCGGGTTCCTCATTGAGGCGGAAAAGGACTTTTCCAAACTCCCAGAGAAGCTCATAGATGAGCGGGAGACTTGTGAGGCGATAAGCGATAGGCACAAGGATCCTTCTCAGGATCAACTTGGGCCAATAATCAACAAGTTCATGGAATACCGCTCTCAGTTCCATATCTCGTCACCTGAGGAGCAACAAAAGCAGTCCACCCCCTTTCGGCCGCAAGATGATGATGACGAATAGCTGCTTCTCTTCTTCTTCTTCTTCTTCTTCTTCCCTTTCTCTTCTTCGTCTTTCTGGAAATATCTGGAGTATGTTGATACAAATGATGACATCATCCATGTTGCATCATGGGATGATGTCATCCATCAAGTTGTAAAAAGTCAACATGACTTTTAGATATTTTGTAAATATCTTTGTAAATAGTTGTTGGCTCCTTTTTGCCTTCTTTTCTCTTCTTCTTCTATAAATACTCCAATACTTGTAGTATTGTGGGATGGATGGATATCTTTCAGATGAGAAATAGAAGTGAAGAAAAAAGACTTTGAGCTTTCTTGTAACAGAAGAAAACAATAATACAAATATTGAGACTTTGTGCTGAATAGTTGTGTTATGCATCAGACCTTTCTTATGTTAGATCTGTATGTGTTTATTCTGTTAGATTCATATCTACTTTTTTGTCATTTATTCATCATCAGTATTGCTTTGTTTGTTTATGCAAGTAGGTTTGGCTCTGTTTACTACCAATCCCAAAACATAAATCTTCTGACCTTTCTGCTTTGGAATTCATTTCTTTTCTTCCTTCGGACCTGCTCTTTCCTCATCTCCTCTTCCTTTCCTTTCTTTTCACATGATCGGAACACCCCTTTGGGATGAGATCCCAAACCCCGAAGGCGAATCTGTGAGACTTGTATAGATTCGCTTTGGTAGAATAGCAATAAACCGGTTTCGCGTTCTTTGACTCAAAGAGGGCTATGCCCTGCACTGCTGTTGGCTCGTCACATCCATAGATCTGTCCATGCGATGATTTTCGGACCAACAAGTTTACACATTAATTTATATCAGAACTCTTTATTACTTTTAATTTCAATCATATTATTTTTTTGAGATTGTGTGCGATGAAATTATGAAGCATGTATCTCAAAAGAAAAGGATTACGTACATCATGGGTTAAATATGAAACAAAATCGTTGATGTCTAATATTGTAAGATTTCACCTTGAAAACGTGCATAAAACATATATGTAATATGAAATTTTCCATATGTGGATTTATGATATAATTTATATAAGCATAAGTGTAAGATGTCTTTTATGGGTTAAATATAGGCAATGAAAGTGCATGAATAAGATGCCCCATATGAACGAAGTATAATAAAATAAATCCCAAAAAGATAATATGCTCCAAGTAAGAAAATGTAGTAAAAATAATCATAGGAATAAGCTATCCCATATGGTCAAGATATGCGAAATATTTAAATCACGAGGGCACTATATTTAAATGATATACCATTGAAAATAATATATCCTTTTGTGGGAAAGATGCAAGTGATGTGGATCATCAAAAATATATGATCAATGTAAAGTAAAATTATGGGTCCTTGTCCCCAATAGATGTATGATGTGAATCATGATAACATAGGTAAGTATGAAAATAGAATTATGAACGATGTGGATCGTGGCACCATAAAACATGGTAAACATTTAATGAAAATAAGTATGGTAGAAACCATGTCAAGCATATAATCAAGCACAAAGAAAACATCTGAGAGATGTTCAACATGGAGTAGGCACATTCACTAGTAAATACATGCCATTATAGACACGTAAACCTAGTCTTTAACACTTGGCAACATTAGATTTGACACTCTTTAGCACATTTGGATGATTGACATATATTTGGCTCTTTATCACACTTTCATTCTTTCTAATTTACCATACATCATCTTAGTCACCTTTATCTCCAAGTTATACCTACTCAGGATTAGTTGAATATATACAAGAATGTATTATAAAACCTACACATACATTCTCCATCTCACAAACCCATACTTGTAGTCTCCAAATGGTATCGTCTACCTTGGATCTGTTATTGTCGAATTTTATTGTCCTCCTCTACCATCATTTTCCTCACAGGGGAAATAGTTCCTTTTAAACACATGCACTTTCATTAGGTCAACCTAGGCTTAATTCATGGGTTAAAAATTGCAAGAAATTCTACTTAAGATATATATTATGTGCAAAGATGATATATGAATCATAATTGATATAAAGATCTTATAAACATGTAATGATTATATTTGGATAAATACAAGCTCTAGATATTTTATTAATACAAGAGTCATGTAGTTCTTTATTGTCTATATCAAAATTTAATTGTCTATCATTTTGCTCACATGAAATTTTAAATGATTCAAGTTAGATTTATTGACACTAAGAGATCTTGTTTCAAATTGTTATAAAAGATGTTGGAAAAGAGAAACTAAAACGAGGAAAAAATAATACTAAGTTTTAAAACTCATTTGTTATATATAGATATAAATGGAAATAATATTATTGGAGATACTAGGGAACAAAATTACATCATTAATGAACCCATCCTTAATATCATAGCAAGAAAGTTGTCAAATATGTATGCCAAATGACAAATAAAATAGATAAAATATTTTAAATTCCTGGAAGACATGAATATATAATATTCCATGTCCTTCTATATAATACCAAGTGGCTCTGCTCGTTGTTCAATGACCTATAAATTTTTTTCATGGTCTTCTACATCTAGTCTCCATTTTTTGCGTTGACTAGTTTTAGTCTTCACCTACTGCAATTGTAACCCTGTAGCAATTATGTGATGGGTGTAATGATACACCTTTTTTTCTGGTTTGTAATCAACAAAGTGAATCCCACTTTGGAGGGCTTTCACTTGTTGTAAGTATGTTCCCTGCACTACAACCGAGCCAATATAAAATGTTGTCTCTTCACTTGTTATTTCACATGTTAGCTTTGTTCTCTCTTCTGTGCAACGCAACAAGTAGTACTCCACTTTCTCAACATTGTCTTCTTCAGCAATGACTGCAAATACATCACCTACAAAAAAATGCAAATAAACATTCAATGATCCATGTATAGTATAAATATATATTTAATTATCAAATTATACAATCCTTTTAAATAAAACATACCTTGTTTAACCAGTCTAGATATGTGGTCATAATCAGTTGAAATTAATGGCACATCTTCAAAACTATCATCATGATCTGATCCATATGTGTCATCCACAACTAAAGGAACTTGCTTCCACTCACCTACATACCCATGTTTTTTTTATTGCACTCGACTGAATATGATTTTTTCATGCATTCATAACAAAAATAAGAATAATCTCTTATCTGATTGTCCGGTTATTGCTATCCATAGTCATCAAAGAGTGCAGACCACATCCATACTTTGTCCTTGATCAATACCTTGACTTAATCATGCTCAAAAGATTAGTAAATTTTAAAACAAACATCAAAATTCGAATAAACTTTTTTAAAGTTAATAACTTGTAGTTCACTTAATAAATCACATCAAGATCTACATATCTATGTTTTAAATGTGAATGTACCTATTATCTCCCAAAACAATCTATGTGGGGTTAAAGCATGTGGGGTGAAGCGTGTGATGTTAAAGCTGTGAGGTTGAAACTTGAACTGTAAAATGTTTCTTACACCATTCAACAATGGTGTGGGCATCAATCAATTGATCTCCCTCATAATCAAAGATTTGTTTCTTTAGAGCATGTTTGATGCATGCACCTACACCATTGTGTTCTCCCTTCTCATGACCACTCTAAAAAAACTCCATAAATAAGGAATTTTGTGATGATGATGATAATGGTGAGTGCAAAGAAAGGGCAAGAGGATTTGAATTGTGATGCGCAAAACCATCGACCAAATAAAATCTTGATCTATTTGTATTCCTCATTGATGAATATATTGAAAGAACAAACCAAAACAATGTTGCAAAAAGTGGGTGTCATGTTCCTTATCATCACTTATATAGAAGTGATACTCCTTGATCATTTGCTTCACATATGTACTTTCAACCCCATCCAAATCCAATTGTGTATGCCTATAAAATACTTAACCATGATAATAACAGTCAAGTATGATAATACTATGTTTGATTATTTTTGATGAGAAAATGAGTAATTCTCAGCAAAATCAACCACGGAAAATATGGAACCGATAGGGAATGTGTCTCTATTAGTCTTGAATTGTGTAGCCCTGCCACTTTGAATAGTGAGAATGT
The DNA here is from genome assembly GCA_018340775.1 of Taxus wallichiana var. yunnanensis. Taxonomy (NCBI): domain Eukaryota; kingdom Viridiplantae; phylum Streptophyta; class Pinopsida; order Cupressales; family Taxaceae; genus Taxus; species Taxus wallichiana. Next base: position 331,604,036 of record CM031237.1, on the reverse strand, counting down.
TTGATGTACGAGACTAATTAAACTTTGGAAAATTTGCATGAATGTAGCTGTGATGGGGATTTCCTCTTCTACCAAATCCAACCGAGTTGCATATTTTCCAAGCCTTTTGAACATTTTATGTATTTGAACCTACAAAATCAATTCATAACATGGACAAATTGTCATGTATTCATTGCAAGTAAACATAAAAATTAAAATAAAATCTAACATCCAAATTTAAAAACATAAATTTATATATATCATCTCTGCAATGACAACCATTTTAGCCGTGTCCAAATCTCCATTTGTTTTTGGCAATAATTTCAAGCCCCCACACTTATCACGAGACACCTTTGATGCAAGTCATACTGATCATCGACATGATCATTGAATATCGTGCAAAGAATTGAAGTTATGAATTCACTGACATGTGTAGGTGGGGCATTTTCTTCCCGTAACTTTCTATACACTTGAAAAAAACATAGATTTTGAAATACATTAATTTTAAATCACATCTCAAAAAATGATATTTAAACAAATTTCAAATATATAGATATAAATGAAAGCACACCTCAAAATATATATACATGATCTATAATTTTTTTTTACCTGATAGTGATAATCAAACTCAACGTGATAGTGACAACAACATGTGTCAAGGACTTTATCAGCTCGCACATACCAAGGCTTCAAATTTTCAAACATTCGTTGTCCAATCTTAACATCTGGATTTTCTTCTGTAAACTTTATGTACATCTCATGTTGAGTTATTTCAAGCCAATTTTTTATATGTTCATCATAGTTATTGCGAGTTATCCCATGTTTTAAAACATCCCTCACATTTGGAGAAGGACGAGTCCTCTTAGTCCAAAAATCAGAAAGTATCTTCACAAAATTATTCTCTATTTTATCAGAATGCGGATTTCTACACATTAGTGCCCAATTTCCTTCCATAGTAGAGTCATCCAATGTCTTCCTCCTCTTTGCATACCCTTGACCGTCTTTCTAGATAAACCCAATGCCTTGGAAATGACGGTAACATGATGATTCTTTGTTGTATCTTAACTTACAACTGAAGTTAATATTGCTCTATGAGAATACTCTTATCAGAAGACCTAGTTTTTGTACCCAAAGAACTTATTCCTTTAAAAACATTCCCAACAAATTCTTCTTCTACACGTTTTGAATTTTTCCATCCAAAATCAACACCCAACAATTCTAATGTTTCCCTCATATCAACATGATTCAAGAATGTAACCAACAAATGTGCTCTAGAAACTGTAGTCAAATTAACAAATTCACCATATATTATCTCTACACTTTTTGTTGTTTTCTTTCATGATAGTGGTTCTTGTTGGGAAAATTCTTTTAATTTTTGTAAATCCATCTTCACCAAGTGTTTCACATTTTTCTTGGGAAGTAATTCCATAACTTTTGTTATCACTTCAACATAATGTTGCACATCATGATCTGTGTCCATAAACATACACATGTGAGTACACCAAAATTTGCAAAAAAAAATTAACATACAAATGTGATTACACCATTAATGACCAAGCTAGTAAACACTTTAATATCTAAAAAATTAGCTTACTATCTAGTAAACAATAATATTAAGTTGACCAAGCTAAAATTGTATTTAGATAGCTTCATGAGGTCCTTCTTGAAATCTACTAAATATATATATATATATATATATATATATATATATATATATATATATATATATATATATATATATATATATATATGGTGTTAGAGCTATCTAATTTTCAAATCAAACCTAGACCAAAAACTTTCAACACATAAAACCCAAAAATATTGTACTATATTTAAAATATTGAGTAAACATCACTAATAATTTAATTACGAGCTCAATAGGGAAGAGAGAGTGTAGAAGAATACATAAGTTGCATTGTCCAATTCAAAATGATGTCCTCTTTAGAATGCTACCAAGATCTACCACAACGTTTATACCCAATAAATTTCATAACAAAAATTATTTTCAAATGTCATATTATGTACAATAGGTTATATTTAAATTTTGTCAATTTACATCTATATATGAGATCATTATTAATCCAATACACGACATATAAATTATATAAACTAAAAAAATGACTCTCAAAATTCAAAATATACTATCACGTGAAGGTCAATATTAGAGAGTAAATTGTAACAATTTTTTTAATGAAAGGTATGGTAGACCATCAAATATATCCCCTAGATTAATCACCTAGGTGGGGGGTTAACCTTGTTTTCGATGACACATACCATGTGCAATTGTATAGCCTAGTAATTTTTATGTATAGCTTTTGTATCATAGTATTGGTAGAAAAATAGGATGTAGTGGTCAATCGTAAAATAAGGGGTAATATTTGGAATCCCATGATAACAAATGTTTTGAACATTTATTACCAAGTGACCCACCCACGACATTAATGCACTTCAATCCAATTTCAAATATTTCTACTTGGGAAAGTTCAAGAAACTTAGATAAATAAGGAAAATTGGTTTTAAGTAGAATCACTATATAATATACCATATATTGGTACTTAGGGTTAAAATCAAAGAAGAAAAACCAAATACGTGTAAGGTTTATTGTTGTTTTGTTGATCATTGTTGGAAGGAATTTAACAATATGAATTCCCAAATAGATTCTAATCCAACATCTTTGAGATCTACATATTCCAAGGCATTTGAGTATTCTTTTGATGACACTTGATGAGAAGGTGGTTGGACAGGTCCGAACTCATACTGGTTTTACACTAGATATCAATATCATCATTAGTATTAAACATGGTTGTCCAATTTCTCCTACTTTGTTTGTTCTCTACATAGACAAATTAGAGGATGCCATTATAACTTTAAAGGAAACATATGATGATTGCACGTTCTCTATGATATAACCATTACTATTTTTTAGTTGTTTTTGACATCATTCTTATGTCAAATGATTTTATTTTCACATGTATTATTTCTATTGTTTTAGGTTATGGGATCCTATCAAAACCCTTGCCTTTACCCAATCTAAAAAACATATTATCATATTTAAACCTTAGAACTAAAAAAAAATTACGATCTATCAAGGGTTTCTATACATATGTACCAATTTTTGCAGCCTTGTCTTTCACTTGTTGTGTCTTCTCTCTCTCTTTGTGCCTTCCTACGAACAGATCTTCTAGCATTCTTCTCTACATTCTCTTCCTCGGTATATTTTTCGTTTCTCATTCTTTGCATTTCCCATGATTCATCCACTTCGATAATTTTCACTGCACACATAAATCGTGATAGATCTGAATGTCTAAGAGTAAACTCGATACAAAACTATATGTGCATGCAACTCTATTTATATACAAATCTCAATAGAAATTAGGTTATTTTTAATTTTAGTTTTTTATAACTTTAAAACAACTTTTCTAATTTTAATAGAATTTATATTTAATATGTAAAACAACTTTTCTAATTTAATATTACATATTTTTGGTTAAAAACAATAAAAAAACAAACTTAGTTTAAAACAAAAAAATATGTAAAAAACTAAATTTAAAACATTAAAAATGAACAATATTAAATAAGTAACTTGTAAAACATTAAATTTAGAAGGGGAGACACAATTGTAAAACATTAAATTTAGAAGGAGACGTTTTGGTGGTGCTTTGGTGGCACGGGGGGTTCGCGCAAACCATGTTCGCATGAACCCCTCGAGTGGTGTGACGTGGCGCCTGGGTGGCACATTTTGGCTCCAAATCCTTTTGGAGGATAATTGTGAGCCAAAATCTGCCACTCAGGTGCCACGTAATTAGGGTAAATGAACTAGTTAAATTACAAAATTTTGACACAAAATTTAGATTTTTATTAGCTTTCTAAAAATATAATTTTCATTTTAAAATTTTGTTTTGTTATTTATTTTTTAATTTTTACTAACATACGGTAATTTGAGACAATCAATAGTAGACAATCAACCAAATTTGAAAAATAGTAGAATATATCAAAAAAATTGAAAAAATAAAATTACTATTTATTGAAGTCTTCTTCGTACCTGTGAAAAAAACCTCAATTTCGATATAAATCTTAAATTTTATTGGCATAGACATATGTACACTATTTATTTGAAAATATTTTTACTAAATAATTAATTAAAAAAATATAAGTCAAAAAAATATGAAAATTTGACAGAATCTCAAAATTCAAATCTTAAAAATACATCTAAAATTTCATGGTCAAAAAATAAATTTTCATATAAATAAACCACCCGAGGACAGTCATTACTCTTTTATAACATAAGAAACAACGTATGAAAAAAATTAAGAAAAAGACCATATTTTTTACCAATTTTATTTTTTAAAAATATACATGTATTCTAAACTCTAAACACAACATTTCGTTAGTTTGTGGAATTTCATGAATGTGTACGGTTTTGTGGCTATTACCTTTAGAAAATCAATGAAACTGAAAATTCATGTTTATAAAGGTACAAACCATACCAAAAAGTGGGACATTTTATTGTGCTTTGAAAATATTATTTAAATATTAAATAATACAAATATTCAAACCATATGTTCACACTATAAACACTAATTTCCTAACATTCACCCCCTTAGAGTGAACATGGGTGAGTTACATACAGTACTACTCATGTTTTACAATACGATGGTTTTCAAAGAGTACCATAAACTCCAACAGGTTTTCTAGTGGAACCATTAACCACTTTGTATGTGATTTTCTAAGAGATTCACAAACTCTCAAATTGATTTTTTATTGGACCACCTACCACTTTCATAGCGAGTGTACACGTTTCCTCATCCACAATTTACAAAAGAGAACAAAATATAGGAAAATATGTTCCTTACTATGAATAGGAATTATCCATCTGTTCTTTATTTACTACCACACATGTTGAAATTAAACACATCGAACACAACTGAAAAAACATGGCCACCAAAGCAATATTGTGGCCTCATCAATGGTGCTGATGAGAGGTCGCTAAAACACCTCCTTCCTCTCGTTGCCTCCAGCCTCCATTGTGATGCTACTAACTCAACTGAATTTGTCTTTGAGTCTCATTTTACAATTCTATTGGGTGTTGGTTTCAACCGATAATGCACCCCCTCACTATGGACGTTGCGTACAAGTGAAAATGCGTCTGATTTTTGACAAGTGGGGCAATTTTTTTTTATAATATACTTTTACAATGACTCACAAATCTACAATGATTCGACACTTTCGGATGACTGACTATGACACAACAAAGTTGATAATTTTAATGGAAATACACAAAAATGATTCCTAAGAGGTAGGACATAGATAATATGACCACAACTAAACAAATGGCTTGAGATGAATGATAATATATTGAAGCACAAACCAATGTATGATTAGATCAAACTCACACCATATCTAATCGCCATTCCAAACAGATGCAGAAACAAACTTTGACAAAAAAATATTTTAATCATATACAAATTCCATAATTTCTTCAAATGCCAAAATCTATTTCACGTTTTCTCTTAAACCAGAAACTGGGTTATTCTAAAATTTTAACAGTAGAGCGATAAAATATGTATCTTCAAACCCAAAAAAATTCAGAAGATTCGGAATCTGGGTTTTTGATAAAAACACAATTTATCATTTTTTTCTTGAAGATTAGAATCCAAAAAATGGCCACAAAAGCTTAAAAACTCTCATATCTACATCCTAGAGGCTACGGTTTTGTCTTGAAATGAATCTCATAGCCTTTCCTTTCCTGTTATGATACCAGATGATGCTAAATCTCTAGATTTGCATAAATAAATTCAACAACAATAAATCAAATTAACTCATGAAATGGAAAGTATAGAAAATACAGAGAAAATGAAAGTAGAATGGAGCAATTTCTATTGAATATTAGAGGGCATTTTATACAATTGCTTTCTCCTATAATCATAGAGTCAAGTCTCATCACCTTATCCCCATATCTCTCCTCTAATCCCTAAGCATACTCCCACACCCCTATCCATGAGTTGTGCATGACAACTAATTGTGCACACTCACATATTATTTAAATATTAAATAATACAAATATTCAAACCATATGTTCACACTATGAACACTAATTTCCTAACATGACAAAGATTAGTTTTAAGTGGTAATACCAAGTGCATGTTATACCCCAAATAGTGTCGTCAAAGAGTAATGTGGTGATGAGTTAGGATTAGCTACTAATTTTTAAATGAGTAATTACATGGCGAGATCCTTGTCCCATTCTTATTGGAGTCGTTGAAGCCATTTTGGTATGGGCGTGATATTGTAATGCCCACTTTGGGACATCGGAAAACCGGACCAAGGTAAAGAAAAATTTTGGGTAAAAATTATTATTATTATTTTTTACAAATAAAAGCTAATCTTTGGACTTTTCCGACCCCAATAATAATTATTTTATATAAATTTGATTTACACAAATTAAATTTCTAACCTAAATTTCTATTACAAATTATGATTACTCTACTAATCATTTAGTAGGATCACATTTGAAATTCTACACACCCCTTATTATTTAATTAGATTCCCCCCCCCTTTTTATTAAATTTGTCCTCATACACCCTTCTTTTATTTTATCATGGAATCCCACAAAATCCCATGACTTGGAAAGTGTAGGGATAAATCTCCACCCTTGGATGCTTTTACTTTTAACCCTCAGATCTAAAACCCTAAAATTTCCCTAAAATGTCTTTATGATTTATTTTCCTTTTCTTTTCTCTCTATTTGGTTTTATTGTTAGTTCTTCTTTGTGAGAAGTTATGGAGATTTTAGGAATTCATGGAGTTATATATGGTTTCATGATTTATATTTGTATTGCAGGTGATTGAGAGAAGAGTCCTTGGATTCTTTTTGTTATTTATTTCCTACCCTTTCGCTAGGGTCTCGATTTTGTATATATATATTTTTATATATAATTTTTTTCTTTCATTCCAGGATATCTCTCGGTTTTCGGTGCACCCAATTTTCTTTTTGTTTAGAGAAGGAAAAAATTACATATATATTATTGAAACCGAATTCAAAAATATGGAGAAGCAAAATCTGAAATTTAATATATACCGGGGGTGGTATATGGAGGTTGGATTTATGGTGGAGGTGAGGGGATCCACACATACGGGAGGTGTTGGGTTGGGGTTTGGGAAAGGGGTGTGTGGGGATGGACAGAGTAGTTCTGAACCGCGTGGAGGGGAGATAGAATGGTGGCTGATGTGTGTTGGGTGCGCGCAAGTAGTAGGGATGGCTGCGTAGAGGAGGAGGTTGGTGTGGGGCGGGCGAACAACGTGGAGGAAGGGGATAGACCACGCCAGGGATGGTAAGGGAGGATTTGTAAAGGATGGAAAGTGGTTACTTGAGGAGGGATGGGGAGGGGTTCGGCCCTCCCCACAAAACTTGTTTTCCTTTTTTTTTTTGTTATTTTTTTTGTTTTACATTTTTTTATAAACTTTACTTTATATTAACAGAAAATAAATGAATTTTATGTTACATCATTTAAATGATTGTATAATTATAAATATATATATATATATATATATATATATATATATATATATATATATATAAAATTTATTAATAATAATACATTTCTATTATGAGATAACAAAAATATATAAATTGAAATAAAATCATTACTACATCATTGTATGAAATATAACAATTTTCAGACACGATTTAATACGTTAAAAGTTCTAACCTTGTTTGATAATGAAAAACATTCCTTATTTTTACAAATGTATAAATATTTCTTTCCCCACAATATTTATTTTTACAAATGTATAAAATATTTATTTTTACAAATGTATAAATATTTGATAATGAAAAACATTCCTTTTTTAAATCTCAACTTCCATGTAACCTTAACTTCCCTTCAAAAGTATTAACTAACTTTCGTAGATCTTAACAAGGAGATTCCAACAAGGAAGGAGACACATTTTCTGTTAGAGCAAATAACATGACAATATTTTTTTGTAATAAAATATAAATCTTAAATGAACCAACTTTCATTTCAAAAAGGAGATTACAAAAATGATTCATTCATTTTACAGCCTTCCTTTTCAAATGAACCTATGCTCTCAATACCATCTTTCCAACATATTAAATGTATTTAAGAAGACACAATACAAGGCCTCTTTACAAGCTTGAAGTAGATCATTCAACTAAAGTGAAGCAGATTTACAAGTGATTCCAAAATTACAAGAGGATACTTTTCAAATCAAGGAGCTATCCAAATAGCCACATTCAAGAGATTACAATGCAAGTAATGTTTCACAAATATTTGAGAGTACAAGGAGAGACCAAGATGTCATATACTCCAATCCAACTTCCAACTTGTGATCCAAACTTCAAATGTCTCCAAACGAATTCAACACAAGGAGAAGAAGAGCTTGTTTAACCATCCAACCATAGGAATCATTATATGCCTTTCCCAAGGATGGGATGCATGCTAGCCTCCCCCAAGCCCATGGGAAAGAGGACAACTATCCACAATATGCACAAGAGAGAGGGTGAGCAAACAACATTTCATCCACACAAAAATAAAACAAATTTCCAAACAAGACTCCAACTTTGTAAAGATGAAAAGGAGGAGAACCCAAGTCCTACCTCTAAAGTGGGGAAGAGAAAAGAGAAGTTCTCAAAAGTTATAACTAACATTAAGTGCACAAAATAAAGATCTCCATATCCTCCTTATTTCTTATTTCATTCAACCCCTCCTTATTTCTCACCCTTTCACCAATCCTTCTTGGAAGGATTTTCAAACCCCAAAAGGGGTTTCCTCACCAAGAATGGGGAAGGAGGTTCAAGCCAAATGACCCACCTTCCCCACCTCAAACCATTTGAGGGAGTAACTAAATCCTCAAGGCTTGCCCATCAAGCCTATATGGATTGAGAGGAAAATTCCCTCTCTCCCCAAAAAATCCAAAACTCCATCATGCCATATGATGGAGGGAGTAAAATCAAATAAAAACAAACATGATATTATACAACAACAAACATTTCCAAGAAAACAAATAATATCTAGCATGTTATAACAAATACAATGAAGCTCAAGAAGCCTACCTCAAAGAAAATATCTCCAAAATCAATCTCTTCCACTTCTTGACCCAAGCAAACTCTAGCTCCAAATCCACATGACTCCAAGCAAAAGCTCCAAAACCCAAGTTCTCTTCTTTTCCCATGAGGGAGAATTTGAAGAGGGAAATCAAAAATCCTCACAAATGAGGGGGTGACATGTGTCACCCCTCTCTTCCCTCAAGGTCAAAGATGCCAAAGATAAAAGAGAGAAAGGATAAAATGACTTTTAGCCCTCTTCTCCCAAATTACTCAAAATCATAACAAAACAATCTTGTGCAACTTTTAACAAAGCACACTTATCCATACCCCTTACATGGATGTGACCAAAGGGAGGCAAAAAGGGAGGGAAAACTCCCTCTAGCCTTGGAAATAAGCCCCCTACCTATTAGGTAGGGTCCAAGGGCTCATTTTCATGTTAAGGGAACTCCCAAACTAAAAAGGGGTCCCTAAAAATGCCTAAAATAACCCAATTTCGGGTTTGGAAAATTTGGCACAATGGTAGAGGGTGTGGGGCCCACCCAAGGGTTCACATGTGACCCTAAACCCTTTTGATTAAGTACATCATTAAACAAATTCAAAACTTAATGCAAGTGGGGTCATTAATTCCCCAAAACAAGTTTACAACACAAACCAATTACCTAAGCAAGATTAATAATACAAGACATATTACATTACAAATGAGGGTCACCCATGGTGCCCAAAACAATAATTCTAATGCTAAGGCCTCATGCAATGAACACGGCTAGGACTTAGCCCCATGGGAACTGCCAGTGCAAAATTGTGTAGCTAGCACAGATAAATGACGTTCTCCTGTGACCTGTCACCTGCACATTCATTGCACACATTAAATGCACTGTCAATACAAGAGTAAACTATCCGCTTCACTAAGCGAATAAATTCAAACATGTAAATTAACGATATCACCATCATCAACGTGGAATGCACAATCTCACACAATTCATCGTATGTTAGGTATTACAATACATACAAATGTCATATCACCATGCCATCATGTATCCTTTTCAAAGACAACGAATTATGTTACAAAATCAAGGTACGTGACTAAGCTAATTATCCAACATATAGGAATTAGGCCCAAATCGCATAGAAAAGTGTTAGTATCCACAATCTCAAATAAAGAGTGTCAATCTACTAATCTAGTCAAATTGGTGTTTCACGCTCCAATTTCACCATACATGTCCATGAAGGCAAACCAACATATCATAATGTCCAAAAATATGTCAAAATCCATGTTAAGTCATAACTATGGGCTAAGAATTCAACAGGTAATTGAGGCTAGAAAATGTGGGCACTACGAGATACTATGTGCAGAGGAGACTTGATCCTTGAAGGTGTAAGAGAGGGCATTTGCATCCACATTTCCTTTCCTTTCTTATAGGTGATATCATAGTCATAGCCCATGAGTTTGGATACCCACATATGTTGAGTAGGAGATGAGAACCATTGTTCTAGGAAGTAAGTCAGACTATGATGGTCAGTTTTGATGCAAAAATACGTCCCTAATAAGTATGGTCTCCAATTTTGCATTGCATTTAAAATTTCCATCATATCTTTCTCATAATAGAAAAGACCAAATTACGTCTAGAGAGGTATTTTTGGTGAAGGAAATGGGGTGATCTTCTTGGAGGAGAATTGCACCAAGGCCATTTGCATATGAATCACTTTTGATGATGGAAGTCTCAGTGAAATATGGTATGACTAATACAAGTGTACTACACAGCTTGTTTTGAGGCTTCAAATGCATGTTTGGCCATCACATTCCATGTAAAAGAATATTTTTAGCATGGTTGTCAATGGGGCTGCAATATTTCCATAATCCTTAATTTTTTTCCTATAATAGCCAGTGAGACCCAAGAACCCGCAAAAGCTTTGGATTGTGTTGCGGAGTGGCCAATTATTCATGACATTGTTTTATTTTGGGTCCACAAAGACACCCTCCACCAAAAAAACATGTCCAAGATATTCCCCTTATGTTTGGCCAAAGGATCACTTGTAGTAGTTGGTGCACAATTGATTATCTGCATGACAATTTACAATTCCCTACCAATGTGTTGTAGATTCTCTACCTTGGTTTTACTATAGATCAAGATGTCATCAAGAATATAAGAATGAATTGATGAATGAAGGGATGAAAGAGTTTATTCATCAAGATTTGAAATGTATATGGGGCATTCATAAGCCCAAAGGGCATGATTGAAAAATCATAGTGACCATCATGAGTTTGAAATGTCATCTTAGGAATATCCTCCTCGTGAAGATAAATTTGGTGATACCTAGAGCGAAGATCCAATTTGGAAAAAAATAACGCCATGAAGTTGATCCAGAAGCTCATCAATAACTGGAATAGGGAATTTATCCTTGATAGTGATCTTGTTTAGTTCCCCTGAAATCGATGCATAGATACCACGAGCCTTCCTTTTTGTAGACAATTAAAACCGCTGAGGAATATGGACTAGTGCTAAGATGAATGACTCCCTCCTTGAGAAGTTTCTAGATGATATTTTCAATCTCCTTTTTTGTAATAATGGGTACCTATAGGGATGAATGTTGGCGGGAGAAATTACTAGAATGATATGTATACAATGATCCTCTGGATGTGAAGGAAGAAATCCCATGGGCTCGGCAAAAACAACAACATGTTTGTTCAAAATGGCCTATAAATTTGTAGGGGTGCTTGAAGAGGTAGTGGAGTTATTTCGATAGAAAATAATTGAGAAATGACCCCATATGATCCTTTCTTCAGAATTTTTTCCATATGATGGAAAAAAATTGTTAGGAAATAAGGGATAAAATATGCGGAACAATCCCACACAAAATCACAATAGTAGAAACTAATATGTAGAAAAATATTACATATATGAAATAAAAGTGCATAAAATAAAAGAACACAACACAAAGACAATATTTAATGTGGTTCATCCAATTTGAGCTACATCCACCAAGAATCACTTGCTTAGATTTTATTACAAGAGACATGTTTCTCTCAATCAATACCCGGATCTGTTTGGAGCTGTTTCTGTTAGAGTAGGTATTTACCTTAGCTCATGTTCACCTAGGTACTTTATTTACCTTTATTGTATTTATCCTCACCCACTTATGTGTGTGGATATTTATTTTATCTTATTTAGATATTAGGAGATATTATCTAGTTGTTAGGTATAGTTCTTTCCTTGATCTATGGTATTGACTAGTTCTTTCCTTGATCTATGGTATTGACTAGATCCTTGATGTCTATTTCTCTCCTAAATCTATGGTCTTGACTAGTTCTTTGATGACTAGTTATTTCCTTGATTTATGGCTTGATCTACGACCTTGATTGGTTCTTAGATTGTTATTCCTTGCCTATTTAAGCAAGGCCCATTCTCAATGTATTGCATTGAGTTCCATAATAATATATGATATTATTTTCATTTGTTTGTAAAGGTTTTATGTAAAGTTATTTTGGTGAATTACTTTGATCTTATTGATCGTGGTGTTTGATTAGCATCTATGTTCTTGGCTGCAGACGATCGGTTATCGTTCCTTTCGAGTTATTCATTGCCTATTTAAGTAAGGCCCATTCTCAATGTATTGCATTGAGTTCCATAATAATATATGATATTGTTTTTCATTTGTTTGCAAATGTTTTATTAAAATTATTCTAGCGAATTACTTACATATTATTGATCGTGGAGTTTGATTAACATCTATGTTCTTGGCTTGTACGATATGGTTATCATTCCTTTCATGCTCAACAAACTCTCCTGAATTCACACTTGGACTCACACACATCTACAATGATATGTCATTCCTACATCAATATGCAACTATTTAAGCAATTTTACAATCTTGTGGGTACCAAATCCATGGGCCCAAAACACCCCATAAACCTATGGGCTAAAAATCCTTCCCATACGAGAAGATCACGTTTCTCGAACCCTACTAAGAAAAATGTGGAGAGTGTATAGTCTTCAACACTTCCACACATGAAAATAGGCTCCAAAACATAAAAAAATAATACTAATGGAGCCTAGATCAAGACCTTTTAAGGCATATTTTCTCCCATTATCAGAGAACTACACCTATAGCTTAGAGAAATCCCATAAGATGGGTCCAAGTGTCTGCAACCATTGAGATCCTAAAATGACATCACATCTACACAGGGTAGGAAAAAAATTTCAGAGAAAAGATTATAATATCTCATTGCAATAAAAAAATCATGACACTTTCCCTTACAATGCAATGTACCACCATTAGTAGTCATAACTTCAAATCTAGAACATATATACAAAACGAGTTTGATTGTTCGGTCAACTATGGATTAATAGAGTTATATGTGCTACCTAAATCGATAAGGATGGTGAGAGGATTTTTTTGAAATACCCTTTTACCTTCATGGTTTGAGGATTGGTGACTCCTACCAATATGTGAATTGATACCTCTAGTTGAGAATATTTAGGAGGGGAGTCATCCAATTGAGACTCGTCTTCTTGGGCTTCCTAAGCATCTTCCTAGTTTTCTGGTTTCGGGGGTGATTCGAAATCCAAGAGTTACAGTTTTTGTTCCATATGTCAATGGCCCCTAATGAACTTGTCATCAAAATTGTAACATAGAACTTTCTCTTTATTCTCCTACAATTCACCAGTAAGACATTTGATTAGGGTTCTCTTTGGAGGAGGCATTGTGTGAGAAAACTGAGCTACTAGATTTTTGAATGAAGTGAAAACAAAAGGTTGGCACTATATTGTGATTTTGTCCTTGACTAAATTGGCTAAGCCCAATGCTTCCATCATGGTATTAGGTTTATTTTTTGAATTTTGAGTGGATTGCCTCCTTGATCCCACTTATGAAATAGCTCTTGAAAAATTCATTTGACAAGCCTTCCGTGTGATTGTCCAATTTATCAAATTCCATCTAGTAATCATAGAATGATCATGTTTATTGGAGTTTGGTGAGATATTTGGTGAAGTCATCATAAGAAATGGGACCAAACCAATCCAGAATAAGGTATGCAAACCATGACCACTCGGTTCATCATGAGATTTTAAATACCAGTGGTACCATCATAGGGATTCTTTTTCCAAGTGGAAAGAAGCAATATGAACCTTGTTTACACTGTAGGTATTATGGAGACTCAAGAATTGGTCTGCCCAATATATTAATCCACTTGGATCTACACCATTGAATCAAGGAAAATCAAGTTTTGGACCTCACGGAAGATTTGGAGAAGGAAACTATGTTTTGAAGTGGAATCAATATGAAGCTTGCTAATGAGGATGCAATTTTTCTAATTGAGTACTCACATCATTTGTGTGAGTTTAGAAAATTGTGCTTTTAATGAGGTGATTTCTTCCTCCATGATTTTTGTCCTAGCACAGGTGACAACCATGACCAAAAGGGGTTTTGAGGGTTTGGAAAAGGCTATTTGGAGTTATATGTTAAAGTGATCAGCTTGAAAAGATGATTGCAATGGTATAACTTCTTCGAGGACCCAAATTATATTGGAGACTATCCACGGGGCTAAAAATAACAATTCGTGTGGGGAATTTTTTTGGAAAAAATGAGTTGGTGTCAGAATGATCTCTACATCCTGAAATTACGAGTAGTGAGGGTGCCTAGAAAAGTGGGAAAAATTAATTTTTTTACCAGTAGGGTTTTCAAGTTAGGGAAAGAGGGGGAAACAAGTGGGGAAGTAAGTTGGATAAACAAGTTTGGAAAAAAGTCGGAAATAAATTCAAGGAAACATGTCGGGAAAATAGGTTAAGGAAATAGGTAAGGGAAACAGTCGGGAAATAAGTCAGGGAAGTAATTTGGAGAAACAATTCAGGGGAACAAGTTGGGGAAACAAGTCAGGAAAATAAGTTGGGGTTTTAAGATTGAGAAACAAGGAACAAAATCCCCCACGCCTTTCATTTGTAATTCATTGAGATTTGAATTTTCTTTTACAAGTGAACCATCCTAAAAATAGCTTTGATACTAAATGTAATGAATGTCATGTGATATATTAAGGAGAACAACAAAATGTGGTAAAAATTAGTTTATGAAACAAAAAGTTTGAAATTGCATTAGCAGATCACATGCCACATTGAGGGGGAAATCTCCTTTGAGCAAACTCAATACAATAATATTCATGGTTGCCTTTCTTGGCATAAGAACTCCATATTATATACTAGTTCTATTCTAGAAACTAGTACTACCCATGCATGTGGGATTATTCTTAATAGCTCAAGGGATGCCTTATAAAGTATACAAATTGGTAGAATCTATTAAAATAATAATGCAAAAGGAAGGGTAGGTCAAAGGGCCTTAACTCATACCAATATTTTGATTAATGTTTCATATGGTTATGAACCATTAGGTCAATCTTAAATGCTAAAGATAATGATGTTGGTAAAATGTAAATGATTTGTTGAATAACAATTCATATTGTTATATTTGATTTACTCGTAATATTATAAATGGTTTATTAGTTTCCTATTTTGTAGGAGGTAGTTTTTCTACCTCCATGTCTATATAATAGCCATTGTAATATGAAAAATTAATGTTGAGAAATCAATCTATTTAATTGTGTGAATCTATGCCTGTACCATCTGAATTTGGTATCCAAACGAATGTGATTCCTGTAGGTTTTCAATATGGACTGTTGATTTTTTATGGGCACCGTTCAAATAAATTTCCCGTGGATGAAAATATCTTGATTTGTAAATGATTTCCGAGTGTCCTCTGACCTCTAATTGCACAGTTCGTATTCCATCTATTCCTCCATCGGTCAATGTTCCAATGGATATTCTTTGGTTTTGTTATTGGAGTTTATTTGCAAAACATGCCTCTCTAGTCACTATTTGCATGGGATGTCTCTGCCAGATCAATATTAACTCATATTTATATGCTTTGCAAGCTTGGATATGGTTATATCTTTCACATGCTACGTGGTCACAAGGAGATTCATGGACAATAAATGAGTTCCAAGTTTAAATATCGATGTTATTCCACGATGAACCTCCATTATATTCTAAAAGGTAATATTGGTTTATTACTTTTTGAAAAAATGCTTATTTTGAGTTTACGTTGTTATTTAAGAGTTAAAAACTTGAGTCTATGGTATTAAAATAATTAGTGTGTACACGTTGTATGTTTTATGGTCAAATAGATTATGCCAAAATCGGGAGTTATAGTTAAATTTGCATTGTCTGTCAATGTAATTAAAATGTCAAAGTACTGTTTATCATCAAAAGATTCATCAATTTGTGTGAAAGTCATTTAGGTGATTTTAGGATTTTGATATTGTCTTGTTAATAGTTATTTTGTAAGTTGTCATCATGAGTTAGAGTCAAAATATTGTCAAAAATAAATTTCCTTATAGACACATTTTCGGTGTTACCCAAGACGTCGAAAAATAAAGTGTTTCACATTGTGGAAGGAGACAAAAAAGTACAATGTGGAAATATATGTGCTTCATATTCACATTCTGTTGATTTAGTAGAACGTATATCGGAGGATGGAAGCAAATAGAGGTTGGAGGTTGATCAACGACCTCTCATCAGTCACCAACAATGGGGCCGCATCAAGGTTTGGTGGCACATTTTATTTCAATTGAGTGTTTTGTTCCAATTGTGCATGGTGTGCTTTCCGTTGTGTTTGCGAAGTTCCAGTTTCAGTGTGTTTTAGATTGCAGTCTTCTTGTTTGTATAAGTGGAAATTTCATATTGAGGGGGAGAACATGATCCAATGTTCCATTTCCAGTTTTTAGTTTGTAATATGTGAGAAATTTTTCCTATGTTATTCCCTGCAAAGTGAGATATTGATGAGGGATGATAATAGTACTTGGCACATCATGATGTGGTTATAGGTAAACCACTGAAAAACATTATTTTTGGTTTGTGGTACTCCACTTGTAAACCCACCATTTTTGTTTGTGGTTAACCATTTGAAAACCATACATCTGGGTTTGTGATCATCCTGAAATAAAAATCACCAAATCATGAAGGAAGGTGCAAGTACAAAGGTATGTTTTCCCCATGTTTTCTCTAGGGGGAATGCTAGGAATTTATTAATTAGTGCTCATGGTTATGTTGGTAAAATGTAAATGAGTTGTTGAATAACAACTCATATTGTTATATTTGTTTTACCCATAATATTATAAATGGGTTATTAGTTTCTATTTTGTAGGAGGTAGTTTTCCTACCTCCATGGCTATATAATAGCCATTGTAATATGTAACATTAATGTTGAGAAATCAATCTACTTAGTTGTGTGAATCTGTGCATGTACCATAATTTTCAAGATAAGAATGAGGTGAAAAATATAGTCAATACGACATCACAACGTAAACATTGTTATTTATGTATCTAGGAAAAATACACTTCAAATGATTATTTGAGAATCCTTGCCAACTATTTACATGATTTTCTTGAATGCAACATGGTCACTTTGTCTCCTCAACATGAGATTGATTCATATAAACCTCCACCATATGCATATTGTTATTACTATAGAGTTTCATTACAATCCACAAAAAAAAAAAATGGACATAAGGTCTAGGACCTAATTAATAATAACACTATTCAAGTAGAATGACACAAAAACACATTGAATAAATTAGTTTTAAAACCTAATCAAAAGTAAAATTAATTATAGATTCACTCTTGATGATGGAACATCCAAGGTCCAAACAAATCTTGCACAATTTTTTTGCTAACTATGGGTGTGCTTGAGGATGGAGAGCGCGGAAGAATATAGAAAGTGTGGAAGAGTGAAGTGGTGATTGTGTGGAAGTGAATAAAGGCTTTGCACAATGGATAATAAGGAAGAGTGTAGTCTATGTGGAGAGCATAGTAGAATAAGGCACTCAAAAGTGCACAAAATTTTGGTATGGCACAGAGTAGAGTTGGGGGAACAAGCAACGTATGAGAGAATAATGCATAATGATTTTGTGTAGGAATTTTGGGATAAAAGTAGTGTTTGACCTAGCCTAGCTAACTAGAATCACACTAGAAGCTTAAGGTAATGCAAAGAAATTTTGAGCAATGAAATTGAATTTAAAGTATGCACATAAGAATCAATGAAAGGATTTCACAATAGCTTGGATTTCAAGGAGGCACGTGAATGATGTTTGTAGGAGGCTTGAAAGCCCAAAGTTTCACACAAATAGTGGAAAAAGGTGAAATCAAACATATGAGTGCACAATATAAGAGATAAGAGGTGTGATAAAGGTTTGAACAAAGAAGAGTGTGTGGTAGAATTGGAAGTTGGAAAAAACGTTAGGGAAACCGATAGAAAGATCTAAAAATGATGCTGACAAGAACTCAATAGTCAATTGATCCCAACTACCAGAATAATCTAGAACAATACATGGAAACATCTAAATGATGGTATCTCAGAGCATTTAATGAGCTCAATTTGAATATAAATTTGATTGGGAAGAACATGGAGAATCTAGAAGGGACCATCCTACCTAAGGAGATTTCAAATGAGGATAGAGAAATAGGAACACATGACGATAAAAAGAGGTCAATTTAACTATTTAGGATGTTTGAAAACATTAAGGAGGCATGTGAGAGAAAGAAGCAAGGGTAGAGATAAGTCAAGGTAAGTAGAACGAGTCTATGTTAGATCCTTTAGAAAATACACCAAGTTGTAAAGCTCCAAGAGAAAGTTGTAAGATCCATATATCATAAAGTGTATGTAAATGTTTTCAAGGCCATTGAGTAAATAGAGAAACCTTTGAGTTTGGATATTACTTTGTAAATTGTACAAATGGTGCTAGATTCTCTCAGTCTGGCACCCCGTCTCCAAGTGGAATAAGAAAAGATTATAATCCTGCAAGTGAAATAAGATGAGAAGAGAAGGGAGGTTGGCAGAGTACTGAATGTGAGGTAGCAAGTAGAATTTTTCTCATCATCAAGAAGATAAGGTGGGTAGAGAACACAAGTGAAAACCTGAGTACAATGGTAAGAGGAGTTGACATTCTTGAACATGAAGGTAAAATGTCACCCATAGAAAGTGAAGTACACAAAAAATGGAAAGAATGATGGAGGAAATAATGAAGGATCTAAAGGGTGTAAGGAACAAATTGGAGGAAGAATAGAACCAAAAATTTCTTGAAGCTCATGGCGTTGAGAGAAATGACAAGGGATAAAAGATGTCATGTATAGAAAATGTTCAAAAATACATGGAAGACTTAACAAGGAGTCGGTGGCAAAAGAATGCGAGGTGCACATAGAGTATGCAATATGAGAGAAGACTAGGAGAAGAGATGATTGTGGAATAATGAGGATTTGATGCAGAGCATTACCTAGAATGCCTCAACTTCACAAATATTCACCAGGGTCATGTTTGCAAGGTTAGGAGAGATAATTTGGTGAGGTTAGAAGACATTAAGGGATCGAATAAATTTGAATTTGAGTCTATTTTGTGTTTTCCCACCCAAATGAAAATTTAAATTTTCAAATGTAATTAGGATCCATTTTGGATAGTCAAGTGGATGAAAGAGGTTTAGATGGTTTGTGAGAATGTGTAAGGAGTCTAAACATGTGGAAATAAGTCCTAGGTTTTAGTTAGGGTCAATAAATGTTCAAAAGTTGTAAAAATGGACCTTTTGTGATGTATGTGATTCTCGATTCATTTGTGAGTTAGTTAGGGTTAAATTTGTGTGAATGAAGAAGTTTTTAAAAGAGATAATTCAATAGATAGATCATATCTCTCGAGGAGATAAGGGGAGACCATTCTCAGGTGGGAAAACTGGGAAGGAAGGTAATGGGTGAAGAAAGAAATAATTATCAATAAAGAGATTTTGTTTTTGGCTAGAAGAGACCGAGTTTAAATTGTTATTTCTTTTCCAAGATCTTGTTTTTAATAATTAATATTGTTGATTTTCGTATTGGAGCATTAATAGGTAATCTCAAAAACATTGTGCATGTTGACATTCTATAGACTTTTAAAGCGTAACTCTGTTGTAACCTTGACATGTTGAAGACAGTTTTAGCATGATTGGAGCAACACCTCATTGGGTTGGGTAATGAACTAGTGTGAAGGAGAGTATTAGAGGTATAAAATTATACTTGGAGGCTAGAAAATATGGCTATGCATGTAACTTGGTTCCTTATGGTATGACCGTGTCTTGGCATGATAAAACCTGATTTTACCAGTTTGTGATTATAAGCTTCAAGTGACTCTAGAGGTTTGCTTGTTAATGGAACTCCACTGATAGAACAAGAATGAGGAGTAAGTTGATAGAATCTAAGTTACCAAATTATAGGTCTTGAAACTAAGTTCCTATAATTTTATAAGCTTTTCTTCATTCTCGGTCTAATATAAGGGTTTAGGTAGGGTTTGGTACAAAATTCAAGCTTGAAGCCTTTAGATTTTGAATGGTGACTATCAAATTGGTAGAAATCATCTTGATGATGCATTTATTCATATTTTAAAGGTTTAATTGTTGATGTGAGTCCATGCTCCTTGAATATTTGACAGTATAGAGAGAGAGCAGAATGCTACAATAACCAAGCCTAATTGGAAGTCTAAAGTTGATAAGGAAAGTGGTATGTGGTTGTCCTGTTACCTTGAAACTTTGGGTACCATTAAAATATTAAAATGGGTATTTGTGAATGCTCTTATTTTGGTTTTAAACTTAGTAAAACAAAAGTTATGCCAAGAAAATAGTGGAAGCAGGGCTAGTAGAGAGGGTCTAGTGCATGAAGGAAGTGAAGACATTTGTAAGAGAAGATTTTGGAATTGGAACCTAAATTTTATCATCAATCTTAAGATCCCAAAAGGGTCCTAGAGTCTATTGTTATATTGATCTAGGTGTACTTGAGGTGCTCCCAATGAGTTTTGGTGGTTGTCAATGTTCTTAAGGGCTTAATAGGACAATTTACTAGTTATTGAAAGGTAATTTGATGTTCTCTTCAAATTGATTCATTTTTATGGTTGATCTAACATTTAATGGGAGTATAAAACAAGTTAAAATGTTATTGAAGGCCAAAAATACTAATTTTTCTTGTTAAGGATCATTTTGGAGGTGCATGGTGGGTTGCCACAATACTGACTTGGGGTCTAGAAAGAGTGTAGTGAATTTTCTCTTGTTCTCTTTCATCATAAAGGTTTTTAAAGCATGGATGTAGACTTGTAAAAATATGGTACGTTGATTTAAAGGTTGAAACAAGGTGAAAAGGATCAAATATTTGCATGATTGAGCCATTTAGGATATTTTGACAAGAACTTTAAAATAGAACACATAGGCTGATTGAGGTATTTTGTTGTTCTTATCTTGTTGAGTTCATTGATTGGATGTACATATTCACATCATTTTGGTATCCAAGCTTTATAATATCATTAAAAGAGTATTTGTTTATTCTAACAAGTATTTGTGAAAGTGGTTGTGAAGTGTTTGATAGGTGGTTGTGAAAGTAAAGAGAGAGAAAAGGAGGATAATGTGAAACAATTCCAAATGAAAAGCAATTAGATAAGAAGAAAGAGACTCTTAGTGAGTCTAAGCAGTAGAGAGAAGATAATATTGCAAAGAGGAGCTAATTGAAATCTCACAAAGGAAGAATCCAAGGTGAAATAGACTTGGATTCAACCAAGGTGAAAAATACTTGTTTGGTGAAAGAAATCATGTAAAAGAAAGATAAAGAGGAATACACGATGTCCATTGGTATGAAACATGACCAATTGGAAGAAATGATGAAGTTATTGAAAGATATTGATGAGAGGATAAGGAAAGAGGAATAGAAAGAAAAGATGGGACAAGAAGTGATCCCTAAGGAAGAGCTTGTAGGAATGAAATAGAAATTTGTGAATATTATCGGTCTTCTTGAAGAATAAATAGAGGAATCTATGGAAGAAGAAGATGCAAATGAAGGAGTCACCTGGAAGAAGAGGATGAATAATATTTCAGTGATGAAGAGGTAGCCTATTTCTACCCCAAAGAAGGTGAGATGTTTGATGAAAGTGATGAGTTGGATGAAGAAAATGAAGACAAAGTAGATACCACATCAGATCTACATGTCAATGAGGTATGTAACCAAGATCATGTGCAAAATCAAGGTTTCTTATTTGTGAATATACAAGAAAAAGAGGAAATTAAATTTGACAATCCTATATATGATGAATATTATGGAGAGATGAGTAACTCCATGTTAGAAGAAATGAAATTTCTTGAATATTTTTTCAATCTACATGTTGAGGAGAAGGAAAATAGTTCAAAAGAGATTATTACAAGTTAATAAGATCTCGAAACAACGAGTACAAGAGAGGTTGAAGAAGAGAAACATGCATGGAATGATGACTAGGTAAAAAAATATGATTCTTAACTTGTTTGTTTTTTGATATTGATTTTTCTTTAGGTGAATTCCTTGAAATTATAATAAATGAATCACATGAGAAGAAAAAGAGAATGAGATAAGAAAGGTTGAGTGGAATGATGAGCATAGTGAAGAAGAAAGGTATAATGATCAGTTTCTCATTGATGGAGTTGATGTTATTTTACAAGATTTGTTGGATATGATGAGAAAAGAGAGAGAAGCGAAGGTGCAGCTTAGAATACAATGGTTTCTTTGGAAAAAATGATTTGAATCTTGAAAAATTTAACCAAGAAAGCATTATAACTGAGCTACAACATATTGACATGATGAAAAACATGAAAGAGCAAGCCATCAGGAAATAAAAAGAAGAGTGTGGGTATTTTTCAGTCCTTCCAAGCAAAGAAAATGTTGAGAACATGTTGGGAAAGATCTATAAAGAGATGAAGACTATGATAAAACATGGAGAAGAATGTGTAGTTTTTGTTGTGTTGTTTGTTTGTGTAGAAATTGATGGAAGATTGAAGATGAAGAAAGTAAAGATGGAACACAAGAGGAAAAGATGAAAATTAGAAGTAAATGCAAGCATGAAGAACAAACCATGGGATCGAGGTGGTCATGGAGAAAGCAAGGTCATTCGGGGTGAATAAGGAATATCAAGAACATTCAAGGATGTTGAAGATTTATTTGGAGACACAACTATACAAATAATGTACATGGTTTCTTTTATCCACCTTGGGAGTATGATGCAAGAGAATAACTTAGAATGCCTCATCTTCAAAAAAATTCATCAGGGGAATGCTTAAAAGGTTAGGAGAGATCATTCGGTGAGGTTAGAAGAAATTGAGGGATAACCAAATTTGAATTTTAGTCTATTTTGTGTTTTCCCACCCAAATGGAAATTTAAATTCATAATTAGAAGCCATTTTGGCTAGTCAAGTGGATGAAATAGGTTTATATGGCTTGTGAGAATGTGTACGGAGGCTAAGCATGTAGAAATAAGTCTTAGGTTTTAGTTAGAGTCAATAAATGTTCAAAAGTTGTAAAAATTGCCCCTTTTGTGATGTATGTGTTAAGTCATTTGTGAGGTAGTTAGGGTTAAGAATGTGTGAAAGAAGAAGTTTTTAAAAGAGAGAATTCAATAGATAGATCATATCTATTGAGGAGAGAAGGGGAGATCATTCTCAGGTGGGAAATTAGGAAGGAAGGTAATGGGCGAAGAAAGAAATAACTATCAATAAAGAGACTCTGTTTTGGCTAGAAGAGACCGATTTTAAATTGTTATTTATTTTTAAGATCTTGTTGTTAATCATTAATATTGTTGATTTCATTCTTGGAGAATTAGTAGGAAGTATTCATAATATTATTCTCAGAAACATTGTGCATGTTGAAATTCTATAGATGTTTAAAGCATAAATTTGTTGTAACCTTGACATGTGAAGACAATTTTATCATGATTGGAGAAAACCTCTTTAGATTGGGTAATGAGCTGGTGTGAGGGTGAGTATTAGAGGTATTAAATTCTACTTGGAGGCTAGAAAATATGGTTATGCATGTAACTTGGTTCCTTATGGTATGACTGTGTCAAGTGGCATGATAAAACCTGATTTTACCAGTTTGTGATTGTAAGCTTCAAGTGACTCTGGAGGTTTTCTTATTAATGAAACTCCTCTGATAGAAAAAGAATGAGGAGTAAGTTTATACAGTCTAGGCTACTAAATTATAGGTTTTGAAACTAAGTTCCTAACATTTTATAATCTTTTAGTCATTCTCAGGCTAGTATAAGGGTTTAAGTAGGGTTTGGTACACAATTCAAGCTTGAAGCTTTTAGATTTTGAATGGTAACTATGAAATTAATAGAAATAATCTTGATGATGTATTAATTCATATTTGAAAGGTTTAAGGGTTGATGTGACTTTATGCTCCTTGAATCTTTGACATTAGAGAGAGAGACAGGGTAGACTACTACATTAACTAGGCCTAATTAGAAGGCTAAAGTTGATAAGAAAAGTGGTTTTATGGTTTTCCATGACCATGAAACTTTGGGGACCATTAAAACATGAAAATGGGTATCTATGAATACTCTTAGTTTGGTTTAAAACTTAGTAGAACAAAATTTATGCCAAGAAAATAATGGAAGTAGGGCTAGTAAAGAGGGTCTAGTGCATAAAGGAAGTGAAGATGTTTGAAAGAGAAGCTTTTGGAACTAGAACCTAAATTTAATCATACATCTTAAGTGCCTACAATGATCATAAAATGTATTCTTATATTTTTTGGGTGTACTTTAGGTGCTCCTAATGAGTTTTGGTGGTTCTTAAGGGCTTAATAGGACAATTTACAGTTAAGGAAAGGTAATTTGAAGTACTCTTCAAATTGATTGATTTTGATGGTTTATCTAACATTGAATGGGAGTATAGAACAAGTTGAAATGTTATTGAAGGCTAATAATACTAATATTGCTTATTTGACAATTTGGGAGGTGTATGATTGGTTGCCAAGAATATAGTTCGGGGGTCTAGACAGAGTTTAGTGAATTTTTCTCTTGTTCTCTTTCATCATGAAGGTTATTAAATCATGTATTTAAAATTATAAAAAATAAGGTACCTTGATTTAAAGGTTTTAAAAAGGTGAAAATGATCAAATATTTGCATGATTGAGTCATTTAGACTATTTTGACAAGATCTTAAAAAAATATCACATAGGGTGATTGATGTATTTTGTTTTTCTTATTTTGTTGAGTGGATTGATTAGATGTATATCTCCGCATTAGGATTATACAGAGATTGTGCAAGTAACAAGGATAAATAAGAGAGCCAAAGGATAAGTCTCTTGGTGATGAGAGACCACGACACAATATTTAATGGATGTTTATATGTTTGTGAGGAGAGAGGGCATCATGAATTCAAATATACCAACATGTGGAGATGAGATAGTTGATGAATTATAATAAAGTGTGAAGAGAACAAACAATGTGAGAGAAGTAAGACAAGGGAATTTGAAGAGTTTGTAAGAGAAGGAAAATTATTGAATATTTATAAGGTGGAGTCGCAAGAAGAGATGCGACTAATATTTCATAAAAGGTGTAAGATTAAGGGAATATGTTGCTTGGTGGTGGTAAATAGTGGGATAACCGATAATCTAGTGGTAGAGGAGATGGTACAAAACTTAGGATTAACATGCAGGAGGCATCCTAACCCATACAAAGTGACTTGGTTGGTATAAGGTCAAGAGGGAATTTTGAGAGAGAAATATGAGGTGGAGATTAAGATCAAGAGATTCAACGATCAAGTAATGTGTGACATCCTACGGAATGATTATTATCATGTCCTATTGAGGAGGACGTGGAAATATGACAGGAAGGCGATCTATCATGGGAGATAAAATATTGTGAAGGTTTGAAAGAATGGGAAGAAATGTTTTCTATCACCATTTAGAGAGGAAGGTGCAAAGCACCAAAGCTACCTAGTGGTGGGAAGACAAGATGAACCAGGTGTGTGTGGGATTCTATTAAGGGAATGTGCAAGAAAAGAATGCAAAGAAGGCCAACTCAAGAATTAAGAAAGGGTTAAGGGAAAATATGGATTCCCCGAGAGTGTGTGATAAGGAATATGGTAGTGCAAGAAGGGAAATGCAAGAGAGTACATTTCACCCTACCTTGGTAGTGCACATAAATATTCCATATGAAGAGAAAGAGGGAGTTTAGCAGAAGGTGGTTACTAAATACCATGAGCACATAAAAGATGACTTGATGTCACAATGGAGACCATAAAGCGAGAATGAAAGAAAATGTACTGAGTCCATGGAGTGGAGAAGGGATTTTGAAACTAGATGATGAAGAACACGTAGAAGAAAGAGTCCCAGTTGAGGGACACATGTGAGAATTTTAATAAATAAAATAAGTCCCAATGGAAGGATAGAAGGGGTTCTCAATGAGTTTACAAAGGTAGAATTCCTCATAGAGGGAAAGTGTTGTGGAAATTAAGGTGTGTATAAGAATGAGGGAAAATTTCCATAGGAAGCAGAGAGAAGAAAATAAGAAGTTTCCCGAAGGAAAAAGGAAGAACAGTCCATGGAAGAGTCGATGAAGTGAAAAATGAACAAAGAACACCAAAGAAGATATATCTATGAATATCTCAGAGAAGAGGAGCATGTCGAGGAACATGAAAGAAATGACGAGCGTGACAATAAAGAGGATGAAATGCACAAGAGGAGAAGTTTGAGTAAAGGAAACCAAGTAGTCCATTAAGGATACGTAGGAGTACATGTTAAGTATGGTGCACCGTAGAGGAAAGAGAGATCCATTGAGATATCAAAAGAGAGGAAAAAGAGAAATATCATGTAAATAATGAAGGGCGTGGTAGAAATAATGAAGAATTTCTAAGAGGAGTGGAGGTTTCCTTAAGGAATCAGGTGAAAAGTAGTGGATGAAGTAGGATATATAAGTATTACACAATAGAGAATACAAAGAGAGACATGAATAGGAAAGAGATATAGGAAGATATTAAGAGAGATGGAAAAGCAAAGGTTTCCAAGGAGAATACAAGTGATAGAGTGAAGCTTACCTAGGAAGAAAAAGAGGAAAGGTGGAGCTCATCCATAAGAGAATAATGCACAATGAAAAATAAAGCATAACCATGAGAAAAGAAAACTTAGGAGGAGAGCGGTTTATGGTGGGTCAAAGCCCACAAGTGTGCAAAAATATGGATGCACAAAATAATGAGGTGAAGAGGAAGATGAAACATGAAAATTAAAAATAAGAAAGGTCTTGATAGAAAGGAGAAAAGAGGATGGAGAAGGAAGGAAGAGTACACTCAAAGAGTCCAAAAAAGAAGAATGTAGAAGGTGCATAGGAGGAAAAATGTGTGAAGAATAGAAGTGTGGAGAGAAAAGACACAAGATGATATGGGTAGGGGAGAAGAAAAGTCTTGAAGAATTCTAATGGAGTTATATTGTCAAGGGCGAGTAGTAGAGACTCACAAAATATGAAGAGAAGAAGATCGAAATTAGGAGAAAGTATCTAGTTTATGGTGGGTAGAGGCTCATAAGTGTACGAGACAACACAAAAAGGTCAAAAAGTGAATGTGACAAAGGAATGGAAGAGGCATAATAGAAAGTACGGAGGCTAAATAAATTATCATTGAATAAGGAAGATGGGACTATCGGATCTAATAATCTAAAAGGTGGTTCTACCATTTACTCAGTCTACTTGAAGTTGAACTCAAGTTTTAAGTACATTGGGTGTTTGATGCAGGAGAATCCAAGGTTGAGAAAAATCATGCACAATATTAGCTAAGTATGGGTGTGTGAGAGGATGGAGAGAAAAAGGAATTAATATATGAATAATGTTAGAGGAAAGTGAAAATTATGTTTAGTGTTCAAAGTCATTTGCACAATGACTAGGAAAGAAGATTATTATGTGTGTGGAGTGTATAGTAGAAGAGGGAACAAAATAGTGTGAAAACTGTTGGTAAGGTGCATAATAGAGCCGGGCCATGCGATATTTTGTGGAGAATGGAAAGGAAGAAGCATCGCATGAGATAATAATGCACAATGATTACATGTAAGAATTTTGGGAGTGTAATAGTGTTTGACCTATCCTAGTTGATTAAAGGAACACAAGAATCTCGGGAGAGTGTAGAGAAGGTTTTCACAATAACATGTAGTGTGAAGGATGCACAAATGATTGAAATAAATGATTACAAAATAACTTGGATTGTGAGGAGGCATATGAATGATGTTTTGGGGAGGCTCAAAAGCCTATTTGTGCACACGAATAGAGGAAAATGTGAAATCAAGCATAAGAGTGCACAAAATAAGAGAAAAGAGGTCAAGAAAGGTTTGCACAAATAAGAGTGTGTGGTAGGATTAGAAATCGGTAGACGAGTCACGTAAAGTGACATATGTACATGAAAAGGAGGATGACAAGGAATCAATGGTTAGTTGATCCCAACCTCTAGAATAATGTTGCATTTATGCATGGAAACATATAAATGGATGTATCTCAAAGCATTTATTAAGCTCGGTTTAAATTTAAATATGAGTGGGAAGAAAAATGAAAATCTAGAAGGGACCATCCCGCTTAAGGAGAATTTAAAGAGAAGAGAAAATTAGGAATGCATGACTATAAATGGAGGTCGAGTAAACCAATTAGGGGTTGGAAAGAAATGTGGAGGTTATTAGAGAAGGCGGGGAAAGGAAAATATGTGTCAAGGAAAGTAGATCTAGTCTAGGATAGGTCCTTAATAAAATACACCAACTTGTAAAGCTCCAAAAGAGAGTTGTAAGCTTCATAGATCAAAAAGTGTTTGTAGATGTCATTAAATCCATTGAGTAAATAGAGAAACCTTTGAGTTTTGGTTTAGTGGTGTGAAATTTGTAAATGGTGAGAGATCATCTCAGTCTTCCTCCCCATATCTATCTTCCAAATCGTACTACTCAAGATGGTAAAAGGTAAGATGAGGCTCACATGGAAACTTCAAAGGCTTCTCAATCATTTTGTAATGCTCATTTTTTTATGGTTTCATCGATGTGGTCACAAATAGATGTAAAAAATACGTACTAATCAATTCTACTACCATGAGATTTTGAAAGATAATTTTAAGGGTGGACCACTATTCATTACATAGATTCACATATAGAGTTATGGTATAATATGTTTCTTGAGATCACTACCCTCTCGAGATTCCATTAGAATTCACCCAAATCCCTTTAGAATTAATTTAATTAATTATATCATGCTTTAAGCATACACATCACACCCCTTGGATAATTTAATTATCTATTTAAATAAATAAATAGCTAATTATCCACTCATCTCCACTTCACCATCCAACTCACTCAAGTTGAACTATCTCACTTCACTCAAGTTCTAGAACCCTACAAAGGTGGAAGAAAAATATTCATGTACAACCACCTTTTTGAATAAAATCAAAAATCCAACTAAATATTCATTTCCCTTAAATGAATATTCAAACCATCCAACTGCATAGCAACCAAATCAACTTGCTAATTCAAGAAAATGCATTCAATTACCCTATAACTCATTCAAACCTTGATCCATAATCCATGGCCTCTCCTTCAGCTATAAATATGAGGCTCAATCCTTCACAATTCATCCTTGGAATATTTAAGCATTTGCAACAACACTCTACCCATTTTCCATTGGAATTTTCATACTGAAAGGCTGTCCATTTGATCACCCATTGCTCGTAGCATTCTTCTTCCATTTGGAACCAAGTTTGGAGCATCCACAATCAAATCATCCAAAGAGATCCAACAAGTGTGGTACTCCATTCCACACTTCAATTATCTCATATTAAGGTTACAAGATGACTTGAAGGAAGGTTTGCATTTTTTTTTATTTTCTTATTTTTCATTGCTTTCAATTTTCCTTATATACATTTTGCAGCACCCAGGTGGGACCCCACGTAATTCTTTATCATTTTTTAGCTTGTTTCTTGCTAAACTAACTTTTTTTTTGTGTTACTTTTTTTTTTAGAATTAATCTCAAGTTTTAGAGTGTTTGGTGGAGTGAATCTAAGAGAGAAAATTTCAAAAACAAAGTCATTTTTCCATTTTTATTTAATTTTTTTTAGCACCTATAGGATATATGCGCTAGCGTATCACTACACACGCTAATGTCACTCATAAAGTTGTTAGAGTAGACTAAATAATTAGCTATAATTCAAATATCTACTTTTCTTTTTCTCTATTTACATGCTATAATTCAACCACATGTTTTCTTTATCTTTGTGCATTTGCACTACTATGTAGCATGCACTACACACACTAGCATTGAACTATATGTTTTCTCTGTTTCTCTGCATGTGCTACCATAACTAGTCTTGAACATAACAAAAGTATTTTCCACACTAGTGAACTTATTTGAGTGTGCTACTATAACCATTCATGCTAACACACCTACTTGAGTGTGCTACCATATCCCATTATGTTAAACACCTAATTACATGCGCTAATGTTTGTGTATATCTTTTTACTATTTTCATAATTTTTCAATGTTAAATTATTTCTAATCACGTTGTCTTAACACTATTTTTCAGATTATTTTTTGTATATTTCATAAAAAATCTAATCTTAAATTTTTTTCTTAACATTATCTAATTTATCTAGTCAAACCACGTATGCTCTTCTCTTGCACCCTTTGGGTGATCTTGAGAATCAAAAAGGTGAAGTTTTTTTTTTTTAATGTTTTTTTAGTGTAGGAAAACTACTAATTTATTAATTACAGGACCACATCATACAAATAATAAATTCAAAATAATCAAACTACTAACATCATGTGTAGGTTTCCTTGATCGAATAAAACAAAACTTTATTTTAATAAAATTTTTAAAAATTTGTATTGAAAGTTTGGATAAGGGTTTATTCTTACCACTTTAACTATGGGAAGTTCTTGGACATGGTCCTAAAACTCATTGTGAGGAGTACCACATGAACCCCAAAAGTAGTTGGCACCTTGAGGGAATTGGCCAACAAAATGGTACCCCCACCTTCTTGACTAGTACACCTATGAGATTTAGAGCCAATGTTATCCTTAGTAATGACCCTAGTTTGATTGATTGAGTGGAAGTAAAATACAAATCTTTATTAATCAAGGGGGTAAAGTAAAGCCGGTGACTAGAAATTTTCTAGTGTACATATGTGCTCATTCGGGTAATATTTGGTATTTATAGAGAAATCCATTTATAGGAAGCTTGAAAAACCAAACCAAATTATTATAAATGTCTCTCTACCAATTTTATCCAAATTACTAAATCAAATTAATTTATGTTTCACATTCTTCTCTTAAACCACATTATATTCCATTTACATCAAAATCAAACTCTCTTCAAAATTTGTCAACTCTTCTCTTTTGAATACCATTCCAAATTGAATTAAATAAAATCCTAAGCCTTACTCTTTGGATTCACTTTCCAAGTTTAAGCACATCATTCAATCCAAATCAAGTCCAAGCCTTACTCTTTAGATTCACTTTCCAAGTTTAAGTACATCATTCAATCCATATCAAGTCCAAGCCTTACTATTTGGATTCACTTTCCAAGTTTAAGCACATTATTCAATCCAAATCAAGTCCAAGCCTTACTCTTTGGATTCACTTTCCAAGTTTAAGCACATTATCAATCAAATCAAGTCAAATTCCTTACTCTTTGAATATTCACTTTCCATGTATTAAGCTTTATCAATTCAATCCAAATCAATTCAAACCTTACTCTTTGGATTCACTTTCCAAGTTTAAAATCATAAATTAAGCAAAATCAATTCAACATGATTTAAGTCTTTTTCATTGATATTCACCTTATC
Source organism: Taxus wallichiana var. yunnanensis (assembly GCA_018340775.1). Classification (NCBI taxonomy): domain Eukaryota; kingdom Viridiplantae; phylum Streptophyta; class Pinopsida; order Cupressales; family Taxaceae; genus Taxus; species Taxus wallichiana. Next base: position 331,572,348 of record CM031237.1, on the reverse strand, counting down.
AAGTCTAAGAACAATCAAAATTAAATCATAAGTCTTTGAAAATTTTGGTATTCATTTATTAAAGCTAAGAAATCAAAGTCAAGTGTCAAATTATTAAATTTATTAAATATAGTAATTTCTTTATTCTATTTAGGAGAATTCATCTTTATCAAGTTTAAGAGAATAAACTCCTAAGTCTTATACGTTGAATATTCATGTTATTCATGTATTAAGAAATTCAAATCCACATCTTAACTTTATATTTGAACATTCACTTTGTTCATGTATCAAGTAAAATCAATCCACTTCAATCAAAACACTTTTCAATCTCAAACTTACATTTTGATTATCTCAAAAAATTAAAATAATCATTCTTATCCATATTTTTAGTTCAAACTTTGTCACAACTTCTACAAAATCTCAAACACACTATTCACTTAGGTATTTACCTATAACATAATGGTGTTTACATGTAGTAAAAGTACTCATGTCCTGATGATTTGAAATATTCAACCTTTTAGTCATGGTCCTTTTGAAGATGAAGACATTAGAGAACAACCTGAACTATCAACAAGTGAGAAGAAGCTATTGATCATGTCATAATAAAAATAAAAATCAATATCTACTTCACATTTTTGAAATGGGAGAAAAGTTACCCTCTAACTTTAGGCATGAAACATTTAAAATATTTAATCGACAAACCCAAGTCTAGTACAAAAAATGCTAAATCAACCAACCACATACCCAATTCATCAAAAGAAGAGTTGTTGGCCAAAATCGAAGAGTTACAATGCCAACTCAAAAACAATGAAAATCCTAAAATAGGGGAAGAACACAAATCAACGCATGACAATGATGTCACCATGGACATTCCTCAAGCCAACTCTCCATTCACACAAGAATGGAAGAGTATGAAAGAAACTTTAATGGGACTCAAAAGTGTACAAAGAAATTCAATTTTGATGAGCTATGTCCTTATCCATTCAATAGGGACATGTTAAGTGTACCTTTCCCAAAATCCTTTGAAACACCCAAATTTGATAAATACAAGGGAAAACATGATCCAAGAGAACATGTCAAATAATTTTTCATGGCATGTCAAGAAGTGGCATACAATGATATCTTTCTCTTGCACCTCTTCCCTAAAAGTTTAGGAGGGAAAGATTTGGATTGGTTCTTACACCTTCCAAAGGGATCGATCACCACATTCATAGACCTCTTGGAGAAAATTTCATCAAACATTCTCATTCAATATTGATTTGAAATTACAATGATGGACCTTTGCAACACAAAGAAAAGGAATAATGAAACTTTCACATCATTTCTTCAACGATGGTGAGGAATCACAAGTTGATTCCCTTGCTCTATACCCAAGAAGCAATTAGTTAGCATCTTCATTCCAAATCTCAATTCAGAACTATCTTTTCAAATGAAAATGCATTTTTGACTAACTTGAAGAAGTAATGAAAAAGGACAATAGATTGAGAGGGATCTTATTACAAAGGGCCTAATCAAGACACCTTCAAAAGATCAACCTAATAATCAAAACAACAATCACAATCAAAATCATGATAAATCTAAATTTGTGAATCAAAATAGAAATGTTGTAAATGAAAAATCATTGATTCTTTCATGTTCAAAATATACAAAATCCAATTCACAACAATATGGAAAAATGAAAAATCTAAACAACCTTTAATACTATCTAGTAAAGAAACTACTCCACATGTGAGGTAAAAATATGACAATTTATGCCTCTTGGAGAAATCCTTTCAAGTTTCCTTCATCAAACTTGCAAGCACTAAAATGGTGACATACCCATTCACACATCCTTTTGAAGAAGGACAACCTAAACCTGCATGGTATAAAGAGAATGAATATTGTGACTACCATCGTATACATGGCCATCCAATGGATCGTTGTGTAAGACTACATCACTATATACAAGACTTAATTGATAATGGGGACATCAAAATAGAAGGATCATCTAATAACAAGACACCAAATGAGAATTTAAAGGTCTTTCGGGACCCATTCCCTAAGCATGGAACAAACAATGATGTAAAAGATAAAGGTCAAGTCATCACACAATGTTGAGTTTGATTCCATTATTTCCTTGTTAGATCATACCAGACATGGTTAGCCACTATCAAATTTAACACTCCTACTTGCATCATAACAACATGATAGAAATAGGTTTGGGTACCCACTACTAAACAACCTTCCATGTCCACAATGCAACAAACAAGTGTCTAACCCTAAGTCCACTACAAATGCACAATCCTCAAATGCAAAGTCTTCATTTGATTCCTATGATATAATCAAACAATTAGAAGAAACTACACAAATTTCTCTCATGGAATTTCTCAAGACATCTCCTATGCTTCAAAGTATCCTTACTCATGCACTCCATGAGGCACGTGTTCCTAAGGATATTAACTCCCAACAATTTAAGCCCTCATTACAAATTTATCATCCAATAATCCCATTTTTCATTTGGTCCTCATGACCTCTTGAACCCTAACATTACCAATAATAATTCCTTATATGTAGAAGCATTCATCACCCATCATAAAATCAAACACATGCTTATAGATAATGGAGTTGCATTGAATATTTGCTCCATGAAATTTTTGTGATGTCTAGGTTATACTGAGGAAAGTATAGGCACTAACATCATTACCATTCGTGGTTATGATAATAGTGAAAGGCAATCCATGGGTACTATCTCTTTACAGATCAAAGTTGGACCCCAAAACTATGGACACATTTTTCCATGTTGTGGATGTGGAAACATCCTATAATATCCTCCTAGGCCATGCCCATGGATTCACGCCATGCAATTTGTTCCTTCTACATACCATCAATGCATCAAATTCCCTATGAAGGAAAAGAATTCACATTTGTGTGCAGATGTTAAACCCTTTGAGTATTGCAAACTCTTAGAAGGTATACATACACATGCAAACTATTTTCCTTTCTATGGATAAATCCTTGGCTCCACCTTATCCCATTCACATAGATGAAACCACATAGATCCTAAAGTTTTGTTGAAGTCTCAACCGTCCACTTCCTCCACCCCATCTACATTGAAAATCATAGACAAAGGTCTTGGAGAGTATGAACTCCAAAATTCCCTTCACATTGGAAACTACCATTATCCCACACAGTTATGGTCAATCTAACACTCCCATATCAAATTTCCTCCTATCTATAATCTTGGTAAGTCCATATGGAAAAGGTTTGATATCTTGACGAAGAACACATTCCAAGTTCTTTAGGATCTTGGCTATATGATGATGGATATGATTCTTTCTATGAATCATCCGAATATACTAAAGTGCACAAAATCATGAAAAATATGTAGTGGAAAGGTAAAGGACTTGGGAAAATGAACAAGGATGTCTTGATCAATACCTTACATAAAAATATTTATCGGTATGGTCTTGGTTATCGTACATTTGAAAATTCAAACATACTTGCTTGATGTCTCGACTAGTGGTGAGGACATTGAATCGATGATGAGACATGTTCCACACATAGCCTCTTTGATAACCTTGCCAAAAAAAACCTATATTCATTAAAAATCTCCATCAATACCATCGACTTTGACCTTGTATATCCTACCCTAATAAGTTAGGACCAACTAAATCATGTCTCCATGGACCTCTTTCAAAATGATGAGGCCATTGAAGAGTTTCTTGGGACTCGGGATCCCATCCCCCTTTCTGATCATAGGAAGGGATTTGATATTGACCTTGATGCAAATACCTACTTTGGTGAGGAACTAGAGTACCCTAGTCCAAAAAAAAGTGAAAATCAAAAAAAAAAATGAAAAATCAAATATCTCATAGTGAAAACCTTGTTGAGGTACTATTGAGAAAAAAAAAAAAAAAAAAAAAAAAAAAAAGAAAAGGGACATATCTCCTAGTGAAAACATTTTGAGGAACTAGAGAGAGGGACTCTCATTCATCATCAACTGAAGATTTACATCAACCAATGACATCCTTTTTCAAAAAGAGACACATCTAAAATGTTGGTGAAAGGAAACAATAGAAATTAACATTGCACACAATGAACAACCAAAGATTTTACAACTTGGTGCAAGTCTATCAGATCAAGAAAAAGAAGAGTTCACAACACTCCTTATGGAATTTCAAGATATTTTCACATGGAATTATAAAGATATGTTAGGATTAGATCCATCTCTCATGGTACACCACCTTGTGGTACATCCGAATGAAAAACCTATCAAGCAAAAATTAAGAAAGATGCATCCCAAAGTTGCATTTCTTGTCAAAGATGAACTTCAAAACTTTTAGAAGAAATAGGCTTCATTCAACCAATAGACTATTTTGCATGGATTTCAAACATCGTACATGTGGAAAAGAAAAATCTAGGCATCATAATATGTACATATTTTCATGACATCAATAAGGCATGTCCAAAAGATGATTTCCTTTACCAAACATTGATATGATCGTGGATTCAATAACAGGTCATGAAATGCTTTCCTTAATGGATGGCTTTTTTTGGCTACAATCAATTCAGATTTTAGAGAAGATCAACATAAAACAACATTCACTACACCATGGGGCACATTCTATTATAAGGTCATGCCTTTTGGCCTTAAAAATATAGGTGTTACTTATCAGAGGGTGAAAAAGTCATATTTCATGACATGTTACATGATATCATGGAGGACTATGTAGATGACATCTCTAGAAAATTCTAAAACATGAGTGGATCATCTAAAGTATTATGGTGTATCTTTGAAATATTGTGAATACAAAGTCAGACTTAATATGAAGAAATATGTGTTCAACGTAACATCAGGAAAATTACTAGGATTTATTGTTTCATGAGAGGCATATAAGTAGACCCTGCAAAGGTCAAGGAAATCATGGAAATTCCTCCTCCCCAAAATCTTAGGAAACTAAGAGGTCTTCAAGGAAATTCAGTCAATCAGAAGGTTCATTTCACAACTAGTAGATAAGTGTCACCATTTAATCAACTATTGAAGAAAGATGTCTAGTTTTGTGGAACCAAGAATGTCAAGATTATTTTTGCTAAGTTAAAATAATATCTATCAAGTCCACCTAGTTCTCATGCCACCCATATCAGATAAACCAATGCTTCTCTACACATCTGCTATAGAACATGCAATAGGAGCATTACTAGCACAACATAATGATCAAGGAAAGAGAAAGCAATTTATACTATCTTAGTAGAACACTTATTGATCATGAGCTTAAATATTCATAGGTTGAGAAAGTGTGTTTAGTAGTAGCTTTCACATTTCACAAACTATGACACTATTTTCTCAATCACACAACCAAACTCATTGCAAAATTAGATCCTCTCAAATATCTACTCTCTAGACCCATTCTCATAGGAAGAATGTCAAGATGGGTCATTCTACTTAGTGAGTTTGATATCAAATTTTTTATTCAAAAGGAAATAAAAGGACAAAAGCTCTTGTAGATCAACTTGTTTGCAACACCTCTACCAGGATCAGAACCTCTTCATTTTGAATTTCTAGATGAAGAACTTTTTTGTATGTTGATATAGTGCCTTCTTAGACCCTATATTTTGATGGATCTTGTAATGTCCATGGATCAAGAGCTAGTATTTTTCTTATCACACTAGATGGTAATGTTATTCCAAAATATTTTGCTTGGCCTTCCCCTACACAAATAATATTATAGAATATGAAGCCCTCATAGCTGGATTGAAATTGGAAATCTCATGGAATCTCAAAGAGTTGGTAGTGTTTGGTGATTCCTTCTCATTATCAAAAAAGTCACAAGTGAATACCAAGTCAAAGATGAAAATATCATTCCTTACAAATGCATGGTGGATAGCCTTAGAGGTTACTTTTAGTTGATCACATTTGAACAAGTTCCTCACCTTTAAAACAAATCAACAAAGATGTTATGGTGACTATCGATATCTTCTTGAGTTTAAATCCCATAAATCACATACCGAGTTTCTCATTGAACATCTTCTAGTTTAGCCTATGATTTTCTTGAGTCAACCATGGTCTGTGAGATAGTTGGTCTTGAAAACCCTTGGTATCATGACATTTATACTTTCATCCATGACCACACTTATCCCAAAAACATGAACTCTCAAGATAAAATAAACGAGCCTTAACACAATGTGCTTCGTGTTATACCATACTCATAGATACCCTTTATCGAAGAGGCTATGATGGGAGTCTATTAATATGTCTAAACAAGATGAAGTGCTCCAAACCCTAGAAGAGGTACATGCTAGTATTTGTGGAGCACATAAAAGTGGCATGGTGTTATCAAAAAGAATATCTTATGCATAGTTATTATTGTCCTACCATGGAGTCTGATGCATGTAAATTTGTTAAGAAGTGTGTAGCTTTCCAAACACATGGAAATATCATTCACACACCTTCTCAATCCTTACAACCAATCACTACACCTTGGCCTTTCTCTTGATGGGGGCTCGACCTTATAGGAAAAATCAACCCCACCTCATCTGATGGCCATAAGTTCATTATTATTACCACAAAGTATTTTACCAAATGGGTAGAGGACAATGCCTCTCACCTATGTCACTGGTAGTAATATTTCCAAATTCATATTCAATCACCTTATTTTTGCTTTGGCATTCCATCCTCTCTTATTACAGATAATAGTAAGTCATTCAAAAATAAAACCATTAAATCCTTAACCAAATGCTTCAACATCCACCTTCACTAGTCACCCCTTACTATCCCTAATGTAATGGCCAAGTTGAAGCTTCCAACAAGACATTAAAATCCATCATGGAAAAAATTATTGATAAAGCATGGTCATAATTAGCATACCCAAGTATATCCTTCCCTCTAGGCCTATCATACATCCTTTCGTACTCCCACAAGAGCCACTCCATTCTCACTTGTATATAGATCTAAAGATGTGTTACCTATAGAGGTCAAGATCCCATCAATCATGTATCCCTTCAACATCTGATCAATAAAGATGACTATAGACATGATCAACTTGCCTTATTGAGCTTGATCTTTAAGATGAAAAAGTAGCTCAATGCTTTGGACCATCTCAAAGTGTATTAATCGGCTTCATCACAACTACAACAAGAAGAACAAACCAAGACAATTTGAGATTAGTGACCTTGTTTTAAAATAAAATAAAAATAATACAACCAAAGATAGGACAAGAAAGGAAAGTTTGAACCAAATTGGTTGGGTCCTTACCTTATCACTACAAAATTTGGATCCAAAGTGCTTATACAAGCTATCCACTCAAGATGGTGAAGATCTTAAAGAACCCATGAATGTGGTTCATTTGAAGAGATTTTATTCTGATCCATACATACATACCTCTTTGCTAGGGGAATTTTAGCACATTCACTATATAGTTCCTCCATCCTATCCATCTTACCATTTCATCCAAACCAGTTTATGTCATTTATTCCTTGTATTTAGACGTGTACCATCTTTATCCTATCCATTTTTTCTCGCATCCATCCCTTGGTCTTCATTAGTCCTTTACATGCTTGTGTATGCTTGGGTGGGTCTGATCACTTCATTACATCTCACTAGTTATTACCATTAAATAAAAAATCCAAAAACATATAAAAATCAAAAACAAAAACATAAAAAAAAGAAAAAAAAATCACAAAAAATTCTAAAATTCAAAAATCCCAAAATCTAAAAAAACTCAAATTAACAAAATCTCAAATTCATTAAAATAATCATAAAATACTAAAAGTTACAAAAACATTAAAAATCCCAATACAATCAACACAAATAATTTTTTCAAACTTTTAACTCATATCCTAGTGATCATTCCAACTATCCTACGACTATCAAAACAAATCATCTTACCCCTCGCATGTATCCTTTCTTGGGGGAAAGTCAAATCAATCATATCCCTCACATGTATCCTCACTTGGGGCAATCTTGGCTCTCATTTTCTCCATATCATGCATCCTTTGCTTGAGGAAATGACCCATTCAATCTCATATTACTCTTCAATAGGATCCAACAAGAGTTTCATTAGGAATAACTTGACTCGCTCTTCAGTTTGATCTAATCCCCTTACATGAATCCTTTCCTAGGAGAATTCAAATCTACTTAATTATCATTGTGGAACACAATAGGGGCATAGTTAATTGTCTTTATTTATATTTGTGTTGTATTGTTTCTATTATTTCTTGACCAATTACAAGTATTTTTTTATCATCTTGGTTCATTATAGCCATGGTGCATACTTTTATTGTGTATATTATGGTTTCTTAATTTTTTATATTTTGTTTTTCTTTGACCAATTACAAGTATTTTGTTATCATATTGGTTCATTTATAACATTGGTGTATACATCTACTATGTTTATTGGGTTTGTTTCACTTTTTCTCTTTTTGATTGCTATGTGTGTGTGTGTTTACGCACATAATGGGTTAAACATCACGATTATTTCATAATCCTAGTGCAAATCTATTGTGAAACAACAAAACAAGGTTTCTCTAAATTTCACTATCTGAATGGAAGCTCATGCTACGAGAAAACTCCCTCCCATCATCCTTATACTCATTGAATCATCTACCTATTCCTTCTTCCTATCAAGTTGCTATCCACTGCTTTACTACATCACCCATATACTTGAGGGGAGATCCCTTAGCATAATCTATAATCTCAAGGGAATCCAAATGCTTCACCGGGGTATATCAAGCAAGTCCACCATGATTCCCTATCATTCACTCATTGATCTACATGTGTCTACTATCTTTAAAATTCTATTATTTCCTAATAGCACTTTAAAGAGGGGAAAATGTAGACACACTAAAAATACATACCTATTTCTAGTCATTCCTAATTATCCATATCCTTTACATAATATTCCAAATCAATGTATTTTATATCACTACCCTCTCACATTCCATTAGAATTCACCCACATCCCTTTAGAATTAATTTAATTAATTCTATCATGCTTTAAGTATACACCCACACCCCTTGGCTAATTTAATTATATATTTAAATAATTAAATAAATCATTATCCACTCACCTTCCACTCATCTCTACTTCACCATAAAACTCAATAAAGTTGATCTAACTCACTCCAATCAAGTTTTAGAACCCTACAAAGGTGGAAGCATAAATATTAATCTACAACCACCTTCTCAAATAAAATCAAAATACAACTATATATTCATTGCCCCTTAAATGAATATTTAAACTATCCAATAAATGAATATCATAAATAATGTTCTTCAGTAAAATAAAGTGTGTAGTGCTTCAACAATGAGCCTACTTTGTGTGTCTTCAAACCCTAAACATGTGTCTATGAATCCTAAAATTGTGGCTCTACTATGAGCGGATGATCCCTCTCTACGAGCCCAAAATACTGTTCGAGATTAGAATGATGGAAATGCGGTGGTCCATAAAGGAAACTCAGTCGGATCTGGTGTGTCGCGACCATGTCAAGGCTTTGGTAGTGTGATTGTTAGAGCTTCCTCGGGGTCAATACTACCCTATTGTGTTTTCACTTTCCCTCCATCTGGTTTCTCATGGATTCTCCTCGCAGAAACAAATTTGGCACTTCTACAAAGCAATGTGTTTTGGGTGATGGAAACCCTGACCCTAACACCTCCCATATTTACATTGGATCCACAATGGATCTTATTCGATACTCCGTAAGCTGGATTGCGGCAACTCTTCAGGCACTAGTGGTGAATCATAGCTTGAGAGGTGTAGTGGGTCTAGGGACAATTTGTACCAATGTTATGATAAGTGGCTTCAGGGGGAGATATTTAATTTTGACCTCTACTATTTGCGATGACTTAAACCTAGAGATCCCCTATGTACCATGTGTTTTCTTCCCTAGTTTTTGAAGTTGAGCAATCTAAATCCGACCCTCGGGCAACAAGGGAAACCCAGTCACTCATTTAGGTGCATGTTACGAGGAGTAAATACATGGCCCTTGCCGACATCACTCTTTCGTTGTTTTTGGGGATGAAGTCCTTGAATCTAATTTTTTTGAGGAGCATGCTTCAATATGCAGATTCGGTGGATTTTGGCCTAACTTTCCATTCCTCCATGAATGGATATCCAAGTTTTGGATCCCGCTCATTACTGGAAGGTTAGACCTTTACCCTGCGCTAAAGGAATTTTTATCGTGTCTTTTTACTCTATTGCTGATAAAGAAACCATAGCAAGTAAACTTTGGGTTTTTCAATCTAAATCCCTGAGAATTAAACCTGGTTTTGTTATTTTAACTAAATCATAAAATATTTCTCTTGCAAACCTATTTGGTTTCAACTGCCCCATCTCCCTTTGCAATTTTGGGACCTTAATTATCTGATATCCATTAGTAATGTTTTGGGCGATATTATTTATATTGACTCTCAAACAATAGATTTCACCCATAAAACATATTCCCAAATTCTTGTCGATCTTGATACTGTTAGTGCGAAATCACAACACCCCAGAATGGCCTCATATCTAAGTGGGGCATCCGGTGTGATTGCATAACATGGGGCCATCTCTCAAGCTGTAGGACTTGTGAACTTGAGATGGACCTCTCGGAGAAAGCTAGCTTCTTCTTCCTGATCCTAATGCTAAACTACTTCTAAGGAAGGAAATGCGATTATCTACTCCTAATCTAACAATGCCAAGGAGATAGGAGAGAAAGAGCATGAAAATAAAGAAATCCTACACTATAGAGGTGATAGCACCAAGAAAAAGGGGTTTCTAGTCACAATATCGTAGCTTGAAGTGGAGAGAGGTGAGCAATGGAGAGGATAGAAAAATGCATCACAGACCAAAGATAGAGTTCACACAGAACACCACTTCAAACCCATTAAACACAGCTCCCAGAACTTGCAATAGACATCAGATATATGCACAATATACCTGCAATGATGAGAGGCAAGAATAGACAATAAAATAAGGAAGGATGGACAAAATGCATCACAAAATAGATTTTATTGCTCCATGAGTTCACACAGTACATCATCAGTAGGAAAGAGGAAATAAAATGCCATTACAGAGCCATGAGAAGAGGCTTAAGCTCCACATTCAACCCTAGGGAAGAAGGGGAGAGGGAGGTAGGAAAGAAGAATGACCAACCTTTAGAAAAATGCCCCTCTTTACAATATATAGGAAGAATAAGAGAGAAAGGAGAGAAGAATTTGAGATCCTACTCCAACTACCCGAGAAAATGCATTGAATTCACCTACTCTAACCACCCCAAAAATGCATTGAATTCACCTAAAAAATTGATGGGTTCCATGACACAACCCATGCCTTCATTAATGTTTCTTGTTGGGAAAGAAAGGAAGACCAAACCTCATTAAAATGGTAGGTGAGAATCCTAACAACCTCAAAATGGCGACTGTAATTAAATTTCTTCATCAATGGTGGTAGGTGGGTAGCAGATGTTGGGAGCTTTCCAAAAAGTCCTTTCCGCTCAAAACCGAGCTTCTAGTCAAAAGATATGGCCGTCTGAAGGTGCTTTGGGTTTGGGGTCTATTCACGGGCTCACAATATTAAAAGAGTCCATTCGTGTAAGATCCATGTGGTGGCCTCACACGTCTTAAGATTTCACCCCCTCTTTTTACTCTTGAAGTTACACCAAATTGACACATGGCGTCGTCCATGGGCTGCTCTATTTCCTTTGTATTCTACCTAATCCCCTCTTGTTGGCGGAGACACTATGCCTGACCCGAGACACGTGGAGGCTCAAGCGCACATTTGTGACCTTCTTCCGATTTTCCTTTGAAGTTGCGTAGACAAGGCACGTGGAGGCTTCGTTGACCTTATTGTATTTAGCTAATTTGGGCCTCCGCCTTTCTCAATCCCCGACTACATGGCAGACTAGCACTCGTTTGGGGACCACCTTCAGATTTTAACTCTAAATTTACATCGAGATGACACGTGGAGGCTCCTGCTAACCATGTTGTACTTAGCTAATTCAAGCTCGCTACCTTCCTTAGTCCCTAACTACATGGTAGACTAACACTCGTTTGGGGACCACCTTCATATTTTAACTCTAAAGTTACACCGAGATGACACGTGGAGGCTTCCGCTGACCCTATTGTACTTAACCGATTCGGGCTCGCTACCTTCCTCGGTCCCGACTATATGGTGGGTTGGCCGCTCGTTTGGACTGTATTTGGATTCGACCCTTGAAGGTGTGCCGATCTGACACGTGGCTCCCTCCACGGCTCTGCTCTATTTTCTTCATTTTTTCCTAAGTCCCTTGTTTGGCGAAGGTAATACGTCGACCTTGGACACGTGTAGGCTTCGCGATGGTTGAAATTTTTCAACAATGGTACCACTTCCTCGGGCCATGGACACATGGAGAGTTTGCGCACACTTAGGACCTTGCTTGATCTTTGGATGTGTGTCGTTGGGACACGTGGAGGATTCTCTTTGCTCTGCTCGCTTCCCTTAGAATTTTCAAGCGATCGGTTATGTTATGTGGACCTAGAAACATGGAGGGCCAGCACTTATTTGAGTTTTTGGTTTAGGTCACACCTTTGAATTTGACCTTTGGTGGCATGTGACACCTTCCACAAGCTTGTTCGTACTAAGATCCACATGGGGGCCTATGCTTGTCGAGGTCTACCTCCAAATTTTACCTTTGGAGTTGCGCTTTGCCGACGTGTGGAGGCTTCCATTGGCTCTTTTATACTTAGCCGATTTGGGCCTGAGTGAACACTACCTTCCACCGCCATTGATGAGCCTACATGTAACTTGTTATATTTAAAATGTGGGCTCGCATGACTAAACCAACCCTTCAATTTTCTCCTGTACAGGGTCGTGTTTGATTAATTTTTCCTGAGGGGAAAAATTGGACAACAATACCTTTAAAAACCTTTGTGCATCCATTGAAATCAAAGTTCACAATAGATATTGGATATAACCTCTTGACTATGAAGGATTACCCTTCAGATGCAGAAGGTGTTTCACCTTAGTTCATACTATTGTAGAATGCGGAAAGGCAAAGTGCATTAATGTTAAAAAAAATTAGTGGATAAATGCTCTCCATGAGCATTTGGTCTTTGAGGCCAAAGATGACTTAGTTTCAAACAATGAGCTGAATGAGGCAAATCGAAGAGGTCCTTGAAAATCCTCTTTCTAAAATTCAAGTTGTTGAAAATGAGGCTAGAAATAAGGGTAAATCACATGGTTCAACCCCTCTTGGAGTAATTTCATATGTTGGAAATAAGAGGTTGTCTCATGACAAGAAAATTGTTAATCTAAAATCATATAAAGTGGAGAAGGAGAATGCCCCTCCCTGCTCTCCTTGTAAAAGAAGCACATATCAGCTGATTGAGACTTTTGAAGTTGTTCTTCCTATTGAGGAGGATCATGATGGATGGAAAATAGTTCATAACAGGAAGAAATCTATCCATAAAAAAATTGTGTCTCTATCTTAGTTGTTTTGGATTTTTTCTATTCAATTGATGCTCGCTTGCATATCCGATTCATTGAACAATAGTTGTGATTCTTCTTATTGTTGTTCTATTGGAAAGAGTTCTCTTTTTTCTTATGTAGTTCTTATTTCTATATCGGGGTGTTGACCCTTTTTGGTTGTACCTGGGTAGGATCCCATTCAAAAAAACCTTTTACCATTAATAAAAAAAATATTCAAACCATCCAACCAAAAAGACCAAATAAACTTAATAATTCAAAAAATTCATTCATTTACTTCCAACTCATTCAAAATTTCATCCACAATCCATGGCCTCTCCTTCAGCTATAAATATGAGGTTCTATCCTTCACAATTCATCCTTCGAAGCTTTAAGCATTTGCAAAAAAACACTCTTCCCATTTCCCATTGGAATTTTCATGCTGAAAGGTTTTCTATTCGATCACCCATTACTCATAGCATTCTTCTTCCATATCGATGCAATCTTTGAGCATCCACAATCAAACCATCCAAAGAGATCCAACACGTGTACTACTGCATTCCGCACTTCAACCATCTCATCTGAAGTTGCAAAAATACTTAAAGGAAGGTTTGCATTTTTTTGACATTACTTATTTCTTCATTTCTTATAGTTTTCCTTGTATACACATGTTCAAGCTAAAGCACCTATAAAGTCTCAAATTAAACAATGAAAATAATATGATTCATTACAAGACAATAAAACAACTATTGGAGCTAATAATTTCTAAGATCATGTCTATATTACCGATGGTGATGATTTAAGTTAAATACAACTCTTGATTAATTTTTAGATACTACTAGTGACTCATTTTACATTCTAAGTTTATGATCCTCGACATCTAAAGTTTCTATTATGATGATTAATAACAATTATATATAGATTTAGATGTGAGATTACAAAATTAAATTTCTATCCTAACTCTTATGGGCACAACTGTGACACTTATATTACATAGTCGTCATTAATTTATTTTAATTTGTTTGGTTCCATTTTTCAACATATCATGAAATTCCAAAATAAAATGTTTTCTATCTACATGATTACATAACAATATAGTATAAAAATAACAATGTTTTAGTATCAAGCAATAAAAAAACATCATAGTAAATGTAAGATAAAAATGCAAGGGAAAAAATATAACAATATGAAGAGTTAGATGCCACATATATGGTAAAAATAAGGATAATTCAATACAATTGAGTCACTAAAGGAAAACAAAAAACAAGAAAGTAATATAGGCAATTTCCCACAAACAAGTGAAAGCATAGAGCAAACATGTAAAACAAGAAATAAGCCATAGGATGAAAATGATCTTGGTTTTGAACTAACTTGCAAAATAGATACTACACATGAAGCACCCACTAACATGTTAGAGAAATAAATAGTATGAAATGATGTATTTACTTAGTGAATGAAGAAAGAGAAAATAAAGTAGAAAATATTTGAATAATAACACCTATATGTGAGAAAGTGTAAAGTGGATTCCCTTAGTTGTTGTAGAAGAACTGGTAGAGAGAAATTTTAAGAACATACATCATGTAACAATATGTTTGTATCCTACATTTAGCTCAATATACCATACTATATATGAAGCTAACATGATTTAAGTAATGTGTAACATGAATAGTATAAACATGCAATATAAACAACCAAATAAGAGAAATGCAACTATTCTTATATGTTTGTATATATTTGAATGATTTTGAAGTTTTACAATATATTAATGTTTTTATAATTTTAGCGTATTTGAATGATTTTTAATTTTTATCCCCGAGGGCATATATGAAAACCTATTCTCCAAATAAAAGAAAGGGTCATGGGGATATATTTAGGTTTTTAGTGATTTTATAGTCTATGTAACCAAGGATAGGAACCAAGGTTACCCACAACATATGTGTTTAAAGTGAGGTTTAGGTATGTAGCCACTCCCTTAACATTTAACTTTAACCAATAAATAGAGTGTGTCATTGGAAAGCGAGGGGGGATTTGGATGCCCCCTAGTGTGTGAGTACCGTATGAACTATCTCGCTCATGTCGATAATGAATTGTGAAAGTTGATCAACATATAGAGGACCATGAAATGAGAACCAATATAAAACCTATCCAAGAGTAAGATGATGAATAATTACATAGGGGTTGAGTGATGCTAATTAATATATGTATGAATAAGAGACACCTAATGATTGTGGAATAACAATCATAACATCAAAATTAATATCGAGGTCTTACAAGACAAAGTTTTGTTCTTTCTTGACCCATTTATGTTTAACGTTAGTATTAGGTTATGTATTTTTATCTTGTTTTCGGAAATATTTGCAAAATGAATTTGTAAAACCATCATATTAGTAGGATGGTGATCATGTAGAGTTATAGATTATGGTAATAAATATTACAATATGGGAGAGTATGATCAATGAGGATGTCCTGCACGAAAGGTGATGATACCCTTGACTCCAAGTGACTTGAGAATATCATTAATTGCATAACAATTATTATCCTGATGTCCATTGATCCTATGGAAGTTATCGAAAGATTCATTATGATTCCATTGTAATTGATAAAGGGTGTGGTTCTCATTATAAGGTAACAAAATCAAACATTCATCAATTAGTGTGTGCAAGATATCACGTGGCCTAGCAGATTGAGAAAATTATAAGGATTTTGTCTTAGGAGTATTAAACAATGGTGGATGCATGTATGGAGGTGGATTGACGTGAGATGTATCACCATGATGAAGTACTTTAATGTCAAGCATATGGGGGGATGAAGAACATGAAGCTAGTACACCAGTGTTAATGGAATAATATTGATTATAGAAAAAGAGTATATGCGAAGGATGGGTAGATGTATCATATGTGGGTGTAATAGAGTATAAATTAAGTATCTCCTATTATAAGTTAGTAAATAAAATATAAAGTGTTATAAAATATTAAAATGTTTCATACTAAGAATTTTTCTAAAGAGAAAAGAGAAAGCCATGAATAAATATATATTTCATTTCTAAATCAATAGGCTACCCTTCATATGTAGGAAATGCTTTGGCCTTGGTCACTTAGCTTCATAGTGTAAGAGTTTGAACCCAAGTATGTTGGCTATGGGAAGTGTTCTGATTATTCCTCGGAGGATTCAAAAACTAAAGAAGGTGAGATTCATCTACCAGTTGGGAATCCTGATTCCCTTAATGTTGTGGGGGTTGAAGGGTTATATTTTTTTCAGCCTGGAAAGGAGAATCCACTCCCTTTGGGGTCTAGACTATGGTTTCATTAAAACAAAATCTTGAAGAAGGATTCAAATGTTGGTAAAAATGAGATCTTGGAAATCATGCTTCCTATTTGTTGTCACTTTCCCAGATAAATGTGCAAATTTTCAAAAAAATGAATTTTTTTGTCGAGTGACCTTTGTGAAGTCTTGAGAAAGTGAAAAAATTTAAATAGTTAGTCATTTTGAGGTATTTTGTGTCAAGTTCCTTTGTATTGCGGTAATTTCGGGTTTTGAAGGAACAAGAGGAACATGTTCCTTGGTCCTTCCATTCCCCGCATCCCCATTTACCCACAATAATCTATTTACCTTGTGAGGATATTTTATGTTTCAGAGTCCTTGGTTTCCCACAAGTCCTTGTTTTCTTTTTGTAAAAATTCTTTCTATTGTGGGATTTTGAAGTTCAGTGGAACAAAAGGAACTTGTTCCTTTAGGGTCATTATTCTCTAAACCTCTTTATTATCTCGTAAGTCCTTATTTTACTTTATATGTAGATACATCATAAATTTTGGTACCTCGAGCCTCTTGTTCCATTGGGCCTTGTGTTCCCGAATTTCGAATTGTCCTCACTACCTTGGATTTGCTTTGTATTTTGGGTACTTCAGGTGATTTTGGAACTTGTGACCTTTGTGCCATCTTGTCCTCTGTTCCCCAAAGCTCCATGTTCTCCACACTTGCCTTCTACTCACAAGCCTTTTCCTTTTCCTTAGAGTTACGAGATACTTCAAATGAACCATACCCTCATAGCCCTTGTTCCTCCCGGTCCTCTGCTCCCCACAATCCCTCATTTTACGCACTTTATAGTTTTGGTTCACGTTGCGGGTATTTCAAATGTTTTGAGCCCTAAAGTCCCTTATTCCCTTGGGACTCCATTTCCCCAAAATCCCATCATATCCGCAACATGAAGGGAAAGTGACAAAATGTTCTCAGTGCCCCTTCGTTCCCCACATTCCATTAAAACCCTAAAATCCTCCATTTTATTGAGTCGTTGTCAAAAAAATCTATAAAAGGGGTAAAAGTAACTCATTTTCACCATTCAAATCATGAATTGTGATTGTGAATTGTTATTTTCAATTCTCATGCCTAGCTAACATATCTCGGTCGCATCTCACTCTTTTTTCTTCCATTTTAAATAATTCAAATTATGCAGAATATTGGGGAAGGCGTCCTTCTTCATGTGATAAAGGTGAGTTAATCCATAGCCTCCTTGTATTACTTGATATCAAATCTAGTTTTGTGCCCTCCCATTTTATTTATTTTGAAATCCATTATCAAGACTCATTCCTTAGAATCTTCTCCCCTTCTGTCACCATGAAGTTTCAGTATGGAGGTTACGAACATATCTATTCCCCAGAAACCTTTGTACCAAACATAGGGGATAATGACATTAGAAACATTAATTTTGATGATTTATGGGATCATATAACTTATGATTCCCCCACTCCTAGCCCAATGTATTAGTAATTGTGGAATTGCCTACACAAAACTAGTTTTCCCCTCTCCTTCTAGTGTATTGATACTTTTCTTGCTTGTGCCTCATGCTTTGACCCTGTAACCAAGGAAATTAGGGATCCCTAGGGCCAAATCATTGCTAAACATGATGTTGGCTACATAAAATCATCCCTGTGTATCCCTATTTTTGAATATTCCAATAAGCCTAGAATTTATGTGAGCAAGATAAAGACAAGTAAAAAGCAATGATAGCCAAATCATGGCTCAAAGCCCCAAATAGAGGAGGTTAAAAATTTTCAAAATTCATGTACATATCTGATTTAAAGGAGGAAATGTCAGCAATTATTACCCTACTTGCAAGACTGATGGGCCTACCTTCCACAAATGAGTTTCAATTCTGGATGTGTGTCTACATCAACATCATTTGTGAAGGAAAGAAAAACTTAAACTAGGGGGAAATCATTTGTGAAAATATCACTGAATAATTGATCAATTTGCATCAAAGTAAAACCTTCTACATGACCTCCTACCTTATGTACACAATTGCAACTTACAGGATATGGGTGGGATTGTCTGATCAAGTTGATAAGAAGAATGATCATGTTTATGAATTTTATCCTCAACTCATCTTTGAGAACAAAAAAACCTCTTCGTAAGGGTAAATTATGTCTTTACAATGTAACTTATTAGACTTCCGAGGGTAACACAACTGAAAGAGTGTCTTTAGAAGATATTTAATTGATTACAACATATGGCGGCTTCTTCATACAATTTAGGAAATTCTCATACATTATGCTAGCTAGTTTTGAAGGGTCACCCAATAAGTTGTGAATGTATTGTAATGATAAACTGATTTTGGTGGAAGTATACAGGTAACTTGACATGCTGCATAGGACATGCAGAGACAAGAAAATCTAAGGAATCCAATTCCCCATCTCCTTGGGAAATTATATATGCAAGCCAACCCTTCATGCCCGAATGTTGAGAGGACGATCTCTGACTTCAAATTTCATTCATACCAAAAGAGATCATCTTTTGATATCAAGGATTCATTTCAAAACATCTGAGAATGTCTTATTACCACTTTCCCACCATTGAAGACTATTAGGCAGACTATTTGGAAGAATATGAGGTTAGGAAAAGATTCTTTGTATGAAGTTTTTAGATATCACAAGCTAAGCGAGAGGGGGTGAATCAATTATTCAAAATTATATCTCAAATTAAGTTATTAACATATACACATTCACTGATTCATTAATCCATTCACCATTTAAAACAAATAGTGTGCATCAAATATGTAACATCAAGCATAAGAACACATTACACAACACACGAACACTCTATATAAGTGGGAAACCCTCATGGGGAAGAAAACCCACTGAAACTTTACTTATATTATTCAAAGCAAAGAAGTTTAGTGAAGCACCAACTTCACAAGGAGCACCAACCCTTGATTTAGTGAGACACCAATCCCACAAGGAGCACCAACCCCTAATTTAACAAGATCCAACTTGCAGGAGCACAAACCCCTATTATCTAAGCACCCACTTAGAATAAGGTATTACAATTTGATCATACAGAGTCAATATTTCTTACTCAACATATTATGATCACTTTTCTATATCTTTCTACACTCACTCTTTTCTTTATCTCTCTTGATCGCTGCTCTCTGTCTCTTCTTTAGCTCAAATAATTCAATTTCACTCGAGCTCTCTTTCTCCTTTTATCTCTCTTCTAACTTGCATGCATCGATTCCTTGCATAGACAATAGCTAATGATATCTCTGATCAGCTCTCATATTCTTCTCTCATAACTGCAAATGATTTTCTACTTTTTTGCATAAATTCTTAGAGCATCTTTCACACGCACAAGCAACAACAACACAACTGAGCCAAAGTTTTACTTTTATATGCATCTAATTTCTCCAATGTAAAAGAGGTCGACATTTTATCTAGATTCGACCCAAATCCTTTCATTTAATTCAAGTTGCAACGGTCACATATGACCCAAGTAGGTCGCCTTTTACCTCTTATAGAATCTTCAATTTATTCATCCATATTTGATCATCTATATTATGATTCGGCCTTCCCTTTTCTGGAATCTTCAATTAAACAATTCATCACCTGATTTTTGAAATTTTCATGGCACAATGTCGGCTCATACAAATTTCCTCTGCTAAGAGTGACTTAAATTATTTTCCATGACTATTCTCTTTACTTCACAAGTTTTTCAGTCCTTTACGACATATTTTCATTTTCCGTGGCATTCTCTAGTCTTTCATGGCATTCCCAATGTCTCTCACCATTCTCCTTGTCTGTGCTACTTTCCCATGTATTTGTTCTAAGTATGCAATTATATCTCTTTTACTTGTAAATTTTTAGTCTTCTACGGCTATCTTCTTCCTTAGTGGCTTCTCTAGCTCTTCGTGGATTTTCTCTTTATCCATGGCTTTGCCTTCACCTTCACGACTCTTCCTTCACATCTATGGATTCACCTATCTCACTCTATGGATTTTCCTTTGGAACCATTTTACTTTGTGACTTCATCCCTTTATCCACGACACTCAATTAATTTTTCGTAGTTTCTTCTAGAGCTCCATGGCTTCACCTATCTCACTCGTGGCTTGTCCTTTGGCTCCATTTTGCTTCGCGGCTTCATCCCTTTATCCGCAAAGTAGTAAATTATTTTCGCAGAACTTTCTTCTAGATCCTAAGGCAGATTTAGAGACTTTGACACCTACTCCAAGTCTTTCAAAGATAGCTCCTCATGTATCAGATTGTACAAACATTGACTAAGTCCTTTAGAGCTTATCCTTAGTCATCCTGAAGCCTCTGTGAGTTGACACTACCAATCAACCTTCATCTTTTCAGCTTTCTCACTTTACCAATTTACTTTTTTGCCATTAATATAGCTTGACATTAATCGAACCAACTTGACATCAATGAAAACACATATGGTGCATGACAAAGGTCCAATAATCTCCCCCTTTTTCATTGATGGCAACATTCCAACCTTTAGAAACCTTTTGATGGAAAAATACTTGCATACCTTATTTCTATTTTTAGCTTAACTCTTATGTGTATATGAATTGGCTGGTTCCATCATCTCTCCCCTTATATATCACAACATTTATCCTCCTTTGAATGTAACAAGTTGGTTTCTCATATCCACTTTTCTCTCCTTTAGCTATATTACTACAACACTTCAATTTCTCTCACCCTTTTGACTTTATTCAATTGGTTTCTAACTTTCATTAGCTTCTCTCCCCCTTTGACAAAAATGACAAAGGGCCAACTGGGCCGCATATAGCTAGATACAACATGTTCTTACCACAAGAATCTCCCCTAGGCATATGCTTCTCATACATCCGTGCCTTAGTGTGTTCGTGGCAACGAACCCCTAAGATGATGCATACTTTGATAAATATGAACTAGAAGACTAGCTCCCCCTCTCTTTAGCATGATTTAGGAGGTGATATTATTACTTGAGAATGCTCCCTTTTGTTTTTGTACAATGATCAAGAGGCTAGTTGTTGGATGGATCAAGAATGATTCATAATTCATTCCTTAAGTGCTCAAATGTTGCTTTTGGTAGTAGTCTTGGTCATTATATATGTAATTTCTTCTTTAGTGATCACATGAGTAATGTCCCCTTTCTCGTAATGTCCTCTTTTCCTACGCCAAATGGCCCAAGGGCCAAGTTGAGTCCAAACGTGTGGTCAAACCTGTCAACCGTGGACGCTAGAAGTTTTTGGGAAGGGGCCTCGTGGTTTTAATATCCCAGTTTTGCATTTGGGGTCACTTTTGGACATGACGACTCAAAAAAGAAAAATGTAACTATAGTTACTCTTATTTTATTGGCCCCGCCATGGAATGAAATATGCCTAGGGTTATGGGGGCTCATTTCCGAGGAGAAGTATATAAGGAGCCGAGGGAGGAAGAAAAGGAAAATTTTAACATACATTTTATTGTCCCTTCACATTCAACCGTTGTTTGCACATCTAAAACTTGTGGAGTCAAATCCCACGATATAAAGGGACCCTAGCTTCGGTGGTGAGAGACACGTCCCTACGGGTTAGCAGGAATTCTTCGGTAGTGAGAGATCTACCCTAATGTGTCATTTTGGAGCTGTTTTCAAGGGATGAGTGGCAGAGACATTCTCGAGGTTTTAGAGGAAGGATTTTGAGGGTTTTGGGGACAGCTTGTGGAAGACAATCGAGGGGCTCCATATCAGATTCATGACATCCATTTCAGCTAGGCGTGGCGGCATGTTGAAGGCACCTCTATCATTTTTGACCCCATTCCAAGCAAGGCAAGTTGCAGCCTTTATTCGGGGGTTTTCCAGTTAAGTTGGCTTTTTAGATTCGATGGTGGAACTATTACTACCTATATTTGTTAATGTTATTTCCAAAGACCCTTATTATTGCTCTTGTATTTAGAGGGTTACGAACCTCTAAAGTTTTCCCACCGCCTAGGTCATTGTAATTTTTTGGAAGCAATATATATTATTCCAAAAATGTTTTCATAGTGTTTATTATTATGTCTGCAAGCTTCCTCAAAATTTCATGTTTTTGTGGGAAAATATTTTGTGTGATATCAATTTAATGCCATTCGCTGTCCTAGTTGGACATTTTCAATAAAAAATCAGTATTTTACTTTTCTACAATTTTCATATAATTTGTGCATTTTCAAGTGGTATCCCACAAGGGATATTTCACACATATTCAGATCGATCTTCTTGTCATTAAATTATTCCCTCAATAAATGATATCTTATATTTATATTCTTAGTTTTTAAGTGGAACTTTGGGTTCTTGGAGACACTTATTGAGATTGTCCTGTCACACAAAAAGGAATTGGATTAGCATATTTTATCTTGTAGTCTTTCAATATCGCTTCATCCATGAAACTTGAGTGCAACACATCGTGAAAACTATATACTCTTCTTCACATGTTGAGATTTCCACTGGGAATATTTTCTTTTCTTCCATGATGCTAAAAATTTCCAACAAAGAATGCTCGCCACTTGTACTCTTCCTATCATCAACACTACCGCCCACTCTGCATCTATATTTTCTTTTATGCTGAAATAATTAATTTTAGGGTTAGGCGTCCATCATCAATTGTTCCTATGAGATATCTTAGAATTCTCTTTACTTCCTTGAAGTGTTTTTCTCTTGGTTATTTTTGAAATCTCCTAACTAATCCAACTTCTTGCATGATGTCAGTCTTGATGTTAGGAGTAGAAAAAACTTCCTATCATAGATCTATACAAAGTTTTATCTATTTTTGGTGAGCTGTCATCCTTGCTCAGCTTGCAACCCACTTCCATTGGTGTGCCTATAGGTTTTCAATCTTCCATCCTAAACCTTTTCAGCATTTCTTTTATATATTTGGTTTGGGATATAAAAATACCTTGGTTTTTTGACTGATTTGCATGTCTAGGAAGAATGAGAGGTCTCCAAGCATGGACATTTCAAACTCTTTTCTCATTACATCAACAAACTCATGGGTCATTTTATCATGATCTCCTCCAAATATGATATCATCCACATAGACAATGACAATGAGTAGATGATTACCTTCTTCTTTGATATAGAGATTGTTGTCAACTACACCTTTTCTGAAACCTTTCTCAATGAGATATTTTTTCTAGCATGCTATACCATGCTTTAGGTGCTTATACCATGGAACATGGGTTCTTGGAGACACTTATTGAGATCTTATGCACTTTTCACACAAAAAGGAGCTGGATTAGCAGATTTTATCTTGTAGTATTTCAATATCTACTTCATCCATGAAACTTGAGTGCAACACATCACGACAACTATATACTCTTCTTCACATGTTGAGATTTCCACTAATGATTTTCTTTCTCTTCCATGATGCTAAAAATTTCCAACAAAGAATGCTCTCGCCACTTGTACTCTTCTATCATCAACACTACCTGCCCAATCTGCATCTGTATATGCTTTTATGCTGAAATCATTAATTTTAGGGTACCAGAGTCCATAATCAATTGTTCCCATGAGATATCTCAGAATTCTCTTTACTTCCTTGAAGTGTGTTTCTCTTGGTTCTTCTTGAAATCTCCCAACTAAGCCAACTTCTTGCATGATGTCTGGTCTTGATGTTGTGGAGTAGAGTAAACTTCCTATCATAGATCTATACAAAGTTTTATCTATTTTTGGTGAGTTTTATCCTTGCTTAGCTTGCAACCCACTTCCATTGGTGTGCCTATAGGTTTGCAATCTTCCATCCTAAACCTTTTCAACATTTCTTTTATATATTTGGTTTGGGATATAAAAATACCTTGGTTTGTTTGACTGATTTGCAGTCCTAGGAAGAATGAGAGGTCTCCAAGCATGGACATTTCAAACTCTTTTCTCATTACATCAGCAAACTCATGGGTCATTTTATCATGATCTCCTCCAAATATGATATCATCCACATAGAAAATGACAATGAGTAGATGATTACCTTCCTCTTTGATATAGATATTGTTGTCAGCTACACCTTTTCTGAAACCTTTCTCAATGAGATATTTTTCTAGCCTGTTATACCATGCTCTAGGTGCTTGCTTTAACCCATATAGATCCTTTTCAACCTAAACACATAATATTTATCATCTGTTAAGGAAAAACCATAGGTTGTTCAATGTATACCTCTTCATTTAAGTAGCCATTGAGGAATGTTGACTTAACATCCATTTGGTATACTCTATTTTTTGTGAGCCGCGTAAGCTAGAAATAATCTTATTATTTCCATTCTTTCCACTGATGCAAATGTTTCTTCAAAGTCAATTCCTTCCATCTATGTGTATCCCTTACATACTAGTATTTCCTTGTTTCTTGTTACTTCTCCTTTCTCATTTAGTTTTTTTCTAAATACCCATTTAGTTCCTATCACATTCTTATCCTTGGGTCTTGGAAAAAGTTCCCAAGTTTCATTATTTTCTATCTGATCAAGTTCTTCATTCATGGCATCTACCCACTATTGATCCTTGCATGCTTCTGCAACACTTTTAGGTTCTATTATTGACAGAAGTGCTATGTCTTCATGGTTTTGTTGTTCTCTTAGCCTTCTTCTTGTTAGAATATCACCTTCCATGTTTCCAATGATCTGATTTGATGGATGATCTTTCTTAACTTGTCTTGAGGGTGCCTTAGTGTCTAGTATTTCTTCTGCTTCTTCTACTTCTACATGTGGTCTCTCCATTTATTCATCATCTTCTTGTTCTTTATGACCTCGACATAGGGCTTTGAGTGTTGACTTGGGAGATTCATCCACCTTTACATTTGTGATTTCAATAATTTTTTGTAACCTTTTATTGTAGCACCTGTAAGCCGTGTTGACTGTTGAGTAACCCAAAAATATTCCTTCATCACTTCTAGAGTCAAACTTTCCCATATTTTCTTCATCTCTTTTAATGTAACACTTGCTTCCAAATACTCTTATGTGTTTCACATTTGCAAGCATGTTCTTCCATAGTTCATAAGGTGTCTTGTCATAGTTTACCCTCAATTGTGCTCTATTTAAGATGTAGACCATTGTGTATACCGCTTCACTCCAATATCTATCTAGAAAGCTTTGATTCATTCAACATAGTTCTTTTCATTTCTTGTATACAGTCCTGTTATTTCTTTCAACCACTCCATTCTGTTGAGGTGTCCTTGTGGCTGAGAATTGTCTTCTGATTCCATGTTCTTCACAAAACTCATCAAACTCATTGGACCAAAACTCTCCACCTCTGTCTGATCTTAAGCATTTGATCTTCTTGTTCTTCTCATTCTCCACAAGTTCCTTGAACTTCTTGAATCTATCTAGAGCTTCTAAATTTTGTTTTAAACAAGCCACCCATGTCATTCTAGTGTAATCATCTATCAACAACATGAAATATACCTCACCTTGTATGATTTTGGTTCTGGTAGGACCATAGAGATCTGTATGAATTAACTCTAGTGGTCTAGTTGTTGAGTACTCCTTTGATTTGAATGGTCTCCTTGTTTGTTTTCCATGCAGGCATGCTTTATAGAGTGTGTCTACCAGTTTTACAATATTTGGCATATGCCACACACAACCTTTAGCACTTAGTTTTACCAGATTCTCAAAGCTCATGTGTCCAAGCCTTCTATGTGCCATAACCAACTATCATCAACCTTACTTGTGAAGCATTTCTCCTTGTTTATTTCATTTAGAACATACATATTATTCTTGGTCCTCTTGGCCTTTGCAAATTTCTTCCTATTTTTTAGTTTATAATGTCACAACCTTTATCATGGAATATTACATTATATCCTCTCTTGCACATTTGAATCACACTTAATAGATTATGTTTGAGTCCTTCAACATATAAAACATTCTTTGTGATTGTCTTGCCATTATCTAAACTCAGAGTTCCCTTTCCAACTATGTTTGTTGAGTTGTTGTCACCAAATCTAATAGCTCCTGATGCATTATTTGTTAGAGTGATGAATTTACTTTTATCACCTGTCATGTGACTGGAACATCCACTATCCAGGTACCATATTTTATCTTCATTTTGCACATGAAATGTAGTTTGTACTACTGAACAAGACTCTTTCCTCTCATTCATATCTTTCTTAGCAACATACATCCATTTCTGTTTAGGATATTCTTTCTTACTTACTGATGCCTCATTCCTTTTCTTGTAATAATTATAGTGGACATCCTTATAGTTCAATCTAGTGTAAGATGGACCATAATTTCTTCTATATCCTCTAGATAAATTTCTACACTTAGCAGCCTTATGCCCAAATTGATTACATGAATAACAATAACCATAAAAGGAGTGTGTGTACCTCATGGTGTATGTAATTCTAGGAGTAGTAGTCCTTTTCTGGTGGTTTTGATGACTTTATTGTTTGTAGTAGAAGAAGTGCTTGGTGTTGATGTAGTTTTGATTTCCTTCTTCTTCTCGATTCAGCTCCTTTGCTTTCTTCCTTGAAACCAATTCCAGATCTATCATGTGAATCACACTGACGCAAAGTATTTCAGTCAATACATTAGAGCTCTTTTCTAACTTCTCATACATTATCAACTTGTTGCTCATTTGTTCCATCTCAATCTTCAGTTTATCCACTTCAAATTTAGTCTTATACACTCATTCTCCTTTGATTTATAAGTATGAGAAATATTGTCTAGTTGGGTCTCAATATATTTGAGCTCATTGGCCTCTTCTTCTTCTCTTAGAGTTTTTATTTGTTCAAAGACGTGAATTTTTTCTTCATAGTATTTTAATGTGCATCTCAACTTTTGATTTTTCTTTCTACATAGTCTCAATTCTTCAAGAGCACTTATCAATTCAACTTCTAGATTCACTTTTGCTTCTTCTTCATCAGAGTATTCACATTCAACTGCATTCTTTCCTCTTGAAATACTTCTTCTTAAGGGCATCCATTTCCATAAACAGACATTCAGACTAGTCTTCATCATTATCTCCTTCAAAAATGTCTGAGTTTCCTAAATCTGATTCACTAGACTTTTCTTGTGTATAAATTCTTCTTTTCTTTGAAGTAATTCTTCTTACCATATTATTTTTGTGACTCTTATTTTTGGCTATGTTTGTGACTTTCTTCTTCATGTTAGACTAGTTTTATCTATCCTTATTTGGGAATTTATTTACAAAATGACCTACTTTTCCACATTCAAAAAATTTGAAAGGAAGTTTTCCTTTGTACTTATTCGAACCACTTTTCGGTCTTTCTAACAAACACGACTTCAATATTTTAATCATATATTTATTTCTCTGAATCTAATTCTTCTTCTTTTTTCTTAGATTGGGTCTCTTTCTTGGATTTGAACACAATCTCTTTCTTGAAATCTTTGATCCAATAGTTCTCATTTCATATGTTGAAAGGATACTCTATAGTTCATCCATTGTTATAGTTTTCATATCTTTGGATTCTTCCACAACTGAAACCTTCACATCATATTTGGTGGTCAGAGATCTCAGAATTTTTTGAACAATAGCAGATTCTTCTAGTTTTTCACCTAAGCCTCTGATCATATTGATCACTTCATCTACCCCTACGAATATAAGTTGAAATAGTCTCATCTTATTTCATCTTTAAGCTTTCAAACTGGGCCCTGTAGGTTTGTAGTTTATCCAGTTTTACCTTGTCATCTCCTTCATAAATATTTTGAAGCTTGGTCCAGATTTCTTTGGCGGTGGTGCAGTGCATTACCTTTACAAACTCTATTTCAGTCAAACCACACAATATAACATTCATAGCTCTTGAGTTGCATTCATATTCTGTTTTGTCTGTAACTATGGTGATGGGCGTGGATGGAGGATTGTAGCCTTTCTCAACACATTCCCAAATATCAAATCCAAGTGACATAATATATGTCTTCATTCTTATTTTCTAGAGTGCATAATTCATTCTAATGAAGAGTGGTGATCTTGACACAGATAATCCACCTTGTGCTTGATTCACTACCATGCTTGTGAATAGAGGATCTCCTTGAAGATGTTAAGCTTCTACTAGAAGGACTCCACTCGATCATCAAGTTGGTCCAAAAATCGTCGTGCGGACAGATCTATGGATAGACGAGCAGAGCCAGCAGGTGTGGCAAAGCCCCTCTTTGAGTCAAAGCAAAGCGAAACTAGTTTATTGCTATTCTACCGTAGCCAGCGGGGAATCTATGCAAGTCTCACAG
Source organism: Taxus wallichiana var. yunnanensis (assembly GCA_018340775.1). NCBI lineage: Eukaryota > Viridiplantae > Streptophyta > Pinopsida > Cupressales > Taxaceae > Taxus > Taxus wallichiana. The sequence goes on along the minus strand of CM031237.1, from coordinate 331,543,540 downwards.
ATTCTGCCTTCGGGGGTTTGGGATCTCATCCCAGTAGGGGTGTTTCCGACTACGAAAAGAAAGGAAAGGAAGAGGGGATGAAGAAAGAGCAGGTCCGAAGGAAGAAAAGAAATGAATTCCAAAGCAGAAAGGTCAGAAGGTTTATGTTTTGGGGTTGGTAGTAAATGAGCCAAACCTACTTGCATAAACGAGAAAAGCAATACGATGATAAATAAATGACAATAAAATAGAAGCAGATCCAACAGAATAAACACACAGATCTAACGTAAGAAAGATCTAATGCACATAACACATGTATTCAGCACAAAGTCTAAATATTGTATTAATATTTTCTTCTGTTACAAGAAAGCTCAAAGTCTTTTTTCTTCACTTCTATTTTTCATCTGAAAGATATTCATCCATCCTACAATACTACAAGTATTGGAGTATTTATAGAAGAAGAAGAGAAAAGAAGGCAAAAAGGAGCCAACAACTATTTACAAAGATATTTACAAAATATCTAAAAGTCATGTTGACTTTTTACAACTTGATGGATGACATCATCCCATGATGCAACATGGATGATGTCATCATTTGTATCAACATACTCCAGATATTTCCAAAAAGAAAGACGAAGAAGAGAAAGAGAAGAAGAAGAAGAAGAAGAAGAAGCAGAAAGACTATTCGTCATCGTCATCTTGCGGCCGAAAGGGGGTGGACTACTTTTGTTGCTGCTCAGGTGACGAGATATGGAACTGAGAGCGGTATTCCATGAACTTGTTGATTATTGGCCCTAGTTGATCCTGGGAAGGATCCTTGTGCCGCTCACTAATCACCTCACAAGTCTCCCGCTCATTTATGAGCTTCTCTGGGAGTTTGGAATAGTCATTCTCACGATCTTTGCAGCGTAGACCACGTAGGAGTTCATATGGAATGTCCCCGTTGTGCTAAATTGTTGTGCCGCTTAGAGATTGTCTTCGCTTATAATTTCTCCCAAGAAAAGTGTTGATCAGGCATATTCTTGTTCATGGTCTCTAAGTACCGCAAAGCATCCATTTATGGAAATAATGGGCATCAGAAAGCCCGAAGACCCTACTCAGGAATGTAATGGTGTCGCTGAGCTCCTCTGAGAAGTCACTGCGGTGGATGATTTGGGGCCACCGGGTTACTACCTTTTGTTTTTCAAGTAAACCTCATTCATTAGTTGCATACATCGATCTACATTTTCATCCCTGTGCCTTAATGCAATCTACTTGGAGCCGACGGCCACAAAGTGCCGGTGGTGAGGTATGTCGAGTATTCCCTCAAAGTGACGGCAAAGTTGAGGTTAATGACTACCTCGCCTTCTTGCTTGCATTTGACACACCTTGTGTCCTTGTTGTAACATTGGACAATAACCATCAAGAATTCATTGTTGATGGCGGCTGACGGGATTCCACCGGTGAAGTGCAGTGGCACCGCCATCGCTTTTCCATCCATGGAATCCTTATGACTTTCTCGAGTTCTAGCCTGAATTCCTCCATATCAATATGTCCCACTCCGAGTCTCTCGACGTCCATGCTACACTCGGCACGGGACTCGGCATGCATTCTCGACCCTTTGATATTTATATTTCATCTCTTCTTCGTAAGTTTGGCCTTTCCTTTGGATTTGGTAGGTCTCTTGCTGGATGTTGACATATGTTCTTCCAAGTTTATTTGCTGATCTGCACGAAGAAGAAGCGAGACCCAATCCAAAAAGGTTGTATTAGCCATTTGATTTTCCATTGAAGTGTTATGAAGAAAGAGTTAGTTATTTTGAGGCTCAGGGCGCATGGCGCATGAAAGCTGCACTTACAGGGGCTAAATAGGTAAGGCGCACAGAAAGGGTGCTGTAAGGGTTAAACTGGCGCCAAAGGCGCATGGCGCATGAATACTGCAGGGTGCATTTTACAAAAGGGCGCATAAAAACATCGTGTTGCACGGAGACAGGATGCGCCAAAGGCGCATGGATTTTTCATGTTACATTGGGATTTGGTGCGCCCTTTGGCGCATGTATGGTTTGTGTAACAGGAACTTTTCGTGTGCCAAAGGGAGCATGGCGCGGCACACGAAGGGTCTACACAACATGATGTTGCTGTAAGGAGGGATGCGCCTGCGCCTTCAAAGCCTTGTACTTAGCGCGAATAAAGCTGATGTTGCACAGATGCTGGGTGCGCCAAAGGGGCGCAGATTTATGTGATGCAACAAGGAAGCTTGGTGCGCCATAGAGGGCGCAGAAGTTTATGATGTAGCAGGCAAGATGGGTGCGCCATTGGTGCGGATTTTAGTCATGTTGCAGGGGTGACAGATGCGCCGAAGGAAAACAGTTGAACTTAATCACCCTCAGAGGGGTCTTTACATGGTTCAGATTCTCTTTCTCCTCTTTTCCTCTTTTGAAAGGTTACTTGGGTAATGAAATGGTTTAAACTAGAAGGGTTACAAACCATTGTTTCAGGATAACATCCTCTACCAGCAGATCTGGAAAGAGGGGGAGGAAAATAAGGAAAGACAAAGACGGGGAGGGCTAGCTCAACACATGCATTTCAAAAACCAAACCAAACCACAAGCACAAAGAACGAAAAGCAAATCACATGGAAGAGACAAGAACACTTACCCTGGGATAAATAGTGAGAAACTTGCAAACGGGTCCACAACGCGTTGAAAATGACGAGGAAGGGGCTGACAGGCCAGAGAAAATAATCACGTGATGCGTCTGGTGAAAATGACATTTGTGGGCGCGTAAAAACATATATATAGGTGAGCTAGTCATAAATGCGCCACCAACTTTATAAAGGGCGCATGAAAATTACTGTCGACATAGGAAAGTATGCGCCCTTTGGCGCACCAAAGCATTTGCCAGCATGAAACTAAGCGCGCCTTTGGCGCACCAAAAGTTGTGTTGTCATGAGATTATGTGTGCCCTTTGGCGCACCGAAAAGTGGCGCAACAAAAGTTGTGCTAACATGAAGGCGCATGTGCCTTGGCGCACGCAGAGAAGACTCAACATACAAGGCGCACCAAAAGGTGTGTTGACACAGAAAATATGCGCCAAAGGCTTTAAAGGGGGCGCACCAAAAGTTGGTGTTACATAGTAATTCCATGTGCCTAGCCAAAAAAGACCAAAAAGACTAAGTTCGAAAACCAGATTTCCTAAAGGGATTTTGCAACGTTCCGAACGCAAGGGATCCCTAACGAGGGATCGAAACAAAATTTTTGGTATGGTTATCGGTAAAATTGCCCTTGTCAATTTTACGGGATAACAGCTGGCTCTTTCTGGGGACTATCCCTGAGCAAACTCGGGGGTAGAGAATCCCAGATCTCATGTGCCTATCCATTGGGTAACAGAGTCAAAAACAAGGGCGACCGGAGGGAGAGCAAAAGAAACACACAACAAACCGAAAGCAACCACACAACGAAAACAAACACACAACGAAAGCAAACTGTACAAAGAAGAGAGCAAGCTCTACTTCCTGAAAATTTTCAGATGTTGCCCGCTATAAGGAAGCGGGAGCTCGGTTCCATCCAGATATGAGAGATAGAAGCTATTCTCTCCGTTGAGCTGCTTGATCTTGAAGGGCCCTCTCCACAGGGAATCCAACTTTCCGTGCATGCCCTTTGGCTCTCTTCGCTTGTCCCACAAAAGGACGAGATCTCCCACTTGAAAATCCCTCTGCTTAGCTTTTTTATCGAATAATCTCTTGACTTGATTCTGATGTTCGGTGATCCTGTCGATCACTCTTACTCTCTTTTCTTCGAGCTCTGTCAGATACATGATTCTCTTTTCAAGAGAATTTTGGAAAGTTTCATCTTCGATAGCTCGTGCCAAACGCAGAGCAGGAAGTTCCACAGAAATGGGAAGCTCGGCATCAGTGCCATATAACACTTGAAAAGGTGACATGCCGAGAGATCTCTTGGGAGTAATACGATCGGCCCACAAAGCGTCGTACAAAGACTTGTGCCACATTCGCTGATTCTCATCCACTAACTTCCGTATGATGGTCACCAAGTTCTTGTTACTGGATTCCGCCTGACCATTTCCCTGAGGGTAATAATCTGAGGCGTGAGCCAAAGTTATCCCATATTCATAGCAAAAGCCAATAACTTCCCGTGAGGAGAAGTTAGAAGCATTATCAGCAACGATTTTGTTGGGCACGCCGAACCTGACAATGATATTTTCTTTAATGAAATTGCAAACCACCTCAGAAGTGGCATGCTTGACAGGTATGGCTTCCACCCACTTGGTGAAGTAATCCGTTGCTGTAAGGACATAGCTATGTCCGGCACTCGATTGAGGATTGAGTGCACCAATAAAATCAATTCCCCATTTCCTGAATGGTTCGTTGATAATGACAGGCCTAAGGGGAAAAGCAGCCAACTTGGGCTTGCCGACGAATTGCTGGCAAGGTTCACACTTTGCCACCCATGTGGCTGTATCTTGAAAGAGCGTCGGCCAATAGTACCTGGCTCGAATGATCTTGTGTGCAGTCATGGAGGAAGAGAAATGCCCCCCACAGGCTGAATTGTGAAAACTTTCCAGTAGTTTTACCTGCTGGGGTTTGTCAACACATCGCAAAAAGATGCCATCTATCCCACGTTTATATAAACCGTCATCCCAGATGACATATTTAGCTGCTCTGAGCTTTATAGTGCGCTTCTCCTTTGCAGTTAGGTGCATTGGGAATTCACCGTAGGTGAGGAAGAAAGTGATATTGGAATACCATTCATCACTAGTCGCAACAAATAGGACCAGAGGCAGCGAATCGGGTTTTTCCAGCCGGTCCTGTGCTTCATCGGTGTAGTCACCCCTTTCATCAGGGTTTTCTGAATCTTTGTTTTCAGCCATAAGCTGACATAGGCCCTTGCCCCTCACCAGCTTGGTTGGTTTAATATCCAGGTCATACTCCTGGACCTTTGCGATCCAATTTCCTCGCAAGCTTCCTAACTCCCATTTGAGTTAGAATTGATTTCACCGCCGTGTCAAGGACCAGCACCACCGTATGCGAGTTTAGAATGTAATACCTGAAATTCTTCACTACTTTGACAACGGCAAAGGCATGCTTTTCTAGTTGAGTCATTTTTAGTTCGTGAGGCTTGAGGGGAGAACTCATGAACGCAATCGGAGATTCAACATCCTCCGAGTTCTTTTGCATCAAGATTGCGGACACAGTATGCTCAGATGCGTAACTATACATGATGAAGTCCTTGGAGAAATCGGGACATACCAGGACTGGTGCATGAGCAACGGAAGCTTTTATTTCTTCAAATGACCTTTTCCCCTCTTCGCTCCATCTGAAAGTTGGTGACCCCTTCATCATGTTCAATATGTGACGAGTCTTCTCAGCAAAGTCAGGAACAAAACGCCTGAGAAAGTTCACCTTTCCGAAGAAAGAATGAACACCGCCTTACTTAGAAAGGCGAGTAAGGCTTTGAATAGCCTTAACTCTTTTCGGTATCTATCTTTGTTCCTTCTTTGCTAACCACATGCCCTAGCAACTTTCCTTCCGTGACTCCAAAAACAGACTTTTTTGGATTTAGGGAAATCCCATGTTCTCGGCACCTGGCCAATACTTGCTCCAAATGATCACAATGATCATTTCGTTGTTTAGAGAACACGGTTAAGTCATCTAAATAAACCACAATGACTTTCCCCATCATACCTTTGAATGCAAAATCCATGGCCCGCTGAAAAGTGGCGCCAAAGCATTAGTTAGGCCAAAAGGCATCCCTCAGTAGGCAAATGTACCCCGAGGAGTAATGAATGCTATTTTAAATTGATCTTGGTGAAAATTCAATCTGATTATAGCCCGAAAAACCATCAAGCATGGATACATCTCGATCGATTCATCGCTTTGCGTAACTTGATCCATTATCGGAAGTGGGTAGTTGTCTTTCAAGGAAGCCTGATTCAAATTGTGAAAGTCTACGCATATGCGTATCTCACCATTTTTCTTGCAGACCTAGCACAATATTTGCTACCCAAGTACTGTGATGGATAGGAAAGATGATTCTCGCATCCAAAGATTTCTCGAATTTCATCCTGGATAGTACCCGAGATCTTAGGATTATAGTGCCTCTGCTTCTGGCGAAAGGCTTTGACATCTTCTTTCAACGGGATGTCATGCTGAACGTCCTTTGGCTTAAAAGACTTTAGATCGGCATAGGACCATGCCAACACGTCCATATATTTTTTTCAGCAACTTGACAAATTTCCATTTCTCCTCAAGCGTGCAACATTTGCCAATGTTCACAAATTATGGGTGCTCTATCGAACCTATATTGACCGGTTCGGTTTCTGGGGATGAGTCAGGGTCATCTCGCCTCTTCTTTTTCACAAAACGGTCATGCCTGTCGAACAACCACTCCAGAGAAACTAGGCCCTTTGGGATTTTATTTCCTTTGAGCTGACATATGCCATCATTCCCTTTAGATTCATCGCCTTGATCGGTGACTGATTCACGGCAAGTGGAAGTAGATCCTTCAAAGTGCAATTCTTTAAAATTTTCCACCTTCTCTAGAAAGGCAATGAGTTGATTATCATCGTTGAACACCTGCCAATGCTGAGAATTATCTGGCACGCTCGGGCGGAAAACCACCTCAATGGTGTATTTGTTTGTTCTCAAACCTGGGTGTGGGAGCATGAGGGATGCTGAAACGGCCAATGAATCGGCCATGTCATTTTGAGCCCTTGGAATGGATTCAATTGAAAAAGCATCGAATTCCTCGATGTTGTCCCACACCGCATTACGGTAATGCCTGAGCCTTTCATTCTTCACTTGGTAAATCCTTTTGACTTGGTTTACAACCAACTCTGCATCACCTTGTACTTTTAGATTTTTAATCCCTCTTTCCCTTGCGGCTTGCATGCCAAGTAACAAAGATTCATACTCAGCAGTATTATTTGTGTTAAAAACTGCAACTTGAAAGAGAGAGGAATGACTTCTTCCTCGGGAGATATTAGCACGGCTCCCGGCGCCACATCCACTAGTTGCACAACTGCCATCGAACTGCAAGGTCCAGATCTTATTAAGATCTCCTTCTTGAATGAGAACAACCATTTTATCAGACTCGGTAGACAAGAAATAGTTCCCCATCCCTGATGATTCAAAAAGGATTTGAGCTTTGGGGTCCTCAGAGCTAGTAACCAAGTACTTTTTTTGTGATTCCGGCTCCAAAGTCTGCATTACGCCTTTGACGGGAATTCTAGCTTTAGACCAGTCCATATGAATTTCTCCACCAACTTCACTGCAAAAACTTCTTCCCAGCAAAATTCCATAGGCTGCCGGAATGTCAGCAACGAGGACTGTCATCTTTACTCTTTTATCTGGGAATGCCGCAAATGCAAATTGCGCGTCTTTGATTTGGCCAACCAACGGAACCTGCTTGGTTTCCAAGGAATAACATCTGCCAAAAGGCTTGGTAAGAGTGAGGCCCAGAGCATGGGTGACTTTTGCTGGCATGACGTTATCAGAAGCCCCGGAATCAATTATGCAGTTACTCAGCTTGTGTCCATTGATTAGGAGGGAGAGATAGAAAGGCTCTATCTTGCCTGATGCCGATGTTGAAGCAACATTTATGTGGGATTCAGGGGGAGTGGAAAGGATTCCTTTTGGGGAAACCTGATTAGATATAACAGCTTGACTCTGAATATATTTGGTCAATCTTACAAGCTGTTCGGGATTTGACTGAAGGTACTCAGCTTCAGACATTTGGATCTTGGTCTTTTTTGCATGATCTATGATATCAAATGCGGCCAAGGGTTGCGTTGGTGAAGGAATGAGTCCCTCACTCGCGATGATGGAATAGGATTACTGGTCTTGGTAGGAACGTGAGAGGACTGATTTGGAGGAGAGATGGGGGGAAAGGATTTCCTTGTAAAAGATTTGCCAGGGAGTTGAGTAGGAAGAGGATTACCTCTTTTAGCAATGATCGGAGGCGCGTTTGACACGGCCTTCTCCTGCTGGACATGGGCAGCAACTTCCACTTCTTTTCCTTGTGAGCGAGTAAAAACAGCGTATGACTGTCCGCTTGCATATCCCTGGGTACCCTCTTCTTCATCAGATTCTTCCTCATCAAATTCCATATACCCGATAGTAGAGTCGCCAGTCGGTTCACCGACATCTTGATCATCTTCACCCTGAGACGAAGGTTCTTCATAATACTGCTCTTCTTCTTCAATTTCAGCCAGAGCGTTGACCGGAGGAGCCTCAAGCGCCAACCGTGGAGCAGTTGCGGGTAAGCGCGGCCTTTGTGAAACATTGTTAGGAACGAAATTCCTCCGTGGAATATCCCGGTATGAGGAACTGGGGGAGGCCTGGGCCAACTGCTTCTTTAATGCAAGCAAGTCATTTGCCATCTTTTGAAAGGCTGGATCAGACGAAGTAGTGGGCGAAGGGCCCAAAGATTTAGGCTTGGCTGATTCCTTTTTCAATTCGCCAGATATTATCAAATTATCTTCTATGCGAATGGCAGTGGCTTGGGCGAGAATTAAGGTAGCTACTCGCTCTTGAAGGAGTAAGAAACTAACTTTCGAACTCATAGCGTTCACGAAGAAACATTTCTGATTTTCCGGTGTTGGAAGCATGGCAACAGGGACACGGTTGATTAGTGCATTGAACCGGGCGATAAAATCACGCATGGTCTCATTGGCCTCCTTCTTTAGGTGAGTGATCCATGATAATAATGCAAACGCATCCTCTGAAGGCTTGTATCTATCTTCAAAAGCATCCCGCAAGGTGGCCCAACTGGTAATAGATCCGGCTGGTAAATGCTGAAACCATTCAGCTGCAGGTCCTTGTAGGGTTTCCAGAAAAAGGTGAACCGACACATCTTCATGAGTTACATCCAAAATACTACATGACATGATGAATGCAGATATGTGGGAATCCATACTTTGATTTCCGCTCCCGTCAAATTTGGGAAAATTCTTTCGGTTTCCGTGAGGGAGCGCGTGAACTGGATGTGGTAAAGCCAAAGGACCCATAGCATTTCCCCATGGTACCGCCATTTGAAAGGCTGGAAAAGAACACGGGCTGGAAGCACGGTTCCACTGAGTAACAAGGCACTACAAAGGGATGTGGATGCCCCTTGCGAAAGATTCTTCCTTCGTGAAGGCGAGACACTCCTGGATGACCGGTCAGCCGAGCTTAGCGCTGAAAAGCGTGTCGGTGTTATGCTGAAATTATGCCTTTGAAGCAGATCGAAAGTAGGATCAGCTTCTCCACGGGCTCTCCTGCTGCGCGTAAAAGGTTCACCCGCCAGTGTACCTTCCAGATCTGCAACGTTATGGCGCAGATTTGGAATTTCTTTTTGGCTGTACTTGCTGATTTTCTGGTTTTTCTGTCAAAAACCAGCAGCATATACTTTTCTAAATATTTAAAAACTATCCTTTTCAGAAAACCGATTGCGGTTAATGACAAATAACAACGAGGATAAAATGACAGAGAAGATTAGCAAGCTGATTTTCGGATCTGGTTTTGACTTTTCAAAGAGTTTCAAACTTTTGGTAAACAGTTAAAAATTCAGATCTACGGCAAAATACTGATTTTTATAAAAACTCAGCGAACTAAAGATTTGTAACTAGGCCAGATCTATGGATCTCAGAAGAAAATTTTCAATTTGGAGCACTTTTGCAAAATTTCAGATTTTTAACAAAAAGTTCGAGATTGCAAACAAAGTAGTGATTTTCCGATTTTTCTGCTTTTTCTATCTTACCACCATCATAGATCCGATAGATTCTGGTTCGATCCAAGTGGAGTCACCAAAAGCTGTTGCAGTCCGAAAATCGCAAATGTCTGGACATATCTATGGATGGGACGAGCCAACAAAGGTGTGCAGTGTGGCAAAGCCCCTCTTTGAGTCAAAGAAAGCAGCCGAAAGGTTTATTTCTATTCTACCAGCAGGAATCTATGCAAATCTCACATTCTCGCCTTCGGGGTTTGGGATCTCATCCCAAAGAGGGGTGTTTCCGACTACGAAAAGAAAGGAAAGGAAGAGGGGATGAAGAAAGAGCGAGGTCCGAAGGAAGAAAAGAAATGAATTCTAAAGGTAAAGGTCGGAAGGTTTATGTTTTGGGGTTGGTAGTAAACAGAGCCAAACCTACTTGCATAAACGAGCAAAGAAATATCGATGATAAATAAATGACAATAAAACGATGCATCCAAAGAATAAACACACGAGATCTAACGTAAGAAATATCTAATGCACATAACACATGTATTCAAAGACAAAGTCTAAATATTGTATTAATATTTTTCTTTACATTACAAGAAAGCTCAAAGTCTCTTTTCTTCATTTCTATTTTTCATCTAAAAGATATTCATCCATCCTAAAATACTACAAGTATTGGAGTATTTATAGAAGAAGAAGAGAAAAGAAGGCAAAAAGGAGCCAACAACTATTTACAAAGATATTTACAAAATATCTAAAAGTCATGTTGACTTTTTACAACTTGATGGATGACATCATCCCATGATGCAACATGGATGACGCCATCATTTGTATCAACATACTCGGATATTTCCAAAAGAAAGACGAAGAAGAGAAGAGAAGAAGAAGAAGAAGAAGAAGAAGAAGAAGAAGCGGCATTATTCGTCATCGTCATCTTGCTATGATTTGAAAGGGGGTGGACTACTCATTTTTGTTGTCAGTGTGATGAGATATAGAACTCGAGAGCGGTATTCCATGAATTTATTGATTATTGGCCCTAGTTGATCTCGGGAAGGATCCTTGTGCGCTCACTAATCGCCTCACACGTCTCCCGCTCATTTATGAGATTCTCTCGGGAGTTTGGAATAGTAATTCTCGATGTCTGCAGCAGCGTAGACCACGTAGGAGTTCATATGGAATGTCCCTGTTGTGCTAAATTGTTGTAGCTGCTCAGAGATTGTGCTGCTTATAATTTCTCCCCAGCAAAAGCGTTGATCAGGCATATTCTTGTTCATGGTCTCTAAGTACCGCAGCATCCATTTATGGAAATAATGGGCGTCAGAAAGCCCAAAGACCCTACTCAGGAACGTAATGGTGTCGCTGAGCTCCTCTGAGAAGTCGCTGCGGTGGATGATTTGGGGCCACCGAGTTACTACCTTTTTGTTTTTCAAGTAAACCTCATTCATTAGTTGCATACACTGATCTGCATTGTCATCCCAGGCCTTAATGCAATCTACTTGACTGACGGCCACAAAGTGCCGGTGGTGAGGTATGTCGAGTATTACCTCAAAGTGACGGGCAGTGAGGTTAATGACTACCTCGCCCTTGCTTTTTACGACACACCTTGTGTCCTTGTTGTAACATTAGACAATCACCATCAAGAATTCATTGTTGACGGTGCTGACCGGGATTCCACCGGCGAAGTGCAGGCACCGCCATCGATTTTCCATCCATGGACTCCTTGTGACTTTCTCGAGTTCTAGCCTGCATTCCTCCATATCAATATGTCCCACCCCGAGTCTCCGACGCCCATGCCTACACTCACTGGGACTCGGGCATTCTGACCCTCTGATATTTATATTTCATCTCTTCTTCTGTAAGTTTGGCCTTTCCTTTGGATTTGGTAGGTCTCTTGCTGGATGTTGACATATGTTCTTCCAAGTTTATTTTCCGATCTCGCACGAAGAAGAAGTGAAACCCAATCCAAAAAGGTTGTATTAGCCATTTGATTTTCCATTGAAGTGTTAACTGAAGAAAGAGTTAGTTATTTTGAGGCTCAGGGTGCATGGCGCATGAAAGCTGCAGCTTACAGGGCTAAATAGGTAAGGCACACAGAAAAGGGTGCTTTCAAGTGAAAGGTTAAATCGGCGCCAAAGGCGCATGGCGCATGAATACTGCAGGTGCATTTTACAAAAGGGCACATAAAAACATCGTGTTGCATAGAGACAGGATGCGCCAAAGGCGCATGGATTTTTCATGTTACATTGGGATTTGGTGTGCCCTTTGGCGCATGTATGGTTTGTGTAACAGGAACTTTTCGTGCGCCAAAGGGAGCATGGCGCGGTGCACGAAGGGTCTACACAACATGATGTTGCTGTAAGGAGGGATGCGCCTGCGCCTTCAAAGCCTTGTACTTAGCACAAATAAAGCTGATGTTGCATAGATGCTGGGTGCACCAAAGGGGCAGATTTATGTGATGCAACAAGGAAGCTTGGTGCGCCATAGAGGGTGCAGAAGTTTATGATGTAGCAGGCAAGATGGGTGCACCATTGGCGCGGATTTTAGTCATGTTGCAGGGGTGACAGATGCGCCGAAGGAAAATAGTGAACTTAATCACCCTCAGAGGGGTCTTTACATGGTTCAGATTCTCTTTCTCCTCTTTTCCTCTTTTGAAAGGTTACTTGGGTAATGAAATGGTTTAAACTAGAAGGGTTACAAACCAATGTTTCAGGATAACATCCTCTACCAGCAGATCTGGAAAGAGGGGGATGAAAATAAGGAAAGACAACACGGGGAGGGCTAGCTCAACACATGCATTTCAAAACCAAACCAGCAAGCACAAAGAACCAAGAACCAAAAGCAAATCACATGGAAGAGACAAGAACACTTACCCGGATAAATAGTGAGAAACTTGCAAACGGGTCCACAACGTCTTTGAAAACGACAAGGCGAGGGCCGATGTGCCGAGAAAATAATCACGTGATGCGTCTCGGTGAAAATGACATTTGTGGGCACGCAAATGCATATATATATATATGTGAGCTAGTCATAAATGTGCCACCAACTTTATAAAGGGCGCATGAAAATTATAAGATGTCGACATAGGAAAGTATGCGCCCTTTGGCGCACCTGACTAAAAGTGGCGCAACAAAAGTTGTGCTAACATGAAGGCGCATGCGCCATGGCGCACGCAGAGAAGACTCAACATACAAGGCGCACCAAAAGGCGTTTGTTGACACGAGAAAATATGCGCCAAAGGCTTTAAAGGGGGCGCACCAAAAGTTGGTGTTACATAGTAATTCCATGTGCCCACCCAAAAAGACCAAAAAGACTAAGTTCGGAAAACCAGATTTCCTAAATGGATTTTGCAACGTTTCGAACGCAAGGGATCCCTAACGAGGGATCGAAACAAAATTTTTATTATGGTTATCGGTAAAATTGCCCTTGTCAATTTTACGGGATAATGATACCAATTGTTAGAGATCACAATGTCGGCTTCGACTCCTACAAATGTCCTCTGCTAAGAGTGAATTAAATTATTTTCCATGACTATTCTCTTTACTTCTTGGATTTTTCAGTCCTTTGTGGCATGTTTTCATTTTCCATGGTATTCTTTGGTCTTTCACGGAATTCTCAATGTCTCATAAATTGCGTTCTCCTTGTCTTTTTTTTTCTTGCATTTTGTTCCAAGTCCAAAATTCTATCTCTTTTACTTGCGGCTTTTGTAGTCTTTCGTGGCTATCTTTCGTCCTTAGCAGCTTTTCTAGTTGTTAGTGGCTTTTCTCTTTATCCACGACTTTTCCTTCACATCCACGACTTCACCTATCTCACTCGTGGCTTTTCCTTTTGCTCCATTTTTCTTCATGGCTTCATCCCTTTATCCACGACAGTCAATTATTTCTCACAGTTTATTCTAGAGCTTCACGGCTTCACCTATCTTACTATGTGGTTTGTGCTTTGGATCCATTTTTCTTCGTGGCTTCATCCCTTTATCCATGACACTCAATTACTTTTCGTAGTTTCTTCTAGAGCTCCGCGGTTTGTGAGACTTCGACGGCTACTCCAAGTCTTCGGCGGATAGCTCCTCATGTCCACGGCTTGCAAAAACATTGAATAAGTCCTTTAGAGCTTATCCTTAGTCATCTTGAAGCCTCTGTGAGCTGACACTACCAATCAACCTTCATCTTTTCAATTTTCTCACTTTACCAATTTACTCCTTTTGCCATCAATGCAGCTTGACATCAACTGATCCAACTTGAAATCAATGACAACACATATGACACATGAAAAGGTCTAAAAATTGCACTTTAAGCAGATCGGGGACTTCAAAGTGTATCAATTTTAGTTTCGAGGATTTAGAGGACAATAATAATTATCTCGTATTCTACCAAGTTTCTCAGAATATCTATCATATGCCTCTTCCCATTGTCAACCTGGTCCCAAAAGGAAAGAGATGATCCCTCAGATATGAACAAACTAGTGATTATGAGAACTAGATAGTGGTTCAACAAAATAATGAAAGAATACAAACAAGAAAAATAGAAATTTTCTTCTCAAGAAGCCTCCACGTCTCAAATGGAAGTATCCACTCCATAATAAGTTCCAATTCAACCAACTCCTTATTCTTCACCTTTGGATAAAGTTACCAAGGTGTAGACCAAGAAATAAAAGACTAAAGGGATTGAGAAGATTGATGAAACACTTGAGAAAGAGGTAGGGAAAGAGAGACATGAGTCAAATAGTGAAGTCCCTGTAGCTAAACAAATATCTCATCCTTTGGGAGAAGAAGGAAAAACTATTGAATAACGAGAAGAATAATCTGAAGAAGAGGTTGAGGAACATGAAAACAATGATGATGAGAATGAAAGTGATGAAGAAGAAGAAGATGAAGAGGATGAAGTAAAAATTATAGAGCTGGATACTGGGAAGATAAGTTCCTCAAATCCCAAATCACCAATCAAAGAAGTATCTTCCTCTATTGTTGAAGTAATTTATTTTGAAACTCCATCTACTCAGCCTATTGGCCCTCATCGTGCTCTTGAGTTGGTTCCTCCTCCTTCTCTACCTTCCAGTGATTCCTTCACATGGGTTTAACCCATGATTAATAGTAGGAAGAGGAGGGATTACAATCAGTTAGTGACCTCTAGTTTTGATGTTGTAGTTGCCTTACTTGGCACAAATCTCACTCCTTCCAAGAAGGCCAAGATAACCTCCCGCTTGATTTCAGATTCTAAAGGACAAAAATTCTTGGAGATTGCCAAAGTAAAGGGAGACAAGGAAGAGAAAGACAAAAATGTATCTAACCTTGAGCTAACCAGAACTCCACTTGGTGAATCTACTCCTGAGGGATAAGTTCATAATTTGAAGGAAAATGTTTCTAGATAATTAAAAGGGTGGAAAAGGTAAATCAGACACAGAATAACTAGATGAACAAGTTCAAGCTCTCTCCAACTTTATTAGATCCTTTCTCTCAACTGATAAGACTCCCTTAGATCCAAATCCACTTTCTTCTCTACCTCCTCTAACTATTCTTTTTGAGGAGGATGTTAAAGCTATTAAATAAATTCATAGGCATGCCTCATATGGTAGAGCTATTTGAAACATTAGTGAATGAAATGCTTATTTCAGCTATGAATGTTATGACGAGGCATACAAGATGTATAAAACATGTCCGTAGCTCAAGGCCAATTCAACAAAGTCATCACATGAGTAGAAAAGGAACTCAAGATATGGCTAGAAGGTATTTGACTTAAGAATCATGAGCACCATAGATGAGAAAATATTTCTTTCTCATAAGATTTTTGATGATTCCAAGAACAATTTGTCCAAGAAATAGGTGTATAGTATAGAATAGAAGAAAATAGTCCTTGAAGAAGTGGCCACTGAATTAAATAATATGGTGCAGAGAGGAGAGGCTTTCAAATCATAAATATTTTCTGACTTGTAGGCTCTTCGGTGTCAATTGTATAAGGACAACTCTGTAGAGAAGCACTCATTGGATGAAATCAAGGATTTATTCAAGTGAAATCATCAAAGAGGATTTGTGTAAGGCTGAAATCCAACAAGGAGAAGATGGAATAAATTACGAGCTCCACAATCATGTGCAAAGGCTACCAAAATATTGTTGTAGAATGTAGGTATTGCTAAAGAAATGGAATACTCTCTTGGTAGTTGGCTGAATGCTATGACAAACACAACTATTCCCAAGGAGATGGAGATTTCAGACACCATTTCCATGTTCGAATTCAAGTACTTAAAGTGAAGACCTCGGTTAAGCAATTGTCAATGTTCCTTCTTCTATCTCTTAAGTCATTTCTTTTTAATTGTTATATTTTGAAGTTAGCTTTATCATTTTGAAAATAAAATATTGTAAATAAAGATAACTTATGTACTCAATTAATTAAGTCTTAGCACTTAATTAAATAACAATTAGTTAAGAAGTTGGTTACAACCACCCCTACGTCTATATAAAACTTCTTTCTCATTTTAAAGGGGTTAGATTTTGGTGTTTTGGATGTAATGATACAGAGCAATTGAAATCAATATAGAATAATTTTTCTCCCTCTTGTCTGCGTTATTTCTATTTCTTTTCCTTGTAATTGTGAATGTGAATCTAGTATATTTGAATATAGAAACTGTGTGTTCAATTCATTTCTATTGTGATGTGAAGAAATTTGTGTCTATTGCATCTATATTTAGTGGATTTTCTGATATACTAATTCATGTGTTCTTGAAGCTCTATGCATGCATAAGTAATATGTTACTCTACAGACTCTATATCTGAACATGCTACCTTCTTCACTCCTCTTACAATAGTAGGTATATCTTGCACAACCAAGGAGAATATACCGTATTCTTGACTAGTGGATTAGATAGAACTTTGTGTCCCTAATTCACTCCTCTTACTCATACAAGCTATTGTTTCCTCCTCTGAAGTATTTTCCTTTTCATCTTCTTGTATTGAGGTTATAAAAATATGAAGACATTCTTTACACCAAAATCCTCATTGAATAATTGTTAGTTTGTATATTTGTAAATAAGTATATTTCCAAGTTTTTGGTGAATAAGGGAACCTTCCCACAAAGAGGAGGGATTGTTGTCCCCTGAACTGTTACTTGTGTCCATTGACAAAATTTCCAACCAACACTATCCATCCATATGAAAACATGAATCCTAATAGGAGTGAGGGTTGGATAGTCGTGAAAAGAAAAAAGAAAGGAAATAATCTTACTACTCCTCTTAAGATGAATTTAATATCCCATGCACGAGAGCCTCATGGGTAAATCACCCTTTGTGTCTAGTTTGGATTGTACAATAGGGGTTTAGAGTGATCCTAGAGGAAGGTTAAGTGTGTTTGACCTACTTCTTGGAATATTATTTGTCATTTTTTGTTTCTTTCCAAGCCTAGGTGTTTGGGTGGTGTATCTTGGATTTATTTTTGTCTAGGACCATGCTTCAATTTGTTTATTTTTATGATTTGATGCCTTTCTTTCAGGTTATTCATGGTTTTTGATCCCTTCAAAATCACTCTTATATCATTTGGATGTTATCCTTTGGCCTGGATTCTCTTTTTGTACATGGTTTTTGGTCCCTTCAAAACTAAATATTTTTTTACCTTATCTAAAAAAAAGATAACATAGTAAATGATACATGAGATATTTGAAAAATAATATATAATCACTAGCAGATTCAATATTTCCTTAATGTAATGATGGAAAATGTTCATATGTTACCTTGGGTCTATTATAAAGGATAAACTACCCATGAAATGGCTCTTCCATGTCATAAAAAGTACAAAAATATCCACTAGGAAAATGATAAATAATATTTGATGTAATACCAATGAGATTACGAGGGAATGATTTGAGGAGTATTCTATCATTTGGATGTGCAACCATTCTTTAACCGATAACTTAAAAGCCTTGAGATGCAAGTAAGGATTACACGTTCCATCAAAGAGTAAAAATGTAGTCCTGGAAAAACCTTTAGGAAAGGGAAAATTTTGTATCTTCTTAGGAATATTATTTCCATAAATTAAATCATTATCAAGACTAGCATAATAGGCCTTATATCCAAGGGAAACCTTATGAACTTGATTTTGTATGTCACCTACAACATGCATGAGAGAAAGGAATTATTGCAGCAGAGGAATATCATATGTGGTAAGAGGATCATTTATTGGTTCACCTTTCCATTATATGTAGCCATGAAGAAACTATTGGGTTGTAAATGAATCTTTGGGTTAGCCAGTGGAAAAGTTGCAGTGACACTAGGGGACTATGAGAAGAACTAAAAGGAATGGAATCTTGGAAACCCTTATAAAAAAAATTATCATTAGAAAAAAAGAATAAATAATATCATCATTATGTTCACCATTATATAAAATATCCTTTTGAAAAACAAGGGTAGAAATACATACATCATTTGCAATAAAAAATTGTTCACAAACATATAAGACATATTTTTTTGAAGAAAGATAAGACACACTATCATCATTTAAAATAATATTTTTGCATAAATAAATACTATACCATTTTGAGAAGGAAGTGAAGAAACAAATCTATCATTTTCAACCAAAGTTTCCTCGCAAGTTTTGAAAGATTCTATTAGGAGGAAAAATGGACACAAGCGTCATTTATACCAATGTTTTGTGTATTATCTAAGGAAGAAACACATGATGAATGGATAAAATTATCAATAAAGTATTCATCATTGTAAAAAATGTAAATAATCCTCATACATGTATCATAATGATTAGAACTACCAGAAATAGATTTAGTGTCACTATTTCTATAAATAGAGCAATTAGAGTCAAGAGGTGGTAAGTCATTTATCAAATTTGTAAAACAATAAAATGCGATTGGATTAATAATAATAATAGAGTACTAGGAATATGAACATCACAAGTAGAAGTTCTACATGTACACACATTTCTAGAAGTAAAATCATACAAAGGGGTAGGGTAAGGATCCACTAAGTTATTTCTCTTCCAAAAATGTTAATAAATTTTTTGATCATTATCTTTAGGATATGCATGATAACCGATTAACTATAATTATAATAAACTTGGAGTATGCTAATATAGTTAATCTAATTTAGGAGGACATAAACTTGTAAATAAATACTCCAAAGTAGTATAAAATGATTAAATAATTAAAACTAATGGAAATAAAACCATAATATGCAAGAATAAAGTGAGGAAAGAACTCAGATGATTGTAAATGATTGTCGCAGGTGTCACAGTAGTTTGACAGAAATTCCAGGAAGGAGGAACGGTTTCAGAGGTACCAAAAAGGGTGGATCTCAAGGATTTGAGCATACTGGAGTGCCTATTAGGTACTTGGGGTCCCTGGGTTCTTTGGTATGTATAAATAGGTGCCCTAGTATTTAAAAAATCTTAGAATATGATTATTTTAGGGTTGAAAGATAACCTATAACCCTCTCACGTCTTTGTCGCACCGAATTTGCTGAACTACGCCGAATGTACCAAATGAAGAAAAATGATGTTGAAAACCTACAAAGGACAAGATAAGTATCAAATATCTAAAAAAATAAAAGATGCAAATGAATGGGTCAGACTGACCTCAAGTGCCACAACAATGGGCTTACTACTGAGTGTTGCACTACATTTTGAACCCAAATAGTTAGTGTGGTGTGTGTGTGCATGTCATGCCCTAGGTTCTCTTGTGCTAGTCACACTTTGTGAAATAGCGAGTAATAACTAAATGTAGAAAATGTAATAACATGTGTGCATGGAATAGAATAGAATCCCTCCCCTATGAAGTATGTGTTGATGCATATATCCTAGCCTTGATGCATGGAACTATGTGGATACAAGTGATGCAATAGATGCAAATCTAGATGGAGTGATAGTAGTAGATGACGCTAGGACCCTCATTATGGTCTCATAACTTTATATTTATAGGGTTATCTTGATCTAATTTCATAATTAACCCCGACATGGCTGAATAGGAAGAAGATAAGGATGAAAAAGGGATAGAAAGAGCCCAAAAAGTGGCGGAAAACTAGGAAAAGGATCGAGGCACCCCTGTGGGACACAGGTACCCTCGGGGCACCTTATTACAAGGCTTGGGTACCCGGTTTAGGATATTTTGACAAGAAAGTGACGAAATAGATTGGACATGCATATAAAAATGTGTGGGAATGACAAAATAAAAGTAAAATAAGATGGCCAAAATATGGGATTAATTAGTACTTTCTTCACTCAAGAACCTTCTAAATAGTAGTATGAGATCGAGCTAAATAATTTCTAAAGTGCATGATTTTGTGACTACATTTTTCCCCCCTACTTTATGTTGGTGAGCTGAAAGCTCGGTAACATAAAGTAGATAGAAGTGTGTACCTGATATCCATGAAGATTGTAGTAGAAACGCATGTCAAGGACTAGACTCAAGCGTGGAATGAAAAAAAGAAATATGGAGGAGCGTGGAATCTAAAGATGAAAAATGCGCATAGAAAAAGTGATGAGAGTGAACCTAGGGTGGAATGCGTGTGTAGTTGTGTAGTGTACCTGCATGGTTAGTAAAGCATGTGTTGTATGTTTAGTAAAGCATTTCTTTACCACGGAATGTTGTTGTTGCCCCAAATTTGACTGCTTGTTTCTCATACGACCATACCTGCAAGGAGAAAATGATCAAGTAGTCAAATATGTATGTATGTAAAAATGATATGTAAAATACGTAAATATGAAATACACTTAATGAAAATGTAAATGGAATATGTACACATGATCCATGTAGAGAAAATGGTGTGTAGAAGGATATCATATATTGCATGCGAGTTTTTGGGTGATCTCGCCACCTTGGCTAAAGAAGTGTAGGGAGGAAATACTCAAAGTGTCCTCAAAGCTCTAACCACTGCGTTGAAATTTGTGTGAAGATATCTCTATAACATCCTAGTTTTTGGGTGATCCGATGCCAAATGGACAGAAGTAGTGTAGAGAGGCACACCCACTGTAACCCCTAAGCCTGTAATTGCTTCCCAAAATGCTAAGGACACCATGTCTTGTTAAATCCACTATGTATGGGGTTTGTAAATTGGTCTCGAACCCACTAGTTGTATGTAAACCACAATTCCAAGGGTGGAAAGGCACCTTTATCAATCAGTGTAATTGTGATGTGTTAGTATGTAAAACCCCCAAATGGTGCCCCCCTTTTGGGGGTCACATGCGATGTCATTGATAGGAGGATGTGGTCCCAAAAGAGGACCAACCGCACTCGTAACTGTGTACCCTGGAATGTTCTTGGTAGAAACCAAGGCACACACAAACAAGAAGGCTAGCCAAAGACAAGTGTAAAGTAAATAATTCATGCATATAGAAAATATGTGTAAGCTACACGAGACAATGTAGTAAATGTAAATATGTAAGAAAAAATTAAGATGCACAAAGTGGGTTGAAACATGGCACATCACTCACGATGTCGTAAGACATGCAAGGCCATGATGGTCACAAACAACAAGCAAGTGTACACACAAAGCATAGGGAAAAGCCCGAAAACAATATCAAACAAAGCATTAAAGTAGAAACAAACAAACAAGTAGTCATGGAAACATATAATCCTGTAAAACAAATGCTATACACAAGGAACACCCATTAATATGTTAAATAAATAACCAATATTTCAAACATGTATAACCAAATGTAAAAGTGCTAAGTATGAAATGAAAAACAAAGCACACGAAAAGATGAAATTGGATACCCCTAACGACCATTATAGTAAGGGTAGAATGCAATCATCCATGCCGTGTGTAGGAGTTTTTATCCGTGATCAAACTAAAAAAATGCATGAAACACATGTGTGTATGATATAGATAATGACATATAATAAATCAATCTAACATGTGTAATGAAGTGAGCATGTGAAATAGTAAAGCAAGAATAAACTCACCAAGAAATGCAATATGTTGTGGATGGATGGAATGGAATGCAAGATGGAATGATAGGATCCATGTGCCACGAGTGAATGGAAGTGTATGCAATGAGGTTCATTTTGTTTTCCCTCGCTTATTCAAGAATGAATCATAAATGAGAGTATGTCATCGATAAATATCGAGTAGTGTTTGTTGTGTCTAGCACGTTGTGATGAATGCGTATGTGTAGTGATGAAATGTGACATGTAGAAAGGATGTGTGTGAACCCTATAGCCGAAGCATATATCATGACTTGATGAATGGATTAATGATGATTTATCCTAAGCATATATCACTATATGATGAATAGGTGAGTGATGATTTAACACTAAGCATTTATCACTACATGATGAACTGGTAAAGAGTGGTGATTTAACCTAAGGTGTATACCACTACAAGATGATACAATGGGGGTGGTGATTTAGCCTAAAGTATATACCACTACTAGATGAAAATATGGAGGTGGTGATCTAGCCTAAAGCGTATACCACTACAAGATAGAAAAAGAGAGTGACGATGTAGCCTAAAGCATATGTCACTAGCCTAGGAATGTCACATGATGAAATGTCGCATGATGAAGGGAAGGTCCATTTGATTTGTAAACCCTCGGTAGTTGAGTATGGACCGAGGAACTAAAGTGCGTCATAGGGTGGTTAGTGTAACACATAGAAAACAATGTAGTATGTGTAATGATGAAACGACCATGTGGTGAGTAGAGTTTGTAAATGCATGGTGTGTAAAAGGCAATATGTAATGTATAATATGCAATGTAATGTGTGATAATGTATAATGTAGGGATGAAAGTGTAAAGCTAGACCCATATGTAATGTAACCTAGCATAGTATGTAGAATAAATGTGATGTATAGATGTGCAAGTGTATGATGTGACTAGGTATAGGTTACACATAGATAACCTAATGGTGTATGTAACATGTAAAATGAATAGTGTATGATAGTAATGCATGGATAGTATGGTATATGTAAGATGAAGACTAGGAGGATGCCTGATGTAAAAATGTCAAAATGTTGAAGAAAAAATGTAGAATGTATAGTGTTTGACACACAATGTGTGATGAAATGCAATGTAGAATTCCTATAGTGCAGTGTGTGGGGTTCAAAGTGTAATAGTAATCCCTCAATAGTCAAGTGTGAACCGAAGCACAAGAGTGCGTCATTAGGTATCGATGATGCTAAACGCGGGATAAAAGGGGTTGATAGGAAAATGCAAAGATAAGAGAGGTATGATTGCTATGATGGATGAGAAAAAAGGGGGTGTTAGATGTTATGCTCCCCCAAGTATGTAAACTAACCAATGAGAGTGAAAGATAGAGGTCCTCCACCCGATGCCTATGTGGATGAAAGTGGAGGGCCATGATCTAAAAGTGGTGGTATGGTAGATAAATGTGGTGTTGGTGAATGAGATTTATATGCATGTGAAGGATTAATGTATGATGAAGGTTGGGATGTAGCAACATGTGGTGATGATGAGAAGACGGTAGTTTTTGCAAATGACAATAGGATTGGCGACCTATTAAGAGAAATGGTGAACTAAATTTGGTAGAGGATTGATTTGACGATGTTAGAGAAGGTTGAAAAAATTGGTAGTATTAAAATATTATGGCTTAGGAGGTTCTTTGAGCCACCTGGAAAGCATTATCATGATGATAATGAGATGGCAAAAAGATTTTGATGGGATTTATTGGTAGTATTAGAAGGATGTGGAATAAATGAAAGAATGCCTAGATATTGGAGTGTATGCCTTGAGATGATAGGTAGTGGACATAGATTAGATATGAGATGTAGAATTAGTACACACATGTGATTGAGAAACATCCTTAAGTTGTTGAATTTTAGCAATAGTAAGGGTGGTAATTGAGGATTCCATAGCTTGAAACCAATCTTGCAAAGTGTGGATTGAGTCCAATAGAGGTGTATTAGATGGATGGTTATGAGGGCCAGAGCTATCAACTAAGTGTGTGAATATAGGAATTATTTGGTGTGGTGGCAGATTGTCATCAATAAAGGAGATAATGGATAAGTAAAACCTTCTAAAAGATCATCATTATCATTTGTCAAAATTAAATTGAATAGCATGGGAAACATGATAAAAAGGGTGCGTGGTTAGTCATCCAAATAACCATGAATGCATAAAATATACATTTCCATGGCATATTGTTCATTAATAAAGGGAGGTAAGGGACATCCATGAGCATACCAAATAGTGAAGTTGGGTGAATATCAAAGAAAAGAGCTATTGAAAATGTGCATAATACCAAATGGCATGGGAAATGCTATATCTATGTGAGCAGGATCAAGTGTGCCGCTAATATAATATAACCAAGACTGACCAAGAGTAAGTGGAGAAGAAGTATGATAATATGTGAGATGAACCACAAGATGAAAAACACATAAGCCATAAAAACAATGATAATAACATATCCATAATAAAATGTGGATCATGTAAAGGAGAATGGAGGTCCTCAAAGACAAAAACAATCCGAAGGAGACCATCATGTGAACATATGGTGGCTTTTCAGAAGTATCGAGTGGTATATGCTCCCAATAGGAATTGTTCATGAAGAGAGTACAAGTGAATGGTGGGCACACTAAAGGGGATGATATTGGTGTAGATGAGAGAGTGATGTCCATGGACTGGAAAGGCCCCGATATGGAATGATAACAGTAGTAGTAATAATTAGTGACGAGGTAACTACATGTATATCATGTGAATGAAACCTCAAATGTTATCTCGTTGGTAAGGGGAGGTGGTGGAGGAATAGGTAAAACAGAGAGTATTGTGGAGTAGGCCCTGTATATAATACCATAGCATTGGTAACATCAGGAGTTAGTGATGAATCAAGAGGGACCATATCAACCATACAAATAGTAGGGAGATTCATGTGAAGCTTCAAGAGATTGAAATGCAACCACAAAAGATGGAGAAGTAGGGACAACTATTGTATCGGGAGAATCAACTATGCATAATGTGGGAGAACTAACGAGTGACTGTGAATCATCCTGCTTTGCAAGAAATGGTGGGAGTTTTAATTATGGGATTAGGTGAAGTAGCTTATACCTCCTCTATGACTTGTGCGAAACCAATGACATAGATAGAGCTTTAGGATCCATATCAGAAGATGGAAGTTGAATAAAATAGAGGGAAAGGTCTATAACCAGAAGGATAAACATGGGTATGAAGAAATGCATACCAAAAGGAATCAAATTACAGAATGAGTGGAGATTCAAAAGGATTATGTTTAGCCATGATGAGAGGTTGGGTTCACCAAAATGATTAACTAAAATTATAATAAACTAGGAGTATGCTAATATAGTTAATCTAATCTAGGAGGACATACACGATGTAAATAAATACTCCAAAGTAGTATGAAATGACTAAATAATTAAAAAAAAGAAATAAAACCCTAATATGAAAGAATAAAGTGAGGAAAGAACTTAGTTGATTGTAGATGACTCTCACGTGGTTTTGTAGGTCTAACAAGAAATTTCAAAAGGAGGAATGACTATACAAAGGTACCAAAAGGGTGGATCTCGAAGGATCTAAGCATATCAGAGTGCCTATTAGGATACTTAAGGGGCCCCAAGGTGTGCCTGCATGTATGCAGAAATATGCCCTATTATTTAAAAAAGCTCATAATATGATTCTTTCAGTGGTTCAAAGATAGCTTGTAACCCTCTCTGGTTTTCACATGAATTTGCTAAACTATGCTAAATGTACCAAATGAAGCAAGCTGATGTTGAAGACTCATGCAAAGGACTAGAGAAGTATCGAATATCTAAAAAAATAAAATATGGAAATGAATGGGTTGACTAACCTCAAATGCCACAACAATGGGCTTACTACTCGAGTGTTGCACTACATTTCAAACCCACATGTAGTTATAGTGTGTGTGTACATGTCATGCCCTAGGTGCCTCTTCTTCCAATCACACTTTGTGAAATATCGAGCAATAACTAAATGTAATAACATGTGTGCATGGAATAAAATAGAATCCCTCCCCTATGAAGTATGTGTTGATGCACATATCCTAGCCTTGATGCATGGAACTATGTGGATGCAAGTGATGCAATGGATACAACTCTAGATGGAGTGATAGTAGTAGATGATGCTAGGACCCTCATTATGGTCTCATAACTTTATATTTATAGGGTTCTTTTGATCTAATTTTGTAATTAACCATGACATGGCCAACTAGGAAGAAGATAAGGATGAAAAATGGCTAGAAAGAGCCTAGAAAGTGGCGAGAAAGTAGAAAAAGGACCAAGTTTCCCCTAGGGTGGACCGGGGCGCCCATTACTAGCCTAGGTGCCTTGATTTAGAATAAAATGATGGGAAAGTGCTGAAATAGAATGGGAATGTATATAAAAATGTGTGGGAATGGTGAAATAAAAGTAAAATAAGATGGCCAAAAGATGGGATTAATTAGTACTTTCTTCACTTAAGAACCTTCTAAATAAGTAGATGAGACCAAACAAAATAATGTCTAAAGTGCATGATTTTGTGAATACGATAACCATAACTAGTATAAGCATGATACAAGGGATTGATTAGAATACCCATGAATTTCTTCTACATAAGAATCTATGGGAGAGAAGCAGTACTACTATGCACAAAAGATTATGGTAATACATAGAAGAAATGTACACAAGAAAATATATAAAACTAAGAAGACATATATATGTATGTATGTATGTATGTATGTATGTATATATATGTATTAAAATGATAGAAAAAACTCTAATTATGTGGAATAGAATGAGAATCAACAAATAGAGCCCGGACCAAAATCAATATACCATGGGCATAGAACATAATAAGTAATGTTGGAGAAAATCAATTGTTGTCAAATTATAAAACAACCATTATATTGCAATATAATTTTATTTTAATTTATAAGAGGTGTTTTTCAATTTGATACATTGAATGAAAAATCTCCAAGGTATTTCCCCAAAAGTTTATATATTTTTAGTTATGCCCTAATTACTAATAATAGTAATTTTGAATTTAGGAAAAGTGTGCAAAAATTAGGGAAAACAAAACATGTTATTTTTGAAAAGGTATAAATTGAAATAACCTCAAAGGAGTATGAAAATAGATCCATTATGCTTGATATATGAAAAAGTATATTTGATGATTATAACCCCTAGAAAGAGACATAAAGAGAAATAATGAGTACCATACCTTCAGAATAAATTTTAAAATCATTTGACGTCAATCAAGAGTATGAAATCAGAATGGAATTTGATTACAACACCTAGAAAATTTAATATATCTGAAACCAAGTAAGAAGTTTTTCCTAGGTTTTTCTTATATGAAAACTCTCTCGCAAGAACTGCGTTGAACTGTCGAGTTGTGGAGCTTAATTGCTTCACATTAGCATGCTTTAATAACTTTTTGGAATACACAATAAATCGATGTCACTCGGTGGACCGACGTCGATCACCTCGGGACCGGTATCGGTCAAGAAAAGAAGGAGCTAACATCGGTTATGGTAACCAATGTCGGTTTCTTGTGTGTGAATGTTTATATTTAACTCATGGGAATTAGATCTAATATTTGTTGTAAATTTGATCTAATGGTTGTAAACGCATAGCTAAGGTGCCCTAAGTTGGTATATGTATAAAGGCATGAGAATTAGGGTTTAAAATGTGTGGAATTACATTTTGTTGAATGTAAGTTTCCTTGGAGAGCAAGAAAGAGTAGCTGGTGAGGAGAAAACATTGTACATCCTGTGAGGTGTGGAAGATTATAGATCTTCATTGTATTTCCTCTGTAAAGCACTGAATAATAATATTGGTCATTTCTTGGTGGACGTAGCCCACACTGGGTGAACCACATTATATATGGTGTTATCTTTCTCTTGTTTATTTTATCTTTTAGTTAAATTCTGTGTTTATTGTTGGTATGATTTAATTGATTATAGATCTATATAACACTAGTTTATGGTTTAACCCCAACAACTGGTATCAGAACTTTTTTGGAGGTTTTGTGTGTTGACAAGGATTTACTCTCAGAGGGTTTTCTGATTGAGTGGGAGCACAACAATGACAAAAGATAACAAATATAGAGTAGAGAAATATAGAGTAGAGAAATTTGACGGTCGTAATTATCAATTATGGAAGATGCAGGTGGAGAATTATCGTATCAGAGATATTTATATTTATCATTGGATGAGAAGGAAAGGCCTATAAAGATGACTGACAAAGAATGGAAGATTCTTGACAGAAAGGTTCTGGGATCTATAAGATTGAGCCTGGAAACATCTATAGCTTCGAATATAACAGAAGTAGCAACCACGATAGATTTAATGAAATATTTAAAAACTTATATGAAAAACCAAGTGCATCGAATAAAGTTTATTTGATGAAGAAATTATTTAATTCTAAAATGCAAGAAGGTGGATCTGTGTCAAATCATTTGAATGATTTCCATTCTATTGTTAATCAATTAAAATTGGTTAATATTCCATTTGATGATGAAGTGAAAGCAATTTTATTCTTATGCTCTTTTCCAAATAGTTGGGATAATTTGGTAATGGTTGTTAGTAATACAACATTTACTTCTAATATTTTAAAGTTTGATGATGTGGTTAGTATAATCCTGAATGAAGAAATACGCAGGAAAAGTACAGGAGAATCATCATCTGGGAATGCTTTGAATGTGGAAAGCAGGGGAAGATCTAAAGAGAGATCCAAGAGCAAGAAGAATGGTAGAACAAATAATGGCAGATCTAGATCCAAAGTCAGAGATATAATCTGTTGGAATTGTGGAAAGAGAGGACATGCAAAGAAGGAGTGTTGGTTCAAGGAAAACAAAGAGAATATACTAGACAAAGGTAAAGAGGCAAACATTGCAAGTGAGGTAATGCAAGATGCTCTTATTCTCTCCTTGGATAATAAAGTAGAATCATGGGTTTTAGATTCTGGAGCTTCTTTCCATGCTACCCCTAATAAGGGTTATTTCAGAAATTATGTTTAGGGTAATTTTGGACATGTTTATTTAGGAGATGATGAACCATGCATGATTACTGGTAAAGGTGATGTTCATCTTAAATTACAGAATGGAAATACATGGGTATTGAAAGATGTGAGGCATGTGCCAAGCCTCAAGAGAAATCTAATTTTTACAGGGAAATTAGGAGAATCTAGATGCATGGTTACATTCATATCGATTCTTGGAAAGTTTCCAAGGGAGCCCTTGTTGTAGCAAGAGGCAAGAAGGTAGGAACATTGTATTTTTCTACTTGTGTTACTGATTCCTTTTCTATGTTATCTACTTCAGATTTAGATGCAAGCATGTGGCATTATCGGCTAGGCCATATGAGTGAAAAAAGGAATTCAGATCTTAAATGTAAAGGGTAAGTTATTAGATTTGAAACACGTAGATCTTGATTTGTGTGAGAATTTTATATTTGGAAATCAAAAGAAAGTGAGGTTTCTTAAAGTTGGGGCAACAAAGAATGAACAAACATTGGAGCTTGTACACTCGGATGTGTGGGGACCACCTAGGTAGCTTCTCATGGAGGATCCCAATACTATGTGATTTTCATTGATGATGCCACAAGAAAGGTATGATTTTATTATATTAAGTGAAAATATTATGTTTTGAGATTTTTAAAAGATGGAAAGCCCTTGTGGAAAATGAAACAAATTTAAAGTTAAAGTGCCTTAGATATGACAATGGTGGTGAGTAATGCAAAGTAAGGATTTGAATGATTATTGCTTGATGAATGGAAAACACAGAGAAAGAATGGTTCCTAGAACTCCACAAGAGAATGGAGTTGCTGAAAGAATGAACAGAACAATCATGGAACATGTTAGAAGCATGAGACTACATGTTGGTTTGCCTTTAAAGTTTTGGGTAGAAGCAGTAGATACAACGGTATATTTAATTAACTGTGGGCCTTCAAGTGCACTAGATGGTGGAATACCAGAAGAAGCATGGACTGGAAAAGAGGTAGATCTTTATTTTCTTAGAGTATTTGGTTTAGAAGCTTTTGTGCATGTTGATAAGGAAAATAAGAAGAAATTGGATGTTAAATCCAAAATATGCACTTTCATTGGTTATGGTTCTGGTGATTTTGGATTCCGGTTTTGGGATTTAGAAGATACTAAGATTTTTAGGAGTCATAACATTGATTGGAATGAAAAGAGAATGTACAAGGATCAAGTTTTGGTACCCAAGAATGAACTAGGTGAAGAGTTTGTTGAGAAAGATGCATTCTCGGATTTAAAATCAAAATCCACAGACACGCATCGGTCAAGGTGACTAGTGTCGGTCAGAGATGGACCGACATCGGTTGGGTAAACCGATGTGAGTTACAAGAGTCCGACATCAGTTGGGTGAACCGACGTCAACTACAGAGAAACCGACATCGATTCGCCAAGTGATCAACGTCGGTCACTTCAAGAGATTGACACAAATGTGCAACAAGCACAAAATGAGCCCCAAGCACCCCAAATATTAGTGAGAAGGTCACAAAGGGTAAGTAGACCTCCAAAAATATTTAATCCTTCATTATCTTATTTATTATTGACTGATAATGGTGAACCCAAGTGTTTTGAAGAAGCAATGTAATAGGATACCCATGTGCAGTGGGAGCATGACATGGATGAGGAGATGGACTCCTTGGAAAAGAATTAGACATGGGATTTAGTCAAGTTGCTAGCAGGTAAGAGGACATTGCAAAATAAGTGGGTTTACAGGATCAAGGAGGAAGAGGGTGGAAAGAAGAGATACAAAGCAAGGCTTGTGGTAAAAGGATTTACATAGAAAGTAGGTATTGACTTTGGTGAAATATTTTCTCCTATTGTTAAAATGAATTCCATCCATATTGTTCTTAGTTTGGTTGTAGAAGATTTGCATTTAGAACAACTTGATGTTAAGATGGCTTTCCTTCATGGTGATTTGGAGGAAGAGATCTATATGAATCAACCACTTGGTTATGAAGTCAAGGGTAAGGAGAAACTTGTGTGTAGGTTGAAAAAGAGCTTGTATGGGCTCAAGAAAGCTCCAAGGAAATGGTATATGAGGTTTGATAGTTTCATGCATGAGTATGGTTATATGAGATGTGAATCTGACCATTGTGTTTATTTCAAGAATCTTGAAAATGGGAGTTATATTATTTTGTTACTGTATGTGGATGATATGCTTATTACAGGATCTAGTATGTAGGACATTGGTGAGCTTAAGGAAAAGTTAGCTCACACATTTGCAATGAAGGATTTGGGAGCTGCAAATAAAATCCTTGGCATGCAAATTCACAGAGACAGGAAGAACATGAAGTTGTATTTGTCTCAAGAGGATTATATCAATAAGGTGTTGAAAATATTTAAAATGCAGGATGTAAAACCTGTAAGTACACCTATGGCTGGACACTTCAAATTGAGCAATGATCAATGTCCTACATCACATGAGGAGGTCAAGTACATAGCATGGGTTCCATATGATTCAATGATTGGAAGCCTTACATATGTTATGGTTTGTACCAGACTAGACATTACGCAGGTAGTGGGAATTGTGAATAGATTTATGGCCAATCTAGGTAAATAACATTGGAAAATAATCTAATGGATTCTCAGGTAGTTGAAAGGGACATCCAACATGCGGTTATGCTTTATGGAGGGTTAGATTCTTCTTTATGTGGATATGTCTATTCAGATATGGCTAGAGATTTAGATGGTAGGAGAAGCACCACT
The DNA here is from genome assembly GCA_018340775.1 of Taxus wallichiana var. yunnanensis. NCBI lineage: Eukaryota > Viridiplantae > Streptophyta > Pinopsida > Cupressales > Taxaceae > Taxus > Taxus wallichiana. The sequence goes on along the minus strand of CM031237.1, from coordinate 331,512,248 downwards.
GGATATGTATTCATAGTATGTGGGATGATAGTTAGCTGGATTTCTATATTGCAGAAGGTTGTGGCCTTGTCTACTACAGAGGTTGAGTATGTTGTAGCTAAAGAGGCTAGCAAAGAGATGATATGGATGGGTAGGTTCATGGAAGAGTTAGGAAAGGAGCAAGAGGATTGTAGGTTGTACATTGATAGTCAAAGTGTGATTCATCTGGTAAAGAGCTCAACATTTTATTCAAGAAAAAACACATTCAGTTGAGATATCACTTCATACGGTAGGTGTTGGAGGATGGGCAACTGAAGTTGGAGAAAATTCATACAAATGAGAACCCTACGGATATGCTAACGAATTCATTGGCAAAGGAGAAGTTGGAGATTCACTCCACTTCTGTTGGTCTTCAAGTTTGAGACTTGAAGAGGGAGAAACAAGCCAAGGAAAAGGATTCAAGGATGGAGTTGTATGTGCAATGAAGTAATTTATCTCCAAGTGGGAGATTGTTGAGTTGTGGAGCTTAATTGCTTCACATTAGCATGCTTTACTAACTTTTGGAATACAAGAATCGACGTCGGTTGGTAGACCATCTTCGGTCACCGAGGATCGAGTATCGTCAAGGAAAGAAGGAGCCAACATCGGTTAGGGTAACCAACATCAATTTCCTGTGTGTGAATGTTTATATTTAACTCACGAGAATTAGATCTAATCTTTGTTGTAAAGTTGATCTAATGGTTATAAACACATAGCTAAGGTGCCCTAAGTTGGTATATGTATAAAGGCATGAGAATTAGGTTTAGAAGGTGGTGAATTGAATTTTGTTGAATGTAAGTTTCCTTGGAGAGAAAGAAAGAGTAGCTAGTGAGGAGAAAGCATTGTACATCCTGTGAGGTGTGGAAGATCATAGATCTTCATTGTATTTCCTTTGTAAAGCACTGAATAATAAGATTGGTTGTTTCTTGGTGGACATAGCCCACATTGGGTGAACCATGTTATATCTGGTGTTATCTTTCTCTTGTTTATTTTGTCTTTTGGTTAAATTCTATGTTTATTGTTGGTATACTTTAATTGATTATATATCTATACAACATTGGTTTCTACGGTTTAACCCCAACATAACCCTAGTAATTGTTAGTTTCATTGATGTCAAGTGGCATTGATGAAAAATGTGTGAGTGGTTAAGTGAGGCTCGGTTCAATAATGTTTAGTGAGCATTTAAGATAGAATTTAGGATGTTTTCAAAGTGTGTTATAGGCTTGTTTAATGAGTTAGGAGACCATTAGAGGTATGGAGATGGTTGGTAAGATTGACTTAGTTGTGCTACATGACATATATGATGATTTAATCATGAGTAAGAGCTTTTGGAATGAGTGTCGAGGTCAAATATTGGGTGACACGGTTGTAATCTGGTTCATTTAAGCCTAATCTTGGATCTTAATGAGGTGTATGGGCACAAGTCAGGTCAAAAAGACTAGGTAAACATGGGAGGAGCCTAGAACCTTTCTAGGGAATGTATGAGCATTTATAAGGCCTATTTTAAGCTTCTAGAGGAAAGATTCAAATGTTCACAAAATTGACTTTGAATACTTGAGGTAAATGAGATAAGTATGAGTTGACAAGAAAATTTGTGGGAAATAAATCAATGGAGTGTGTAATAGTGCTTATTTTATAGTTTCATCAAGTTTTGAAGAAGTTTGTGGAATTTATGCAAGTTTTTCTAAAACTAGCGTCTTAAGGAATGCAAATTAAGAACTTTGTTTTCTTAGCATCCAAGAAAAATTATGGAGCCTCCTTTAGATAAAACATAGAAGGAATTTTTGAATAGAATTCCAAGTCTGAGATTTTACAAAAAGGTTAAAGGTCAAAGGTGGAAGAACAAGAAAGTTCTCATCATTTTTAAACCCTATTTTTCTCTCTCTCAAGCATCTCTCTGAATCAATGGAGGTAAAAGTGGTTTATATAGCATCACATATTGTGATTAAAATATTTTAATGTGTTTCAAGGTTGTTTAATGTTGACTCCATTTTTCTAAGTTATTCAATGCTTTTCAAGAATGGCATCTTCCTTCAAGTCCTTTCAGTGAGGCACAAGTTGCATCTTCCAGTCATATTGTGAGATAGTACAATCATAAAGGTTATGGTTGCATCAAATTTTGAGGTTGGAATGGAATTTTATTCCTATAAAAGTAAATTTTAAATGGTCCTAAAATGGAAAAATGATGGCATGATTCTCCTTTGCTTCCAATATTCCTCCTAGGATCACTCATGTTTGAACCATGAATTGTTAAGACTAGTATCAAACTTTTGTGACAATATAATGATTTCTTTTAGAGAAATTAGAATGATATAATGGTTCTCAATTATTTACACTTGCTTCAATAAGGTTGAATCATGTCAGAGTGTTCTTTAAAAATGTGTCAAGCTCATTTATGGCCATGGTGTTGCTTTGTGAAATATTGTTTGACAAGTGTAAAAGGGGAATTTTGGTTTCCAGGAAGGAGTGTTATATTTATTCAAGTTATTGAGACTATAAATGACTCATCAACCCTTTTTAGGTACACCAATACTGAATCAAAACAACTCTTGCTTGGTATAGAGAGTGTTGTCACTATTTTTTCCATACTGTACTTTTTTTCTTAGTTGTTGGGTGTGTTTTTGAATCTGTAAAGTGAAGAATTTTTTAATAGTTGGTAAACAATTACATAAGTCCCTAGGAGTTTGAATTTTTGAAAATATCAATAAATGACCAAGAAATTCATTTTTATTCCCTCTCAGGTTTGCACAGTCGAAGAAACCCTCTTGCTATGTTTTGGAAGAGAAAAATCATCATATCTCATTAAGTAACCACTTAAAATTCTCCTAAACATTACTTTGTATTGGGCTCATCAAATAGATTTTTCAAGTTTCAAGTAATTTCATCAAGGTATATTTGTGTTCTTCATGACAGTCATGGTGGTTAGGCTTTAAAGGTTTTCTATAGTGTTGGGTAAAAGTTTTTTGAGTTTTCTCTATGTTTAAGGGCATGAAAATTTGTGCATAGCTCTATAAGATCAAAGGATGGCCTAAACTAATGATGGTTATATTTGAATGTAATGGAAGTCTTAGTAGATCATGATAGTAGCTATTAGAGATCACAAGACTGAGAGGGGGTGAATCATTATAGATTAAAATTTTTACAACAATGTCAATCTAGAATTCTTTAGTAGAGTGCAGTAATATACCATGAGAATTTAAACAAACATATGCCAAACAAGATAACATAGAACACATAATTTATAGTGGGAAACCCTTTTAGGAGAAAAACCCACTTTGAAACCAAGGATTTATTAGGAACACCAATTCCAAAGCATACAATATCTTGGTTTCATTGAGAACCCACTCAACCTGTGAAGCACCCACTCCAGATTCTTCAAGCACCCACTTGAAGATAATTGAGCACCCACTCAACATATTTTATAAAGCACAAAATTGTAAGGAGCACCCACCACTATAATCTAAGCACCCACTTAGAAATGTAAAATTACAAATACATTGATCACTTAGAATCAATATTTCTTACACAATGGATTATGATCACTCTTCTTTATCTTTCTGTGCTTGCTCTTTCAGGATTTCACATTCAAAGCATTCTTTGTTTATTTGTCTTTGTTTTTCAAAATCAATTTGGATTTTTGATTTCTATGCTTTGTCACTCTCTTTGCAATTCTAAGTTTAACTATATTTCTCAATGAGTTAACCTCACTAATTCTCTTCTCATTCGATATGATCTTCAATCCTTCATCTGTTGGCTCTAATTTTGTCTCTTTCTTCCTCTATTGCTCCTTCAGCTCAGATGTATTATTTTCTCTCTTGAGAAACAACCATATTCACATAGATTTTTATTTTTATAGAAAATCAACACTCTCCATAATTTTCTTGAAGTGTCGTGCACTCTTCCACTCTGTAGACTACAAATATGATTAATTAAATGCATGCAACAAACTCTAGATTTACTCTTTCTATATTTGGCTTGACTTTTCTATTTTTCTATACATTAATTTAGGAGCCATTTATGAGACGATATCTAAAATAGATTTGACATAATTTTAGTATTTTCAACTGATCAAGATTAGCGATCCATTTTCTCCTCTTGCTATTCAATTTTCCTAGAAATTGGGAATTTTATAGAGAATGTAACTACATTTCCAAAAAGTCAAAGAGGATTAAATACTGACAATTGGATCTAGTGATTTCTCAAATCAAGTATGAATTTTTCGTGAAGCACAAGTTATATACTCAGATGTCATGTACTACCTCTTCATTTTATATTTGGATCATTTTCAATTTTAGAGAACAAAGTTCCACTTGACCATAATCAAAGTATTTTGATTGTTCTCAAGCCATGTCTAGTTCACATTTATCCATTTCGTGGATTTTATTAGCTTCTTTGACTTTCACCTTTGTATCATGGCTATCTTTTGTGTTCCATAATTTTCTTTACTTCTCACAGATTTCACAACATCCAGTGGATTTCCTTATTTACTCGTAACTTTCTCTAGTACTTTGTGACTTTGTTCCATGTCCACGACTATATTCTCTTTCCTACATATTTTTTAATTCTCCTCGGCTCTGTCTAGTCCTTCGTTGTTTTCTCTTCATCCAAAACTTTTATTTCACATCCGTGGCTTCAAATTTTTCTCCTTTGGCTTCATCCTTTTTCTTACGGCTCTCATTAAACCTTTGTGGCTTCTACTATATTTCGGCAGCTATCTCATTATGTCTAAAGCTTTCAAAAAATCTGATTAAGTCCCTTAGAGGTTATCCTTAATCATCCTGAAGTATTTAAGAGCTAACACTACCAATCAACCTTCACATTTCTCTTACCAAATATTTCTTGAATTGCTTCCTCAAGCTTGTTACAAACTTATTAACACCTTTTCCATACATGGTTGATCATGAGACATTTGCACAACATTTTCACAATTATTTTTTCCATCACTGCAGCTTGACATCAATGAAACCACTTAATACTATGACAAAGGTCTAACAGTAGCTCTTTCAAAGTATAATAGTCAAAGCGAGAACATGTCCTTCAAGAATCTTAGTTAAATTTTATAAAATGAAAGCTAAATTCATCTAGATATCACTAAAGAAGGGTTGAGCAAGAAACTTGATGCCTTATTTAATTGAGGAACCAATATTTAATGTAATGGGAGATCATGTAGGTTGTACAATGACCTATATACTGCGTTCAAGTTTCAAGTATAAACATCGATGAGCAAATTCTTTTGAATGTCATTTTCGAGTTTTGAAGGGTCTTAGGTGAATAAAATAATTTCATAACCTAATGTAACTTCATTACATGCAAGTGAAACTTGTCTAAAGGTCTTAAAATTGCTTTAAAGAATTTTTATCGCAAGAAATCTAAGAAGGAAAGTTTTAATGTGATTATAAAGAATTGTCAAAAATTCATTTTGTCGGGGAAGATGAGAAGCCTTTGTTCTTCATTATTTGAAGAGCTAACTAAAGCATTAGTAGGGAGTTAATTTTCTTAGGCCAATTAATCAAAAAGGTTTATTAATTGTCTTTGTATGTGAAAATTCCAAGTGTGCAAATAAAACAAAAGTCTCAGGAGTTACAATTGGTGATGTCGTTACTACTTGCTTGATCTAAAATAGTCTAGAGTATGAAAAGTCTTGTTAAAAAATGCAAAATGACAGGTATGTGAGTGGTCTGAGTATGAAATAGAGTATATTGTGTAAAATTTTATCTTCTTGATAGTTTTAGAAAAGAGTGTTTGAGAATGAGCTGCACATGAATGAAAGATAAATATATGTTGAAGTATTAAAAGATAAATATTGCTATCGGATTATGAGACTTAGATAAGAAAGGAAGTGAGAAGAATACATGTTGGAGCATGGATTTGTTGACATTGTAAGAGATGAGTGTATTATAATGAATTGAAATATGTTATGTGATGAACATATGTTGATGAACTCAGAGGTTGATAGAGTGAAAAGTATAGAGTTTTGATATATGATGAAGACAGATGGGTAAACATGTGTAGTACCAAAGACAACGGTGAATATGCATGAATAGAGGAAGATATATATGGTTTTTGTATTAAGGATTTGTATCAACATGAAGAATCAAATTAATATGGAAGGAAAATATTTATGAAGATATGAACTTGATTCAGTGTATGCAACAGGGAAGAACAGAGCTTTGAGAGGGGAGTGATAATGTACCAATAAGGCTAGTTGATAGAAGAGAAGTTTGTATCAGAACTAGGTGATGATGATCAAGTTTTTGAAGATGCTTGAAACATGTAACAATGGGAGGACCAAGGTGAACTATAGATTCCTTCATTACTAAATTTATGTTGTAGGATTGAATACATAAAGAGTAGAGGCTTGAGTGTGTAATTCAAGGTATAGGATGTGATTTGAAGATGTGCATGAAATGACCTTTGTATGATAAAGATTACGTGTTGAGTAGATGATCAGAAGAGAGTGTATGAAATGGAAAATTGAGAAGATTAATGAGCTAATTTAGTGGTCACCATCAGTTGTTTGAGACAATAAGTCAAGTGTGATAAAAAAATTTTTTTGAGTAAGTCTAAGTTGTAGCTAATCTTATGGGGAGAGTTTTTCTTCAATGTAAGTTGAATCTTACAGAAGGTTAGTAGTTGTTGGACCAAATTTGGGAGTTGAAGCTTCCAGAAAAGTAGTAGTTTGTCAAAGATTGAGTAGAAGATTGGTTAGAATTTGGAATTGGAGCTCTAGGTTGAGTTAAATCTCAACCATGAAATCATGTAACATTTATAGGACATTTTTTTCCTAAGCTAGTTCTTGTTTTCAGGTGGGTTTTTTCCAGTTTGGGTTTCCCACATTAAATTTTTCCCTGTGTTATCTCTCTTTTTTTGCTTCTTGTGGATGTTTATTTGGTGTTGATGATACAAATTAAGTGAATTAATTTGTGAGGTAAAAATTTAATAGATACTGATTCACCCCCTCTCAGTGTTCTAATTTCCAACAATTGGTATCATAGCCTGGTACTCTTGAATAAAGTCTAACATCTTGGAGTAGGTCCTTCTTGAAACAAAAACATGGTTATTGAGATAATCAATGGAAGTAACTCAAGAGATAGGTATGTCAGTGAGGATGAAATATGAGATGAAGAGGAAGATGAGATAAATCTTGAAGCATAATTGATAAGTACCTAGATGAATTGAAACATAAAAGGAAAAAGAATAAAAAATTGAAAATAATGTTGAAAGAGTATGAAGAGTAGATCAAGATTCTTGAGGAGAGGTAGAAGTAGAAATATGAAGATAGAATCAAATAAATTAAGGCACAATTAGAGATGATATCATAATCTCTCATAGACAAAGAGAAAGAGAATCTCAAAATTAGTACATAGCTGAAATCCCAAGTTGATACAGTGTCAAAAGCTCTAAATGTCAAAGAAGACACCTATATGAGACATGAAGAAGAAATGATATCCTTAAGAGCTGAATTAGAGGAAGAAAAAGAGAGACTAAATATGTATGGTAGGATGGAAAAGATCTCTGAAGCCTTGAATGGAATGTTGGATAGAAAAAGGAAGTAGGTGAAAAACATGACTAGGCTTCATAGAAGAACCTATGAAGGAGTGTAATGAGGACAATGCTGGTCAAGTAGACAATCTCACATAAAGATGACTAAGGGGATGAATTTAAGAAGGCCTAAATCAATTAGGCAATCAAATGCTTTTAGGTATGAGAGAAAATTTAATGGTTATTTATTTTATTGTCATAATTTTGGACATAGAGCTAAGGATTTCAGGATGCATGTCATGAATGATCCCATGGATGGATAAATGAAAATAGAGAATAGAAGAATCAAGAGGTATGAATAAGATAGTTTACTATAACTGTAATAGGATTAGACATGTTTCTAGAAATTATTATGATAGTGCTCGGTATGGATGGGATTTCAGTCCATATCTATATAGAAGAAATAATCAAGTTAAGTGCTTGAATTGTCATAAAATTGGACACGTTGCAAAGAAGTGTAGGAAAATAAACATCTTAGATATAACAACAAAAATCAAGTAGTCAAAAGGCAAGTTAAAAAAGTATATAAGGTAAACATCAACCCTAATAAGGTACCGAGAGAGTTATAGGACAGACAAGCTCGGGAAAGATCTCGAGAAGGTGTTGATAAGATTGAGAAAAGGGAAATAAATCCAAGTGCTAGTCATGAAGAACACCCACTCATAGTCAAGAGAAGATGGGAATGAAACCCATCATACATGCTTGAAAAAAATTGAAGTCTTAGGAGATGAAGGTAGGACATCAAGTAATACATCTAGAGAAGATGGAAAAGGTTTCAAAGGAAAGAAAAGGAAATTTTGAGTCATCATTCTCCTTTGATGACTATCTCTTGTTTTGAAGTGTTCTCACAAAGTGGTGTGCCTTCTATAGGATTCTAGAAATTTCAAAACAAATATTGGTAGAAGTTGCAAAAGAAAGTCTTTATGGTTAAAATCTTATCGAGTTTGGATGCTCTACTTCATTGAGGTTCTTATTATCAAATGTGAAGTATATAAACTTGAATGTCTCTTTTGATTTGTACACAATGGTACAAAGTATAAATGATCAAGTACTGATTAATTTAAATTTTTTATTGGGGTATTTAATATAACTAGGAACAACATCAAATAATAATACTAAAATGATGTAAATAACAAATAAATAAATAACTAAAGTGACCCAAGAAATTAGGCTAATGAAAATAGAAACCCTAATGTGCAAAGAAGAGTTAGAAAGAGCTTAACTGATTCGGTGGCTGATTGGGACTATGTCGAGAATGGAATGGATAAAAAAATGTATATGTGACCACATAGGAGCTCCAGAAGACACAAATATGAGCTACTTTATTAGACAGGGGCACCTAGGAGAGGATCAAGGCACCTTTGGGTGCCCTAGTTTGAGTTTTGGGTGCCCTAGTTTGTACAGAAGGTCTAGAAACTAGATATGTAGGGTTAGATGATGATGCAAAACCCTTTCTATCTGTCATGTTTAACTCGCTATACTTAGTTGTATGTCATTGGTAGTCAATGATGAAGGGAAGACTTGCAAAACCCCAAAACAAGCATTAAACCCTAAGAAAGAAAAATGCATATGAAGGGGTTAGAATGTCCTCAACTATGACAATGGAAGACTTACTAACGAGGGCTACATTACATCTCGGACCCAATGTAGTTATATGTGTAAGTGTGTTTAATCATGCCCTAGGTGCTCTTGTACCAGTCATACATTGTGAAAGTAATGACAAATAACTATGTGTAATAAATGTAATATAATGGTGGATGGAACAGAATAAACTTCCCTCCTATGCTTGTGTGGTGCAGATGAACCACCTTGTGCTTTTTGATAGATCTAGATGGATGAAAATGAGCTCTAGATTCCTTATATGGATGCAACTCTAGGTGGATGATAGTAATGACTAGTTTTTGGTCCCTCTTTATGATCCCAAAATTTATATTTATACGGTTCTCTTGTTCTAATTTTTAATTAACTCAGAAAGACTCACCACAATAAAAATAAAGTGTTTAAATGGCGAGAAAGTCCCAAAAAGTGGCGAGAAAGTGGGAAAAGGATCAAGGCGCCTAACTTGGACCAGGGCAACCATCGGCACCCTAGTACTAGCCTGAGTGCCCTAGTCAAGGCTAAAATGATGGGAAACGATGAAGAAAGACTGGAAAGTAGGTGCTGAAGGTTGGAAATGATGATAACAAGTAAAGTAAAATGGCCAAAAGATGGGGGTTAATTAGTACTTTCTTCACTCAAAAACCATATGAATAGTAGTATGAGACCAAGACTAAATAATGTCTAAAGTGCATGATTTTGTGTCTACATTTTCCCCACTTTATTTTGGTGAGTAGAAATATCGGTAACATAAAGTAGATAGAGATGCATACTTGATCTCCATGAAGATTGTAGTAGAAAACACACTAAAGGACTAGACAAACATGGAATGACAAAAATATCGATCATGTAAACTAAAGATGAAAAAGTGTAAAAAAAAAGTGATGAGAGTGAACCTAGGGTGGAAACACATTTATAATTGTTGATGTGTGTGATGTACTGCATGATTAATATAGTATAGTGTGCTGCCATAAAGTGTTGTTGTTGCCTTCATTGTTGTTGACTACTTATTTCTCATACAGATGGACTGCAAGGAGAAAACAATCAAGTAGTCAAATACACATGTATATATGTGTAAAACACATGTATGTATATGTAAAAACATGTAAAATATGAAAATGAAAAATGGAACATGTGCACATGATCCATGTCGAGAGAAAGAGTGTAGAAGAGGATATCTGTCTGGGATTTTTTGGGCAATCCGATGCCATATGCAGAAGAAGTGTAGGGAGGAATTCCACTATATCCTCAAACCTTTAAATGATTCCCTAAATATGTGTGAAGATATCTTTGTATTTTCTAGTTTTTGGGCAATCGACACCATTGATTAAAGTAGTGTAGGGAGGCACACTCAATGTAACCATTAATCCTCTAAATTCTCCTAGAATGCTAAGGATGCAATGTCTTGTAAAATCCACTATGTACGGGGTTTGTAGACCTGGTCTAAACCCATTTTGCTATATAACCCACAATGCCAAGCACAAAAAATGAACTGAATTGTACCCACAATGCCAAGGGGCAGAAAAATGAATTCATAGTACCAATATAGAGATCTTTATAGTATGGAAACCTCAAAAGATTAAAAAAATGTTGTATAGGGGTAGTTAATCTAACTAGGAACAACATCGAGATAACAATACTAAAATGATGTAAATAATAATATATATATATATATATATATAAAATAACCCAAACAATTAGGCTAATGAAAATAGAAACCCTAATGTGTAAGGAAGAGTTGGAAAGAGATTAGCTGATTTGGTGGATGATTGGGACTATGTTGCAGGATGGAATGGATAAACATAATTCAGATGCAACCAAACAAGATCTCTAAAAGATACACATCTGAGATGCTTCACTGGACTAATGCCCCGAGAGAGGATTAGGGTGCTTATGGGCACCTTGAAGTGAGTTGGGTGCCCTGGTATGTGTAGAAGGTCCACAAAACCAGATCTCGGAGGGTCGGATGATGATGTGAAACTCTCGCTATCTATCATGTCTAACCATTGTACTCACCATATGTTGTTGGAAGTCAATGATGAAGGAAGACCTATAAAACCCCAAAATAATCCTCAAACCCTTAAAAATAAAAATGCATATGAAGGGGTCGGACTGTCCTCAGCTACCACAATGGTGGACTTACTAACTGAGCACTTTGTACTATATATACCCGATGTAGTTCTATGTGCAGGTGTGTGCAATCATGCCATAGGTTCTTTTGTTCCAGTCACACTTTGTGAAAGTAGAGAGAAATAACTATGTAGAAAATTTAATAGAATGGTGGATGGAATAGAATAAACTTCCCTCCTATGCTTTTGTGATGTAGATGAATCAAAGTCTTGTGCCTTGTGATGGAGCTAGATGGATGTAAATGATCTCTAGATGCCTTAGATGGATGCAACTCTAGGTGGATGATAGTAATGACTAGTGCTTGGTACCTCATTATGATCTCATAACTTTATATTTATATGGTTCTCTTTTTCTAATTTCATAATTAACCTCGAAAAGGATGACTTCAATAAAGATAAAGTGTTCAAATGGCTAGAAAGTGCCCAAAACGTGGCGGGAAAGTGGGAAAAGGATCAGGGCACCCGACCGGGACCGAGGCACCCGTCGCAGTCTGCGAGTGCTAGCATGGGTGCCCGATCAAGGCTAAAATGATTGGAAATAAAGAAGACAAACTGGGAAAGTAGGTTTTGAAGGTCAATGATGATGACGATAACAAGAAAAGTAAAATGAAAAAAGATGGGGGTTAATTAGTGCTTTCTTCACTCAAAACCATATGAATAGTTGTATGAGACCGAGATCAAATAATGTCTAAAGTGCATGATTTTGTGTCTACAGGTACAAGGTTAATTGATGAAAAAGGAAAAGAAGAAGCTTGCGAGAAAAGAGGCCAAGGGTGGTGTGAATTCTAAAAATGAAGCTTTCATGCTTTAAAATTTTGTGCATATTGTAAAGGACCATAATTGATGACCTACCGGTAAGATGTATTTAGGAAAGAAGAAGGTGATTGAAGTCTTCAAGGCATCAAGGAAGTCAACAAGATAGGGTGTGAAGTGGAAAATGAACTTGTGAAGGACAGTGATCTAGTGTCATAAAGTGGCTTATGGGGGATGTAAGTCGTCAAGGAAGAGTAGTATAGAATGGACAAGGGTTGAATAAATTAAAAGAATGCATTGGGTCTAAAATAAAGAAGATTGAGTCAATCTATGGTTTGAGTGCATGGTAAGCGATTTATGTCATGTAGCCTTAGAAAAGGAGGATAAATTTATCCTAGGGAGAGTAGTCTGAGCTTTTTCTTTAGCATAGTGAAGTGAGGTACTTGAATATGGAGAGAATAGACTCAAGGGGAGCATTACATCTCATTGTTGAAGAAAGTTATGGAGCTGATTGTATTCTATCAGTCAAAAGAGTAGCATGATCCAGAGGGGAGTTCCTACTATCCATTTTTGCACTCCCCTTGCAAAATGGATCAACCTACAGGTCTAGGCATTGATAGTTAAGTGGCAAAGGTTTGGAGCAGGATTTGCATTAATGGTCAAAATGGTAAAATGTATGGATTTTCACCTTGTTGACATGTGACAATATCTTCTTCATGTCACATGTCAACCACACCTTGTTGACACATGACAACCTCTTCTTCATATCTCACGTCAACCACACCTTGTTGATGCATCAACTACTTATTTCTAAACTTCTTCTGTCACGCGTCAACCACACCTTGTTGACGCATGACAACATACCTTCTTATCATGCGACAAGATCCCTCTTACGCGTTGTTCTATTTCCCATCTCCACCACCCTCTTGTCATGTGTCACCATTGTTACTGTCTTCAACCACCTTTTGATGTTGCACGTCAACCTCCCCTCGTTGTCGTGTGACAACATTTCTTTTTATCGCATGAAAAGTATTTTCCTCGTCGGTGTTGACTCTTTCCTTCTTTTCATGCATCAGCTAGTGGTTTCCATCGAGCAACAAAAAGGAGTTTCAGATATGGCTAGACATTAATGACACCATACAAGGTAGCTCAACAACTGGTTTAATGAGGTATGGTACCCTTGTTCACCGTGCAAGAAAAGTACTATTAAAAAGTGAACCATCATTACTTGCCCATACCTATGTGCATGATTTTAACAAAGGATGTTTGTTGGTATCTCCTTTTATCTATATATATGTAAATTCCCCTCATTTGAAAAGGTAGAGGTATTTTTAAGAAATTGTAAAGGAATTAAGCCAAAAAAATTCTAGCACTTTTGTGAGCGGTAGACCTCAAATTTATGCATTTTGTGAAGGATCATTTCCTTGTGCCTACATTGTAATGGATTGTACATCATTTTAAGAAATAAAATTAGTGTTTGTGGCTCTTCTTTCCCTAGCTTGATTTATATTGCATTTCTTGCCTTCTATTATATTTTATAGATATATTGTGCATATTGTGTTCTTTTACATGGCTTAAATTTGTTGTGCTCCATGAGATTGGAGGTTTGAATGTGTTTTGGTACTTTGTGGCATTTTATCTTCCCTCTTCTTCCCCATTTCCCTCCTTTTCACTCACTAGGAATCTCTCTAGTCTTGTTTTAGTGCTATCACCTCCCTTAGTTTAGGATTTACATTTATGTATTTCTCTTCCTTTGGTCCCCTAGAATTGGTATTTAGGAGTAGATCAGTAATGGAATAAGTTAGGAACCAACCTTATCTAGAGGTTTGTCTCAATCGCAAAGGTCCCACACCTTGAAACAATTCCATGTTAGTCAAAAGTAGGGTTTTGTAATGTGCAAATCTTAGGGTGATACTTTTCCGACATAACAGATTCGCACTTTGAGTGGGGACAGAAGTCAATATTTTTATTTTTATTAAGATTGTGTGTGTGTGTGTGTGTGTGTGTGTGTGTGTGTGTGTGTGTGTGTGTGTGTGTCTTGGTGAAATTCTAGCCTTTGGAGGTGTGTTTGGTGAAAACACATCTGGAGATTTGACTCGTAAGTGACTCCGTAATTCAAATCTAGTGGTTTTAGCAGCCCAATTTTATCAAGTTCATGAGAATAATCCAAACAAGGTCAAGAACTAGAGAAGAAGGGCTATTTGTCTATCTACACTTATCCCCAGATAGAGCAAGAAGGGGAAGAAGAGCTCAAAGGTCTCCATCTCCACCAAATAGAACTTTATCAACACCTCCACCAGGCAGACCCTTTCTTAGATCTACTAGGGTTCTTAGGCCACTTAGGATGGCTCATCTACAACCACCAAATTAGCCACCCTAAACCCATATGCAAATTTCACAGGAAGTAGTTCACTTGCCCTTAATGCACAAAATCCGGTCCCGATAGCAGCATTAAAAAATATCCCATACTTCACTGGAGAAAATCACACAACTCCCATTGACCACATTCAAGACATTGCAAATGTTTGTGCCATACATGAGATTGCCAAGATGGATGTTGCGGTCAAGTTGTTGGATTCTTATTTCAAAGGAAAAGTGTTGCAGTGGTTTAGAGGCTTGGGAATAGGATCAATTCAGAATTGGGATCAATTGTGCACAACTCTCTGTGGCTAGTTTGGGGAGAGGGATGAAAATTATCCCTTTTGGAATAGATGACTACAATCAAAAGGGCACCAATTGAGTAGATGACAAACTTCAATTCCAGATTCCAAAGAACATGGGAAAGGATCCCAATTGCGGTCAGACCAACAACTGAAGGTGCATTTCTCTATTTTCTTAAAGCTCTAAATTCTGATATATATGTTATGATACAATATATGGGGGAATTACCCTACCAAACTCTTATGCCATAGTTATTAGAGCTCAGAATTTCCTAATTCAAGCCAATAAACTCACACCAGGTGCCACCTATGCCTCTCTATCCAGATATGGGGAATCCTAATCCTAATTAAACACCTATAATTTCTCCTATCCATGCTCCAAGAAATAAGAGTTCAAATGAAGCATCCACTTCTTCTTCTAGTCCTTCAAATGAACTCCAAGAGGTTATGAAACAATTACAAAACTTAGGAAATGATTTGGTAACTCTTAAGAGGCAACAAGTTCAAAATTCTAGTCCTATCGCCTCGGTTCCAACCTAATAAACCTCTATATCATCCAAACAGAAACCTTTGTTCAAGTTGCTAGCCTAAACCAAGGACAACCCCAAGCTGCAAGGTCATTCCAAGCATATAATATAACCCTAATGCAGTTTTAACATCTAGGGCCTTGGTTCCAACTCAAGACAACATAGCATAAGAATATGAATGGTGTTTCCCATATGCAGCCAACCGCATAATCAAGAAACATGTTTCAATGGTGCTTTAAATCAAGCATTTATGGTGACTATGGTGGGTGTTCCTCAAGAACCAACCCAAGAAGAAAGTCGAGTAGAAGGTAGCTAATCGGAAGCACCTCCAAATGAGACAACACTTGTGAATTGGCAAGCTGAGGATTTCTATGGAATAAATCAATCCCCTTCTTAAAGTGTGTGGCAGCCAATACAAGGTCTAAGAAAAGAAAGATAGAGTTTGGGAAGTCATCTAATCCAAGTACCTCTCAACCTTCTATCACACTTCGGGGTATAAGATCTCCAAGTACAGCCCCAAACGTTCAAAATCAGCCCAAACTACCGTCTAAGCCAACTCAGGTGTTGGTTGTAGCAACCCATGTGCAGGAGAAAGTCATGTCGAGTAAAGGGCAGCAGAAGGAGAACCAATCTTCTTTTAACATTATTGATCAAATGAAGAAGACCAATATAATCATTTCTATGTGGGAATCATTGAAAATTCTGGGACAATGGGATTTTTTATAAGTATCCATGGAGAATTGGTCAGCATCAAATGAGTTGTCCATGAATAAAGAGAATGTGCTCACTAATGCAGCTCTAAAAGAGGGAGTTCATGGAATTCAACAAGGTAAAATCATGAATCCTCCTCCATTCTATATATCTTTGGTTATTGGGAACAATCTTGTACAAACTGCGCATGATTGAATCGGGATAGCAATTTGGTAATGCGGAAAGCAGATTTGAGATCAATTGGGCACGAAAGACAACCTAGTTTCCAAAAAGTGAGTGGTGAGTTAGATGGGAAAAATTGGGGAAAATTGGGATCATAAAAGGTTTAAACCTTACACCGCACACATGCCATAATGTCATTTTCAACATGATATATCAGTGATTGACTTTCCACCACTCTTTGTAGTGTGTTTGTCAAGAGACTTCACCACCAAAATTGGAGGCTACTTATCAGCTGATTGGTTGCATATGCTCTTCAAAATAAGGTATGGAGCTAAGGCTACAATCTAGTCTGAACCTATTGCAAATTTCCATATTGAGCCTTGTGTACCAAGCCCAATAAATGTAAATTGCTCATCCTTTGATCAAGAGGATTGCCCAAACACTTAGGAAAAAAATACCAAATTTGGGGCATCCCGAATTTGACTCTTGATGAATGGGAAAAAAATTCACGAATATGATCCATATAAGGAAATAGATGAGGCTGAGTTGGGAATTTATTATTTGCACGAGGAAAACACACCCCTTCCTAGCCTCATCAAACCGGATGATAAGGGTGATAATGAAGTATGAAAACTATTTTTGATGGCTCAAGGAGTAGGCAAGGTGCTGGAGGAGAAGAAATGCTTTTTTCACCACAAGGTATGAAGTACTACTCAACTTTTCATTTTCAATTTACTTGTTCAAACAATACCATTGAGTATGAAACTTTGATACATGGATTGAATTGGGCAAGAAAGAGGGGCATACAAAACGTGCAAGTTTTTAGGGATATTGAATTAATTGTCAACTAGGTTAGGGGAAAACATGCTACTAAGAAATATCTTCTCAAAGCCTACAAGCATCGAGTATGGGATCAAATTGATGATTTTGGAGCATTCAATATTCAAGCCATACCGAGGAAGAAGAATGAGGTTGCAGATAGGCTTGTGACAATTAAAACAACATTTTATGTGGTCAAAAATATTAAGAAAGATAAAGTGCAGCCACATATTCATGTAATTTTGCGTGGCTAGCTATACTAGACAATAACACGAGCTGGTAGGTATTTGAGAATGATCAACAAATCATTAATTTCTTGTAGGAGGAGGCTGAGTTTTTGGTTAAAAATCAAGAGAAATTAGAGCAACAATATGGTGATCAAGTGGTTTAACTAAGGACAAATAAGCTACCAAAGGGTTTAATGAATCTAGAATCAATATTATATCCTAATGATCAGTTCCAGAGGAAAAGAGAAAACATTCAAGTCAAAGGTGAGGATTCAGAGCCAATTTCGGTTGGAGAAAGAAAAAAACTTCAAATTAGTAAGGTAAGCACTGAAAAAGAAAAATCTGAATTTATACAACTTTGCCAAGAATTTCTAGATGTGTTTTCTTGGAGCTATGAAGATTTGAAAGGATTTAATCCTAAGTGGAACACCACACAATTGAACTAGATTGGGAGATAAACCCATCGGGAAAAAGGAAAGGCCAAGAAATCCTCTTATCGAGCCTCTCATGAAAAGAGAAATGAACTAACTCATTGAAGTTGTCGACACCTAAATATTCTTACACTTAGCATTTCCTCCAATTCAACCGATTGACGACACTTCGTTAATCAACCCTTATTTCACTCCATTCTCGGATGCCCATTCACGACACCTTCTCGGTCGCATTCCTCTTATAATCATCTAATTGGGCTAATATCTCTCTTATTAGCTAAACATTCTTCCTTTCAACCATTCAAAATCTCCTAGCTCTCTCTCGAACCACTTTTGTGGGCTTTGTAGGCTATCTATCAGTCATAAATGGTTATCTAAACCCCTCCCAACTCTCAATGAGTCTCTAATCACTTGTTAATCAAGTTTAACTAGCCTAAACCCTAGTTAACTAGCCTAAACCAAGCTTAACTAAGCCTAAAGCATGTTTATCCTAATCTAATATAAAAGTGATTTTTGAGCTTTAGTCCCACATGCACCCAAATTCCAAACTCTTCCAAACCAAAAACTATAAATACAAGGCTAAGCCTACCCATTCAAACTTACAACTTTACACAACACAAAACCAAAACAAGCCTAAGAAAGCTTTAAGATCTCATTTGTCTTAGCTTTAAGATAATTAGACATTTGATCTTAAGCTTACCTCCTCCATTGGCCTTGAGCTAACACCTCCATTTGCATCCATAATCTAAGTTTTAAGTAAATAGAGAGAACCATAAGGCCTAGAAGCCATTAATGGTGAGACTCCATTCTTGAAAGTTTGAGTTTCATATCAAACATCACATTTGATTTCTAGGATCTTCATAGGTTCAATGTTTTATAGCTTTCAAAAGAGTAGAGAGTAGTATATATGCTAGGTTTTGATGTTTTTGTCAAAGTTATGATGCATGTATAGGATTAAATCTTGTTTAGCTCTTATCTCATGGTGCATGGTTGATTCAGTTAAGCTTTGAGGTTCTTTAGCCTCATTCCATAGCTTTTCAACTTTTCCATTACATACATTTGGCATGCCCAGTGGGACACTTATGTCCATCCTCCATTAATGGAGGTCTTTTAAGTTTTTCAAAGTTCACTTACAGGTTTTTAGAGGAAACAACTTGTTATTTTCTTATTTCCATTTCTAAAACTAGTTAAATCACCCTTGTTTGCATATATTTTATGGGTTTGAACTAGAAATAGGCTTCTTTGACTAACAAATAACCTATTTGCTTTTGAAAATTTTCAAAATCTGTGAGTTTTGCAGTTTTTAGGGGGTACATGTAGGTGTCTTAAAGGGGCGCATCCCCATCGAAACCCTAGCATCTTCATCAAAATAGGTGCACACTTATCACGGGACGTACTTTTCACTGTCAATTCATTTTTCAAAGAGGCATGTAACCATTGAACCATGTGTCTCTGCATCGGCTAACACACATCTCTGTCTCTCTGGACGCACTGGTGTATATAAACCCACTATGTAAATATGTCATTTTGACCTGAGCGTGTCTCTGTTGAAATATCCACGTCTTCTTTGCTTCCTAAGTGTATACGTGCCTCTATGCGCGCTAGTGTATTTTTGATATACTATGGATTTATTTAATTATGTTTTAGGATGTATGGTCATTTGAGATAGACGTGTCCACGTCGAGAACCTAGCGTACCTATTAGGAAGGCTGCGTATAGGTGTTATATGCCTCGTTAGTTCTTCCCGCCACACGTATGTGTATTGGTTAGGGCACACGTATCCATCGGTGGGGTGCGTTGGTGTCATTCTAGGCACGCATGCGTATTATGTTAAAATTTAAAAACTTTTCTATGATTGTAAAATCATTTTGCTAAACTTTTCTAAGTTTTTAGACTAACAAGGTAGATGCAAGGTTTTGTTTTGTTATTTCAGCTTGCATAGCTTAAGTGTCTTCATTTCTTAGCTTGAACGAGGCTTGTAAAGTGTGTATGCTCTCTCCTCGTGCCTTCTAGGTGATCTTGGAGATCAAAATCACTTGTACAACTTTATGTCACACTTAAAAACACTTATTCTATGATTCTAAAGGGTAAAATAATTTTCATATGATTTGTCTTAGTGTAATTTCACATTACGTATGCTCTTCCTTCGTGCCCTTTGGTGATCTTAGGAATCAAAAGAAAAGTGTAAATTCTCTTTCTTGATATCAATTTGTAAAAGGAAAATTACTAAACTCATCATTTACAGGACCTAATGCTTGTTAAATAAAGGATTCAAAACAAAACACAAACCCACTAACACATTTTTTCATACAGGTTGTCAAACGGTGTGCTACTTAAAACCACATTAAGTTAAGCACGATAAAAAACACACCATTCCACTTCACACTGTATTGTAGGTTTCAGAAAAGGGTACATCCCTATCCACTTAACTAGAATGTAACCCCTTTGGCATAATGCCTTAAGCTACAACAATGGGGGTGGTTCCAGGAACCCTAAAGTAATCCACTGTTGAGTAACCTCGTGGATGAAACAGGAAGTGCTCCGCTTACCCACTTGACTAGTTTACACTGTGAGTTAGAGTCACAAGTTGTCCATATCATGACCCCAATGATGGTACAAATGAACACACTAGTTTCTCATTATATCAAAAGGGGGTAAAGTAAAGCCGAGATACTCCCAAATCAGTCAGTGTGACTCTTTGGGTAAATCGAGCTCACTCCTAGACAACTTGTGACACCTAGTTGAGAGATCTTATTAGGGAAGCCATTCTATCAAGGAGCCTACTTTTCTAGTCCATTATCACATCTTAGCCATCACAAAGTGATAACTTGTTTGGATTCAAAGCCTTTTTTTTAACACGGTAACGAATCCATTTAAGTTAGATCTAAGTGTATCTCATCACGAGTTTACAACGTGTTACTTATCTTGGTTTCTTTCTCACCTTCGGACGAGGTGAAACTCTGCCCAAGTAATGCTTAGTTTATTTCCATATTTTGATCTATACCTTTGCATTCTTGTTTCCCATTTGGGACAAGAGAAGGAATCTTTCGGGAGTGTTGTCATAGATAGTGTTCACCACTTTTTTATCCGTTTATGCTCATCCATGTTTACGGATGAGTTGTTAAAATGTCTAAAGTGTGTGGATGCATCCTTATATCTTTGATGGCCACTTGATCTTGATTTCAAGATCATCATCATAATTAGGATTGATTCATCATTTGATCTCCCTTTGATGTGTTACCTTGTTTGCATTGTCTCGACACAATTAAGATACTTATGTCACGTTTCTCGTAAACATGATCTAAGTGTCCGCATTGTGGCATTACGCTGCCCACATTTTAGCACATCCTTAGTATACTTTGACTTAGTTTGATTTCAAGCATTGTCCCAAATCTTGAAAGGTGTCACTTACTTTGTTTGTGTCATTTTGATACCACTTTTCCACTAATATATCACTTCTTCATGAAGCTTGATTAATGTGTCCAATTGGTGTGGTTACGTAGCTTACATTTGTAAACCTCACCCTTTAAAATTTAGGCCTTGTTGGTTGTTGAACTTGTCATGGTATCCTTTGATTGGGAGTCATGCTTACGCTTTGTTAATACTTATGCCTTGTTCATTTTGAACTTGACTTAAGCATTAACATTGTGTTGATCATCTTTGCATAAAACTATCATTTTGCACACACATTTTTAGGGAGTATTTCCTTATTGATTGGCTTTTTGTTTCAGACTTGTATGATTGTTCCTTATGATTATTCATCTAGAAAACTTGTTTTCTAGGACAATCCGACATTAATCTCATCGAGATCGTGTCATCACGATGTCTATTTTCCTTAGAACTTCTTGGAAAATCACGCATACATCTCCATACTTACAAAATGTATAGTTAATTTCTGTTATGCTAACTGAATCGACATGAAACTTCCTTCCATTTGAAGGTTTTCCATCACACTATCTAGGTCTAGGAATTTGTACCTAAGCAATGCCAACAATGACTAACTATCGCACAGTTCTCTTGCATTTACAACAATAGAGAACCTAGGTTTAGGCATTCACATCAAAATATGCCCATTACAACTAAACCTTGTTTGGTTCTTTGTGATAGAGAGCATGTTGGGTACCTTATTCCCCACCTTCATCTCATATTCGGTGGTATGGTTTGCATTCTTCTGATCCAAATTATTATTCGAGTTCCCCCACTCTTCTTCTGATTAGATCAAAACTACTGTTCGGACTCCCACTCTTTTTTTGAAGATTCAGATCCTAACTATAATTCGGATACCCCTAAATCAAATCTCGAATTATGGTCCTCCCTTCCTTCATAGGACCTTTATTCCAAATCACCTCAATGACATCTTCCTCCTTTGGAGACTCGCGTGACTCCAAGTTTCATTAATCAAACATTTGATTCTAGTTCTTGAGTCACGGTCCTCCCTTCCTTTGCAAGACCACCTTTATCAGTCACTTCAATGAACTCTTCCTCCGTGAATAATTCCACGACTTAGATTTCATCTAGTGAATAATCCAATTCGAATCCTACATCACAATTTAATAGATGGCTATGCAATCCTACTTTCCAACCTACATTTAGTCGTCTTCTAGAAAAAATGATCTAAGACCAGATCTAAATCATCCATTCATGAGATGTTTGCCTCTAATCCTACTTCCTCTCTTGAGTCATATTCTTTTGTCAATCAATCTTCCCCGCTTATCAAACATGTTTCTTCTATTCAACCTTATATGACCAAATAAAAACAACCTCTACTAATTGATTTCTCTTAGAATGAAGGAACAATTAGACTACATGTTGATATCCCTTTAGAAGATTGCAAACAAGGATTACTTCTAGAACTCGATACGCTCGCGTATTGGGGAAAAGAAGTTTATCCCTTTTGTCATAATATAGATTAAGAGCCTAAGGTCATGGAACTTGAATCTTCTTCTGGCATTCCATCTTCACCTTCCTCTGAGCATGATGAGATGTCGGGGTATAGCATTGATCAGTGGCCTATCTTCTCATTACCAAATCATTCATTATCTATCATCATTCCTCAATCAAAATCTCACCTTGGGTCACCACCGAGTAGCCCATCATCTTATTCTATACTTACGCCACCCCTGGTAGCCCTCCATTTTCTACTTGTGGGTCACCTCTGTAGCCCATTACCTTCTATTCTTGGGCCATGTCCTAGTATCCCTTCATCCTCTTCTATCTATGGGACACCTCTCTGGTAGTCCCTCCTCATCTATACTTGGGCCACACCCTAGCATCCCTTCATCATCTTCTTCTATTCTTGGGCCATGTCCTCGTAGCCCAACTTCTTCCATCTTAGGGCCATATTC
This sequence comes from Taxus wallichiana var. yunnanensis, assembly GCA_018340775.1. Classification (NCBI taxonomy): domain Eukaryota; kingdom Viridiplantae; phylum Streptophyta; class Pinopsida; order Cupressales; family Taxaceae; genus Taxus; species Taxus wallichiana. Next base: position 331,489,328 of record CM031237.1, on the reverse strand, counting down.
TAGCATCCCTTTGTCATCTTCTATTAGTGGCTCTCCTCCGATAGCCCATCCTCTTCAATTCTTGGACCGTATCATTTTCATCCACCACATCTTTCTTCTATCAATGGTTGTGGAAAGCTCATGGTCATTTATCACATCAGTTCTAAATGTCCACGTTCACTTTCTTCTCCTTCTTGAGATCACACAAGTCATGCATCAGCTTATAAGAAACCAAAATAGTTTCTTAATCAAGCTCAAGTCAAGACTTCAAAAAAATCTCCAAAGTTCCCAACACTTCCAACGATCTTATGGTTAAAAATCAAGCACGATTCAAGAATGCACACCAACGCAACCATCAAGTATGGCGCAAAGTGCATAAACCTATGAATAAGGAACTCAAGCTTCTGCATGAACAATAAATGTTTCAAGATAAATCACAGTCATTTGTTGAGTACGAGCTCACCACGATCATAGAAATCGGGAACAATATTATGCTTGATAAACAAACGCACCTAGTCTCCCTTATTAATGAAGTTGTAAACATTGTTGTTGGATCTTACAATGCAGAGTGACTTTGTTGTTCCCACCCCTCAAAAAATATAAAAAATCTAAAAATCAAAAAAATTAAAAATACAAAAAAATTAATGGAAACAAAAGCCAAATCAAAGGTACAAAGATCAAACATTGCAATTAGGTATTGCATACACATGGATGTTCTTTCTTCCCTTTCTTATCATTCCTCTACAAGGAATCTTCCATTTTCATCCCTTTGGTGATATTTTGGTTAGCCTTTTCACACGCATTTTGTGACATTTATCTCTATGGTATCTTTTTGACCCTGGTCTTTCATCACCTTGGTAAATTAAAGAACGAATGACCTCTTAGAGATCCTATCACATTCAACATCTAATAAACTTGTTGTGAAGAACTTTTGGACATATTTGTTGACACTAGCCAATGTCATCATCACAATCACTTCCACCTCCTTCCATCAAGCCATCTATGGTTCTTAACCCCTTGTCAAACAAGAGATCTGAAATAAGTTTTAGAAATCGCAAGAATCACAATCAATCAAATCAAAAGAAAAATCTAAAAGAAAGTGCAAATTGATATATAAATCTCTCTTGGGGTATTTCCAATAATCTCTATCGGGGCTATGGATGCCTGAACCGGAAGTAGAGAAATGTTGTGATTAGAATCAAATGCATCTCCATCGGGGTTATGGACACTTGAATGGAAATAGAGCAATGTATGGCTATCCTTCCACCCTTCATTCACAAATCACCTATCATCTATCAAAATAAATCATTCCTACACATCAGCTAGGGTGTCTTCACTTGTTGTTTATTAAATATTCCCTTCAAGAGGTAATTAAATTCCATGTGCACACATTGGATCTCTATGAGTGAACATGATTAGTATGTTACAAAGTGTCTTTTTTTGGACCTTGTTTAAAATCTTTCCTTAGTCCTTATCTCGTCTCATGATTTGTGCCTTTGGCTAATCACTTCTTCATCACGAGGCTTCTAAGATACATTCATAGCATTCTTATTTCTTCTACTTCATTCAGAACATCCATGTGTATGGTATTTCCTTTATCCCATGTTTTTGGACACCTTTTTCACCTTTCACAAAAACAATCTTCTCCTTCCTTTCTATCATGTGCTTTTAGGCCAACTTACACTAGGGGCATCCTTGCTTCTTCCCAACACTTAATTGGTTTACATTCATCATCATGTTGAACCTATCCATAATGGCCTGGGTCCCGCTTCTACCCGTGAAGAGTTTTCCTTTGAATACTCCCACCTATTCTTTGGGGCATTTTCACATCTTAACTTTTTTACACACATACGCATGGCACTCTGCCCTTCTACATCCCATCCATCACTAGGGCATCCACGCTTCTTTGTCTTCTGTACATAGTTTTAGAAAAATTTCAAAATAAAAAAATTCAAATATGTTATGAAAAATCAAAAATTCAAATATGTTTCAAGAAACATCAAAAAATATAAATCATCCTACAAAATGTCACTCTTTGGTTCTCATCTATTCATGGGCACGACTCTTGAATCATCTTGATCTACCTCCATCAACAAAATCTAGGTTGCTTACTTCGTTTGTACTCTAGGGCACAATGAGTTGTCTAGTAATGTTTCGTAGTGCACATTACTTTTCATAGGACCGAAGTTTCCTCCGTTATTCCCCTCACATGTATCCTTGCTTGGGGCACCATCATTAACCCATGTCATTAATTTGAATGGGTTGGAATTGAAGCTTGATAACAAAAACATTACGTTATGTTTCTTTGTTAGGTTATCTTGTTTACTTTCTCATATTGCATTGCATTTTGTATGTTCCATGGAGCTAGGCATATTTTACTCTCTCGTATTGCATTGCATTTTGTATGTTGCATGGAGTTGGTGTTTTCAGCAATGGACATTTGTTCATATATGGATTTTCATGTCATACTACACTTTTGTTAATTATTTTTAATAAGGACCATTGATGAAGATCACTAGCAATATGATGAAAAATAAAGTTGTTTAAAAGGAACTGGATGGATGTTAGCTCATTCCCCTTCCTCAAACTCATTTTCTTCTATATCCCCTTTCTTCTTCTTCACATTATTCTTTCTTATGTTATCTTTTTGTCATATTTTTATTGTCAATCAAGTTCTTCCATCACCCCATCGACAATAGAGGGGCATCCTTCATTCTAATCATTTTCTTCTATCCCTTCAAAAATTTCTACTTGTTTATGCTTGTCTACTTTCTTTGAAGTGACATCACTTACGCCACCTCAAAGAGGGTAAATGCAGACACCTAAATACGCTTACACTTAGCATTTCCTCCAATTCAACCGATGGATGACACTTCATTAATCAAACCTTCTTCTCTCCATTCTGGATGCCCATTCACGACACCTCGGTTTTATTCCTCCTATAATCATCTAATTGGGCTAATATCTATCTTATTAGCTAAACATTCTTCCTTTCGACTATTTAGAATCTCCCTAGTTCTCTCTCGAACCACTTTTCTAGGCTTCGTAGGCTATCTATCAGTCACAAATGGTTATCTAGACCCCTCCCAACTTTCAATGAGTCTTTAATCACTTGTTAATCAAGTTTAACTAGCCTAAACCCTAGTTAACTTGCCTAAACCAATCTTAACTAAGCCTAAAGCATGTTTATCATAATCTAATCTAAAAGTGCTTTTTGAGCTTTAGTCCCACATGCACCCAAATTTCAAACTCTTCCAAACCAAAAACTATAAATACAAGGCTAGGCCTACCCATTCAAACTTACAACTTTACATAACACAAAACCAAAACAAGCCTAAGAAAGCTTTGAGATCTCATTTGTATTAGCTTTAAGCTAATTAGACATTTGATCTTAAGCTTACCTCCTCCATTGGCCTTGAGCTAACACCTCCATTTGCATCCATAATCCAATTTTTAAGTAAATAGAGAGAACCATAAGGCCTAGAAGCCATTAATGGTGAGACTCCATTCTTGAAAGCTTGAGTTTCATATCAAACATCACATTTGATTGCTAGGATCTTCATAGGTTCAATGTTTTATAGCTTTCAAAAGAGTAGAGAGTAGTATATATGCTAGGTTTTGATGTTTTTGTCAAATTTATGATGCATGTATAGGATTAAATCTTGTTTGGATCTTATCTCATGGTGCATGGTTGATTGGTTAAGATTTGAGGTTATTTAGCCTCATTCCATAGCTTTTCAACTTTTCTATTGCATACGAAGCAAACATCATATTTCGAATCAAGCACTCTTCATGGGTAGAAAATCTTTTGTGCAGTTAGGAAAAAAGAATGGGGAAATCAGTTATGTGTTGAGTTTCCGCTATGGAAGTCGGGTATAGAGCTCATGGAGATGGAAGAGCTAAGGAAATGAGGCCATGAAAACAATGGAAAAGGACCAAGCTCAAATCAAAATGAGTTTTGACAAAAAGGTCAAAGACAACTTTTCAAGAAGGATATCTGGTTTTGAAATGGGATGCAGACAAAGCCAAACTAGGAAGGCACTCCAAGTTTGATGCAATATGGAGTGGCCCCTACTTGATTTTAGGGTGCAAAGAAAACAATGCTTTCTAATTGAAAAATTTGGACAAAGAAGAATTGTAGATCCCAGTCAATGACATATATCTCAAGTATTATCACTAATGGGAGTATATTTATTGTAAATATTAATTTAGAGTTTGTAATTCCTCCAAGTGCTAGTAACAACATTATTTTTTGTAGCTAGGTTTACTTTCAGATAAGTGCTTGTACGCTTTATGCATGTTCCATTTGGGATGTGTATGATTTTTGTTATTTGTACATGGTTGTGATTTGTTGTTGTTGCACTTTCTAGTTTCAGGAAAGATCGATGATAAAGTAATGTCTTAGTAGTGTTCTAGAGAAATAAGAGGTTTCAGACATCAGACTAGTTTCAACAATCAGAATGACTCCATGCCCAATAGATGCAAAATCACTGGTCTTTCAGATCTAGTAGGAAGATCACCCCATAAGTCACCAATTTTTATCCATTTTTACACCCCCTTGCAAAATGGATCAACTGCAGGTCTAGGCATTGATAGTTAATGGGAGCAGTTTACCAAGCTCATCACATGGTGAAGGTTTGGAGAAGGATTTGCATTAATGGTCAAATTGGAAAAATATACGGATTTTCACCTTGTTGATGTGTGAGATAACCACTTCTTCCTATCACGCATAAACCACACCTTGTTGACACGTGATAACCGCTTCTTCCAATTATGCATCAACCACACCTTGTTGACGTGTGTCAACCGCTTCTTCCTTTCGCGCGTCAACCACACCTTGTTGATGCGCGACAACCGCTTCTTCTTGTCACATGTCAACCACATCTTGTTGATGCGTGACAACATACCTTATTTTCATGCGATAAGATCCTCTCCTTGCACTTCATCCTATTCCCCATCACCTCTACCCTCTCATCGTGTGTTAGTGTCACTCCTTATCACATGTCAACCACCTTTTATTATCACTCATCAACCTCCCCTCACTGTCGTGTGACAACATTTCTTCTTGTCGCATGATAAGTATTTTCTTGTTGCGGTGAATCTTCCCTTCTTGTCATGCATCAGCTAGTGGTTTTGTTGGGTGACAAAAAGGAGTTTCACATATTGCTCAGACATTAATGACACCATACAAGGTAGCTCAACAACCGGTTTCATGAGATATGGCACTCCTATTCTCCATGCAAGAAAAGTACCATTGAAAAGAAAACCATCATGGCTGCCCATACCTACGTACATAATTTTAATGAAGGATGTTAGTTGGTAGCTCCTTTTCTATATATATATGTAAATTCCCCTCATTTGAAAAGGGAGAGGGATGTTTTTGAAATTGTAAAGGAACTCTGCCAAAATTGTTCTAGCACTTTTGTGAGCTGTAGGCCTCAAATTTATGCATTTTGTGAAGGATTCTTGCCTTGTGCCTATACTATAATGGATTGTGCATCATTTTAAGCAATAAAATTAGTGTTTTGTGTCTCTTCTTTCCCTAGCTTGATTTATATTGCATTTCTTGCCTTCTATTATATTTTGTAGGTATATTGTGCATATTGTGTTCCTTTTAGGGCTTAAATTTGTTGTGCTCCATGAGATTGGAGGTTTGAATGTGTTTTGGGAATGTGGAATTTTATCTTCCCTCTTCTTCCCCATTTCCCACCACTTTCACTCACTAGGAATCTCTCTAGTCTTGTTTTAGTGTTATCGCCTCCCTTAGTTTAGGATTTACATTTATGTATTTATCTTCCTCTGGTCCCTTGGAATTGGTAGTTTAGGAGTAGATCAACATTGGAATAAGTCAGGAACCAACCTTCTCTAGAGGTTTTTCTCAATCACAAAGGTCCCACACCTTGAGACAATCCCATGTTAGTCAAAAGTAGAGTTTTGAAATGTGTAAATCCCAGGGTGCTACTTTTTCGACATATCGGTTCCTTGAGGTAATTTTTTTCTTTGTAAATTCTTATCTTCATGTTGATTATGTTGTTGGATGTCTTGACCCTTTGTCATAGATGTCAAAGGGGGAGAGAGTATGGTTCAGGAGTAGTGAAGGTGTTTTCCATCAAAGTTTTCGAGCTTGTTTCCATCAATGAAAAAGGGGAAATTGTTGAACCTTGGTCATTGGTGTTTTAATTGATGTCAAGTTGCATTTATGAAAAAGGTGTGAGTGGTTAAGTGAGGATCAATTCAATGATGTTTAGTGAGCATTTAAGAGAGCATTCAAGATGGTTTTAGTGTGTTGTAGGCTTGGTCAATGAGTTAGGAGACCATTGGAGGTATGGAGATGGTTGGTAAGATTGAAACATGTGTGCTATAAGGAATACATGATGATTATATCATGAGAAATAGATTTTGAATGAGTAATCGGTCAAATATTGGGAGACACAGTTGTAACTAGTCCATTTAGGCCTAGTCCTGGATCCTAATGAGGTGTATGGGCACAAATTAGGTCAAGAAAATACTAGGTAAACATGGGAGGAGCCTAGGAACATTTCCTAGGGAATTTATGAGCATTTACAAGGTTTATTTTAGCTTCTAGAGGAAAAATTCAAATGTTCACCAAAACTACCTTTGAGGACTCGCAATGAATCCTGAGGTAAATGAGATAAGTATGAGTTTTATAGGGAAATTTGTGAGAAATAAATCAATGGAGTGTGTAGAGGGGTGTGTAATAGTGTTTCTTTTCAAGTTTCATTAAGTTTTGAAGAATTTTGTGGAAGTTATGCAAGTTTTCTAAAACTGGCTTCTTAAGGAATGCAAATTGAGAACTCTGTTTTCTTAGCATCCAAGAAAAATTATGGAGCTTCCTTTAGATAAATAATAGAAATAATTTTTGAATAGAATTCCAAGAATGATCTTTTTGAAAAAAAAATTTGAGGGTCAAAGGAGGAAATAACAAGAAAGTTCTCATCATTTTTCCAACCCTATTTTTCTCTCTCTCAAGCATATCTCTGAATCGATGGAGGTAATAAAATTTGTTTGTTTAGCTTCAAATATTTTGTTCAATCTATTTTATGGTGTTTTAGGGTTGTTTAATGTTGACTCCATGTTTTTGAGTTATTCAATGATTTTCAAGAATGACATCTTCCTTCAAGTCCTTTCAGTGAGGCACAAGTTGCATCTTGAGTCATATTGTGAGATAGTACAGTCATAGAGGTTATGGTTGCATAAAATTTTGAGGTTGGAATGGAAGTTATATTCCTATAAAATTACATGTTAAATGGTCTAAGCCCACAATTTTCCTAATATGGTAAAATGATGGCATGATTCTCCTTTGCTTCCAATCTGCCTCCTAGGATCACTCCTCATATCTAAAGCATGAATTATTAAGTCGGTCTCAAAATTTTGTGACAATATAATGATTTATTTCAGAGAAATTGGAATGGTATAATGGGTATCAATTCTTTATACTTTCTTCAATAAGTTTGAACCAATTCAGAGAGTTCTTTTGAAGTGTGTCAAGATCATTTGTGGTGATGGTGTTGATTGTGCAAGATTGTTTGACAAGTGCAAAGGTGGAATTTTTTGTGTCAAGAAGGATTGTGATGTTTATTCAAGTTATTGAGACTATGAATGACTCATATAAATTTTTTAGGTACAACAAGACTAACTCAAAGAAACTCTTGTTTAAGTATAGAGAGTACTACCACTATTTTTGTCGTAATCTACTTTGTTTCTTAGCTACTAGGTGTGTTTTTGAATGTTGTAAGGTGAAGAAAAACTTGGAATAGTTGGTACATAATTGAAATTGTCCCTAGGAGTTTGAATGTTTAAAATACATCAAGAAATGACTAATAAATTAATTTTAATTCCCTCTCGGGCCTACACAGTCGAAAAAACCCTCCTCCTAGGGTTTGGAAGAGAAAAATCATCACATCTCATAAACTAACAGATGAAAATGCTCCAAATTCTAAAAATTTCTCTATCTTGGGCTCGTGAAATAGTTTTTTCAAGTTTCAAGTCATTTCATCAAAGTATCTTCATGTTCTTTGTGACAGTCATGGTGTTCAGGGTTCTAAACTTTGCTACATTGTTGGGTAAGTGTTTTTGAACATTTCTCTATGTTTGAGGGCATGAAACTTTGTGCATAGCTCCATAAGATCAAAAGATGACGTAAACCAATGATGGTTAGCTTTGAATGTGATGGAAGTGTTAGTAGAACGTGACAATAGCTTGTTCAAGGTCTAGAAGTCTAAAGTAGAAGTTATCCTTCATCTTAACTAAATTTGATCAAATGAAACCTAAATTCATATTGAGAGCACTAAAGAAGGGGTGAGAAAGAAAATTGATGCCTTATTTAATTGAAGAACTAGTATTTTATGTAATGGGACTTCTGTAGGGTGCACAATGACCTATAGATTTCAGTTCAAGTTTCAAGTATACACATAGATGATCAAATTATTTTTGAATGTCATTTTTTGAGTTATGAAGGGTCTCAGGTGAATACAAAGCATCTCAGAACCTAAAGTAACTTTGTCACATGAAAGTGACACTTGTCCAAAGGTCTTAAACCTGATTCAAAGAATTTTTTTAGCGCCAAGTAATATGAGAAGGCAAGTTTGTAACAACTACTGACCACTTGTCGGTAATTTCAATTTGTCGAGACGGATGAGAAGCCTCCATTCTTCATCATTTGAATAACCAATTGAATTTTCAGTAGGGAGTTAAGTTTCTCAGGTTAGTTACTCAAAAAGGCTTATTAGTTATCTTTGTATGTGAAAATTCCAATCATGCAAATAAGACAAAAGGATCAGGAGTTACAATTGTTAATGTCATTACTACTTTCTCGAGATATAATAGTCTAGAATATGAAAAGTATTGTTGAAAAATGTGAAATGATAGGTATGTGAGTGGTTTGAGTATGCAATAGACTATATTGTGTACAATTTTACCTTTTTGAAAGTGTTAGAAAAGAGTGTATGATACTGAGCTAAGAAAGGAAGTGAGAAGAATACATGTTGGAGCATGGAGTTGTTGATAGTGTAAGAGATGAGTGTATTAGACTGAATTGAAATCTATTATGTGATGAACATATGTTGATGAACTCAGAGGTTGATAGAGTGAAAATTACAGAGTTTTGATACATGATGGAGAAAAATGGGTAGAAATTTGTAGTAGCTCGGTAAAACAATGAATATGCATGAATAGAGGAAGATATAGATGGTTTTGTATGAAGTATTTTTATGATCATGAAGAATCAAGCGAATATGAAATGAAAATCTATATAAAGATATGAGCTTGATTTAGTGTATACAACAGGGAAGAAAAAATCTTTGAGAGGGGAGTGATAATGTATCAATAAGGATAGATGATAGAAGAGAACTTTGTATTAAAACTTGGTGATGATGGTTAGTCTTTGAATATTCTTGAAACATGAAACAATGGGAGGACCAAGGTGAACTATAGATATTTTCAGATCTTGAAGTTTTTCTACAAGATTGAATACATAAAGAGTAGAGGCTTGAGTGTGTAATTCAAGTTATAGGATGTGATTTGAAGATGTGAATGAAATGACCTTTGTATGATAGAGATTAGGTGTTGAGTAGATGATTAGAAGAGATTTCATAAAAGGTAAAATTGAGAAGATGAATGAGTTAATTTAATGTTCACCATCAGTTACTTGAGACAAAAATTCAAGTGTGACCTAAACTTTGATTAAGTCTAAGTTGTATCTTAACATGTGGGGAGTTGTTGCTTCCATATAAGTTGAAGCTTACAGAAGGTCATTAGTTGTTAGACCAAATTTTGGAGTTGAAGCTTCCAGACAAGTAGAAGCTTGTCAAATATTGAGTAGAAGCTTGGTTAGATTTTGGAGTTGTAGCTCCAAGTTGAGTTGAAGCTCAACCATGAAATCATGTAACATTTACAAGACATTTTTGTCCTAAGATAGTTCTTGGTTTTAGTGGGTTTTTTCCCAGTTTGTGTTTCCCACATTAAATTTTGTCTCTGTGTGTTATCTATATTTTTTTTTCTGCTTTTTGGATGTTGATTTGGTTTTGGTGATACAAATTAAGTGAATTGATTTGTGAGGTAAAAATTGAACATAAACTGATTCACGCCCCCTCTCAGTGTCCTAATTTCCAACAAAAACTTGTATCTAGTTGTTACTTCTAAACCCACTAAATCCACAATAAAATAAGATGTAAACATAAGTATAGTCCTCTTTCAAGATGGACGATTCAATGAAATAACAAGAAAGACTCTCATTTTTTCGTGAAACTATATGTGCACAATCTTCTATCCCTATGAAACATGTTATTTCTTGATAACATTTCTTAAAATTAGTTTATAAAATAACCAAGAAATTTTTTAAATACCCTTTAATCTATTTCCTCTACCCATTAAAACATGTAACTTGATTCTCAAGACAAATATGCCCAGTTCCTAAAATTCTTGTTTCTATTAGGTCTGTTTTATACTCCAAATGATATTGTTAGTAAAATATTAGGCCATACAATACAAAAATACCTTCAAATAAAATAATATATTATAACATCATGTGTAGATTTTATGTATCATGTTTCATCTGTTTTCATCCTTTAAAACACAAGTTATATCAAATTTGGATTTTATACCCTAAACTAAGGTTTCTCAGGCCCGAGAGATAGTTTAATTCATATCTTGAGAAATTTAATGTTTCACAACCTAAATATAAACTTTTGATATTTTTCCTAAGCCCCTTCAACTTTCATCCTCTCACACCAACTCCTGAAAATGTACTAATAACTCACAATAATAAGGTTTTCCTTCTTTTAACTTAAGAAAACCTTATTTTTACATACACGGTCTACTAAATATTCAATATAATACAATTTATTAACATTATTTACCATTTAAATGTACTCAATTGCCTATTCAAGTTATTTACATGGCTAACCACAATCTCTATCTCCCCATTTTACCTTTTTCTTACCAAACACACTAAAAATGCACAAGAGATCATACTTATTTTTCCTCAATCTGAAAAATTCCTTTCTTCTTAACACCTCAAACTTGAATGAGAATTATTAAACATTTGAAAACCCTATTCACATGTTATAATACACATTCCCAGTGACATATTCCATAAAACAACACTTAATCTTATTATATCACCGCATAACCAAGAAGATATCAAGCCATTCTTAGCAAATGCACAACTAGTGCACCATTACCAATATTAAAACCATTTATAATATGAAACACACTTTAGCATGCCATTAAAAATTAATCAAATACAAATATACAAAGAGATTTTATGAAATATCCATTATTTATTTATATTTACAAAATAACTTCTTCCTTCTATACAAGAACCTTATTCTTATACAATTTCTTCATGTTTAACCTTACAGGTTATTTCCTCCTTGAGGCTCCTAACTTTTTTCTTGAACCTCTAATCCATCTATATTACTTTCTCTTCCATATCCATTTGAATATCTTAATGTTAAGACCTAAAAGGTGGCCAAAATAACTAATTTACCAACTAAACCATGGTGGAGAATAACCACACATGATGAATCTTGCTTAAGTGTTGAAAAACACCTTAGATACATCATATATGGTACTTTAGGACCTTTTACAACATTTAATTACTTTACTCACATCATTACACCTTTTAAACCCTCGTTTACATATTCAAATGTTCATTTTGGAGGGAAACTCCAAAATACCTATTTAACACCCATAAAAGAACCTAAGAAGGTTGAGAAGGATTCAATAACACTTGAAAAGAATCCTAAGAACTACTATAAAACAAAACCCATTGAAAACCAAAAGGTTGTATGTACAAGCTCGATGCTCCTAGATCATTCTCCCTAGGTGGAAGAATTTGTGTGCTAGGTTAAGTGATTATATTTTTCTTCCTCTTCCAATTGTATAATTCCTTTAATTTATTCCATCTTTTAGTTGTCTTATTTGTCTTATTGCTTGATTTATCCTTCATATCTCTCTTTTATCTTCTTCTCCATGTTTTTATTCTAAAAATGCATATTATTTCTTGTATTTTCTTCATTTGAGCTGTTTTTAGAGCTTATTCTTCAATATTTTAAACCTAGTCATCTAATATAGCTGAAAAAACACAGTCACACCAAAAATTATATGAAAAAATGAAGACTTTTGAGTCTCCTTCAATGTTCTTTAAATGTTTTCTAGTTGTTCCAATTTCAAGTCTGCCTTTATAACTATTGTAACTTCTTAGTTTACTTCATTTTCACTCTCTTCATCATTAATAAATTGTTCTTCATCTTCAAAATATGTGAAAGAATCATAAATAAATTCTTCTACTTCATTCTCTCCTTCATTACTTAAAAAAAATTCACCTTCATCCTCTTTAAGAGAGGATAAAAAGCTCTCTATAACTTCTTCCTTATCAAATTATTGATTCTTTACATACACTACCTCTTTGATTACCTCTTCTTCTAGTTTATTTTTCTTCCTCATCATTTTATTTAACCTCTTATATTCCTTTCTTATCACTTATCTCAGATGTATTCTCTCTTTTCTATTCACAAGTAACCCTATAGGCCACTTAGCTCTTCTTCTAATCACAATTCCAACTTCTTTGTTTGCTTCTTCCATACTTAATTTTTTCACATCCTTCCTAAGATATTTTAGTTTTATTGATACCATAAGTATCTTTGTTTTGCATCTTCTTTCATATTTTTCTCTTTATTTTTTCTATCTCTTTCATCTTGTTTATTCTCATGGAAAAGTAATGTAATCAATCAATTCACTATCTATTATTTCTCCATTTTCTCTTTCTCTCTCTCTCTAGAATTTTTTTCCACTTTTCCCTATTTCTCACCTAGGTTATTTTCCATACCTAATCTCTTGACATTCTTCTTTTCTCCTCTTTCTTTCACTTATCATTCTTCTCAAGGATTCTTTCTACCTTTCTTACCTTCTCTCTCTTACCTCTTTCTCTTATAAATTCTATCTACCTGGCAAGACTTGCTTCATACACTCATACAACTTATGGTTAGAGTAAACAATATTAAAATCTTAAGACCAAACTATTATGATACCAAATTGATGTAGAGGTGGATAAGATTTTACCATATCTTGATGTACAAACTATTTTAACTACATTAGTGGGCCTTCTTTAGTGTTGTTTTTGAACATTCTCCATATACCTCTTAGTAAAAGGATGTATCGTCACCTTTGGTTGGTGTTTCCAACCTTCTTCATCCAATTTTGTTCATATTATTGTGTCAAACTTATTCAAACAATATCAAAGTCAAGATTATAAAACATCATATGTTTATCAATAACTTCATGATTCAATTCCCTTCTTTATACTCAACAACTATCTTGGACTTCTTTCTCACTATTCCTCAATGTTATTACATCTCTAGAACACCATCTTGACCACATACATCCTAAATACTCTTATTCATACTTACTTCCATGTTCTCATAATGACTTCTATGTGCTTCTTGTTTAGTGATACCCGTGACTATCTTATTAGATTCATTTTCCTCATTGTATTTTCTCACTTTCTTCTCATTGTTTACTCACTCCAAGTAAAAAATAAATTTATCACCTTTAACTCTATCTCAGTATTATTATTATATAGGCACATATCAATGTATATCTTACAACTAAAACCCTCTCTTACTTACTATAGATCTAAAGAGTCACATCTTGATTGTACTATCACTACCTTCCCTGTTTCACCTATCAAAACCTTATTGAAACATTTATCTCATTTATCTTCTTATATTTTCATTGTATTATAAAATACCTTAAAAACTTTACTCTGATTAATGACACTTACTTTTTTCAAATCAAGAAAAAATCAAATGCCCCGCCTAGACTCTAGGATCAAGTTACTTCACTTAAGTTTCACTCTTGTTTACCTCAATGACCCTAAGTTTTCATAACCATGTCATTTTCAGTGGACCAAATTTAAAATCTCCCTTATATCAATCTACCTTAGCACCCATATAGTCAAATATTACAACAAAGATTCACCTTCACATACAATCTTTACACTTGGTTCAGTGTTCTTCCTAGGTGTTTGTTATATGAAAACTCTCCACAAGAACTTGTAGCTACTTATTATTTCTCAACCCACTAAATAAAACATAAAATAAGGTGGAAGCATAAGCATAGACATATTTCAAGATGGATCATTCAAATAAATAGCAAAGAAGAGTCTCATTTTCCATGAAACTATGTGCATAGTCTTCAAGTCCTATGAAACATGTTATTTCTTGATAAATTTCCTTAAAATTAGTATATAAAAGAACCAAGGAAGTTTTGGAATAACCTTTAATATATTTCATATACCCAAGACAACATGCAACCTGATTCTCAAGAGAAATATTCCATGTTCCTAAAATTCTTGTTCTATTGGGTCTCTTTTATACTCCAAATGAGACTATCAACAAAATATTAGTTCATATAATACAAAAAACCTTAAAACATAAAACAATATTAGAATAAAATGTTTAGATTCCATGTATCAAATTTCATTTGATTTCAATTTTTAAAACAAAAGTATAAAACTTTTCCTTTAAACCCTAAAATAGGGTTTCTTAGGCCCAAGAGAGAGAGTTTAAATCATATATTGAGGAATTTAATGTTTCACACCCTAAATATCAACTTTTGAGCTCTTTCGTAAACCCCTTCAACTTTAACCCTCTTACATGAACTCCTGAAAACGTACCAATAACTCACAATATTAAGCTTTTCCTTCTTTTGACTGATGAAAACCCTATTTTTTCCATACAAAGTTTATCAAATATTCAATCTAATCGAATTTATTAACATTATTAATGATTGATATGTACTCATTTACCTTCTCAAATGATTTCCATGGTTAACCTCAATCTCTATCTCCACATTTTACCATTTTCTTAATGAACTTACTTAAGAATGCACAAGAGAACATACCTATTTTGCCTCAACCTAAAATATTCCTTTCTTCTTGACACCTCAGACTTGAATGAGTTATTAAACATTTAAAAACCTTATTCATACATTTTAATAAACCTTCTCAGTTACTTATTCCATACAATAACACTTTACCTTACTATATCACCACATAACCAACAAGATATCAACCCATTCATAGAAAATGCACAACTAATGCACCATTACCTATATTAAAACCATTCATAGGGTGAAATCCACCTTAAAACACCATTACAAACTCATGAAACACAAATATACACAAAAATATCATGAAAGATCCATTCTTTATTTATATTTACAAAAGAACTCCTTCCTTCTATATAAGAACACTATTCTTCTATAAATTCTTCATGTTTAACTTACAAGGTTCTTGCCTACATGAGTCCCCTCACCTTTTTTTCTTGAAAAGATAAAATCTCTCTCTCTCTATCTTACTTTCTCTTCCCTCTCCATTCAAATATATTTATGTCAATACCTAAAAGGTGGCCAAAATAATTAAATTTCCTACTTAACCATGGTGGAGACTAACCATATAGGATGACTCTTGCTTAAGGGTTGAAAAATACCTTAGATACATCATATATGGTCCTTTAGGACCTTTTACAACCTTTCGTGACTTTACTTAAATCATTACACATTTTAGACCCTAGTTTACAAATTCAAAAATTCAAATGTTCATTTTGGAAGGAAACTCCAAAATACCTACTTAACACCCAAAAAATGACCTAAGAAGGTTGGGAAGGATTCAAGAACACTCAAAAAGACTCCTAAGACCTACTCAAAAAAAAACTCATTGAAAACAAAAAAATATATATACAAGCTTGATGCTCTTTGCATCAAAACTCACTTCCATGTATAAGAGAAGTTAAAGGAGTCCCAATCCAAGTACAAAAATTACATGATAAACATATAACTAAAAATATTTCCTTTTTGGGTATAATCTATGGTTGTACTTGAGTAGAGATAGACTCTATGGTGCTATTAACAAGCTCAATCCTTTGAGGTATGGTCTATCTGAGATTATGGAATAGGTGGGAAAGAATACTTTTAGGATTGGTTTATCTCCTCACATGGAAATAGATTATTTTATAAATGTTGAGAACTTACATCTCTTTATCCTTATATGTTAGAAATTGAAGATGAGTGGTGGTTGTTACTATCAATTAAATTTTTTTGTCTTGATAGTTAGATATAACTAGAGGACGATATGGTATTGTAGCAGATGGAAAAGAAAACACAAAGAGGAGAGAAAGAACATTAGATATTTGGGTTAAATGGTCAACTACCTCACAAATATAAATATAATTCAAGAAAATAGGTGTGGAAGAAATTTTGTCACTAAATCAATTTTGGAAGCTTCAAGGAATATAAAATCCTCAAATTGGGGAAGTGTGATCCAAAATTGTATCTAGATATTCTCAATTCAAGTAATTCATATTGTTATGACCTGAAAAATACAAAAATATTACAAACCCAAAATACAACCCATATGTTTTGATACATATTTTATTCCTCTAAAAAGACATTGTTTCCCAAAAACAACACTTAGTTTCAAGTTCATTTGAAAAATTTAGTTACATGGAGCTAGATTGCTTCACAGTTAGCATGCAATGGAAAGTGACTGGAAATGCAACAAACCGTTTCGAAGTTCATTTGAACCGCGACTATCATTTATGGCCTATCGAGCAAGTGGGAACATGCGGTTAGGTCTAACCTTAGGTTTTGTGTGATGTGTTTTATTTTCAGTCACGGGCTTTAAATATAGATTTTGTTTAAAGCAAATCTAAATCTATTAGATGTATTATTATATAAGCTAAGGTGCCCTAAGTTTATATATTTTATAAAGTTTGAAACTAGGGCTTGTGGAATAATGAGAAGGATTGGATTAGACCATTTGATTTTCAAGAAGGTGTTGGTTGAAGACAAAGAAGAAGAAGAGGAAAAAGGAACATGTTACATGAACACAAGATGATTTGTATTGTTTAGTCTCAACTAAAGCACATAACATTTCTTCTTGTAGATCCACATGTTGGTGAGATCTTGTATTATAGATCTATGTAGATCTATTTTTTTGCATTGTAGATCCGTGAGATCTTGTATTATTGATCCATGTAGATATAGATATTGTAGAAATGGATTTGAGATCTTGGTGCAGAGTGGCGAGATCCATGTTCTGTATGTGAGATCTGGTTATGTTTGAGAGGCACAATGGAGTGCACTCAAGTAGATCCGGTTAGAGATCTAAAGGAGACACAAGTGGTGGTATGGAGTCACGGTTTAGTGTACTCGTGTAGATCTGGTTGGGGATCCGGGAGGAGGAGATACTCTTGTAGAGATACATGTACTCTTGTGCACAAGAGTGGGTGTTGTAATCTCTTGTTGTGTGTGTGTGTGTGTGTGTGTGTGTGTGTGTGTGTTTGTGTGTGAGATCTCTATCTTTGGTGGACATAGCCCACATTGGGTGAACCACGGTACATGCTTGTTATGTGTGTGTACTTTTATGTGATTTGGATTATTCTAGTTTATCATCCCACCGCCTTTGTAGATTTTGTGGGGAATTGTTTAGATTGTGTGCATGATTTTGTTTGTTATTAAATCATAGCACTATTTTTGCCAACAAAACTACCCCCTAAAGATAGAGTGGTGGTTGCACAAGTTTTGGAGCGAGTTTTATTTCTATGAAGGCCATGAAAATTGCAACTATCATGTATAAATTGTAATTAAAACTACATAAGAGGTTGCGCAACCATTGGTTTTTAGAAGGTGTTGGTTATATCAAGTGACAAACACTTGATATATAAGGGATGAGAATGATTCGACTTCCAAAATGGTTTAGTTTTTAGTTTCTCATAAAAGGGGAACATTATCAAATATTGGGTGTCAGTGTTCCTAAAAGAATGTAAAAGAATTTATGAAATTGGATTCCCATTTTTGTTGATTAGAAATTTAGATTCTTTCTCCACATTGCTACATATTTAGTTCCTAGATTTGGTAATTAATGATAGTGGTGTAGAGTAGAAAAAAATATCAAAAAATGTGCCATGTATTGCACAAGTTTTGGAGTGAGTTTTATTTCTATGAAGGCCATGAAAATTGCAATATCATGTATAAACTGTAAATTCTATAATGAAGGGGAGTTATATTGCCTCACCCAATGGAGTTTTTCCCTTATTAGGTTTCTCAGGATAAATCTTGTGTTCTTATATGTTTGCATTTGTTCTATTTTTTTTTTTATGTGTTTTATAAGTTTTTATTAAAAAAGAAGTTGGTATAGACCAGTACAACAAGAAAGGGTCAACCCAGATAAAAAGATGACAAAATAAAATAAAATAAGAACACATGCGCCAAGTAGTAGCACAACAACATGAAACACATCTTCTTCCCAGTGAGAAAGATAAGATGAAAAGGAGCAATCGAACAACAGAAAAAACCCAAAAAATAGGTAGGAAAACCAGTATTCTTATGAAGTTTTCACTTGTTGTGAACCATTTTCTAACCTTATGAAACCTCCTCAATCGGAAGAAAAACTTCCAGATCATTGATCGGTATGTATGTGCTTTTATCAAAAGGAAATGGAGGAGGGACATTTTCCTTAGCCACTCTATAAGATTTTGAATCATTATTATTCTTCGACTGAATAGACTGAAGAGGGGATCTATCAAGAGAATATGGGGGTCTCTCCACCACCTCAAGAGTGGCATGTGGAATGAGATTTGAAGATTCTAAATGAGGCATTTGAGAGGCATAATTGATGGGAAGAACCCACTCGAGGGGACTCTGCAGAGCGAAGGGGTAGGGACAAAAGAGGGATCAATGGAGAAATGTGAAGGGAGGGACCCCACCCACCGGGTGGGCTTAGGCCCCCCTTATTTTTAATTTGACCATAATCCAATGAAAAATCCCTATTTCAAAACACATGTGGCATCAAAAAGCTAATTTCTCATAGTCTAGTATTTATGTCCAGGTTCTATCACCAATGAGTAAATTAATGCTCTTAGGGAGATATTGGGAGATGTCAAGGTCCAGAATCCTATCATAAGTAGTATGTAGCTGGAGGGAGGAAGCTTGGTCATATTTTACAAAGGCTCCCAACTTGTTACCTATGGCTGTAAGGAAAGAGTTATCCCAAAGTTGAAGGGGAGGGCCAGGTAGTCTAACCCATATGGGAAAAGTATCAAATGAGTTAGTCAATGGGTTGAATAAGGGATACCAAGGTTTAGTCATTAGTCCATGTTGATCCCCCTATATCCAATAGTTTTTTGAATGCTTTCATGATCCAAAAATATTCAAAGATAACAATGAAATAAGTTTTGGAGCAAGGATAAATATCTATCTTACCCTTGACTTCATAACTCAATCTTGTAGTGATCCATTCATGAAACTGGGAGAGCTTGGGCCAGAAGTTATTAAATTTGCATATGAGGGCATGCTTGGTGTATTCATCTTCCAAGTCCTAGACTTTACTAAGCACATCATCTTCAACCTTTAGGATTAGAGTATCCTTAATAGGTGGTAGGGTTTTTTAATGGACTCCTTTAGCGGTGATTGCAGTAAAGGAGAGAGCTCTGTCTTGTCCACGACACCACTAGGTATCACGTCATTGCCCCTGTTCCAATCTCCATTCAGATGAGGTATTGTTACCACCACCACCATCTACAATTGAAGGAATATAATCCTTTCTCTCGACTCCCATTGCATTCTTTTTGTCGTTGTTTTCCGTGCCTCCACTCTCGCCATCATTTCCAAGCTCTTCTTCACCCACCGATCGTGCGAGATGACCCCGATCGCTGCCCTCGCCCCATCCTTTTATCGTCACTTAAGGTATATGGAGGGGATCTACTACCCAAAATCAATTTTGGAGCTTCCAATATGTTGGCTTTATCACTAGTGAAGGCATGTTGTTTACCATCGCGCCCCGCTGCAAAAATATTAGGGCTCACAAAATTTTTTGTAGGGTTCGAGAATACTCTATTAGGGATGATTACCGAGTTTTCTACCCATTTTTTAAGTTTAGGGTTATTTTAAGAATTTACATCATTTTTTATAAGTTACACATTCATTTCCATCATGTTATAGTTCTGGATTTCATGAAAATTCGAGTTATTCATCACTTTAATTGAAATGGATCAAATAATATCTTTTTGGTGAAGATTAATATGAAATATTTTTTTTTGATAAGAGGTAAAAGAGGGTTGAGGGGACCCTACCCCATACAAATATTACAACCTAATAAACACAAAGGCCAAGGGATTAACCATTGAAGCCCATACAAAACCAAAAGATCAACATTTCAAAACATAAAAAAACTACATAGATAACCCAAGGAAGAGTAACTAACAACAAGGGTCCGAGTAACTAACAACATAAAACTTATGAACTAACAAAGTATTAAAAAGCAAGAAGAAACCATAATCCAGGAGACCAAACCCCTTCATCCTTCTTTTACGGTTCCCCACAGTACTCATGCATCCATTCCATTCTTTGACTAAGCTAGCTATAGTAGACTTCTAGAACTTGTAGTTTGGTTCAACTATCTGTACTTTGGGGCCATTTCCTTATTTTTCTTTCTCCTTAGCTAATTCCATAGAATGGATCATCTCTGCAAGGAGTTTAAGGTGGTGAATGGTACTTTTAACATTGAGAATGTGAACATCTCTTATCTGAAGAATTATTTCCTTCATCTTCAGCATTTCATTTTCCATAGCTTGAGGCTTCTTTCATTAGCATTTTTAATTGTTCACTAAGAACAATAGAGGACAACTTCTCCATTTTTTCATTCAATTCCCTCAAGTCCATAGACACCATACTGATCTTATGTTTGTTAATGTCAGTGTCTAACATGTAATTCTCAAATTCCCTCATAAAAACATTGGACTTGACCACACAGTCTTGAGCATTAAAGAGTTTATTTTGGGTAGTTTTGAGAGCATGCAAGCTTTCAATAGCCTCCTCCAAGTTCTTTGATCTCTTGCCCTTAGATGCTTCAGGAGCTTTCCCACTTTCCATCTCCTCACTGGGATCCCTTCAAGGCCTCTTCATCCTGATTTTCATTGGGAGCAGAATGGTTAGACTTACCTTCCTGATTCTCTCCCGACTCCAAAATAACTTCCACCTTCTCAGCCGAAGCCGAAACCTTCTCCTCCTGCGCTGCTTCTTGAGGCCGACATTTTCTGGTGGGATCTACTTATTTTTCCACAAGCCTAGCAGGTAGAGCCCCACTACCAATAACTTCCTTGACGTCCAAGATTTCAGAATTCCTTTCTAAAGAAGCATTCTTTAGGCTCGCAGAGGCCCCAATTTTTCATTTTTTCCAATGAGGGGAGTTCCCATCTTGAGCATAGCTTTAATGAGACCTTGATGCAATGAAAGGAGAAAGTACCTTTCTCAACCTGAGCTATAGATTTGGACAAGGAGGAGAACAAAAAATATGGGAAATTATAGGGCTTGTTGTTTCTAACATGGTTCAACATGGGAAAGTGGTACCCATAGATCACTTTATAATGCCCTTCAAGAGTAATATAGGCCATAATTAACTGAGAAATTTCCCCATAAGGATGGGGCAAATTACCTCTAGCATAACCATTATGGAGAGAGACGGGAACACCCTTACCTTGCATGAAGCAGTAGTCAATCTCCTGGTTGTAGTCTGACTTAGGTTTGAAAATGCTTCTTCCTTCCATGGACAGACTCAAATACTTTAGTAATAAGCTTGGAATATTCACATATCTTATGGATCATCGATATTTTGTCAAAAACTTCATATATATGTAAGAACAAAAAAGTAAAAAGAAATCTTCAATCTCTTATTTATTTTGGTGTATATACACACACAATTGCAAAATAATTCTCACAATTTTTGTAAAAATAACTTGTAAATGTTTTGTTTAGTGGAATAAAAATAACATGTTTCTGATAGTGTGGGTTGATCTCATGGTTAACTAAAATCCTGGGCTGACCTCATGATTAACTAAAATACTGGAAATGATTTTTTTCCAATGGATGATGCCCCTAGTAATGTTTGTTCTTAAGTCATTTCGATTATTTGTTATTGCATTTCTAAAACACTCTAAATATTGATTATTGTTTATGTTATAGTGTTAGTTCTAGGTTATTAGATATTGTTTTTTTCTATTAAAAATTAGTAAAATAAATAAAATAACTTCTTAGAATAATTATCTAGTATTGATTAATATAGTTTTCTTATTATTATATGTAACCTTCTTCAAAATTATTTCTATTTATGAGATGTAATCATGTCACTTTTGTGATACATTAGAGGTTTTGAATTTAATGATTACTAACACGATTTTCTTGTAAAATATTTATATATTTTTAATAATAATTCATTTTCACTCATATTAACACACACACACACACACACACACATAGTTTAAAATTTTTATTCATTTAACATTTCATATATTATTTATTTAACATTATCATATATATATATATATATAATGTTAAAATAAATAAAGTTTAAATTTATAATCTTATTAATAATTATATTATTTTTTTCATATTTTTAATTGAAAAATTACATGCATTGAAAAGTAAATAAATAGAAGGAAAATATTGCGAAGGAAAACACCGACTGCTGGTAGGGTTTCTAGAGGCCACATAGGTCTCATTTCTATCGCCCACAATTGTCTCTCTTGCCCTCTCCTTGTCGTTTCTCATGGTGGCCACGCAAACCGAGACTCTTTCTCAAGTAAAATCATTTCTAGTCGTGGGTTGTCAAGACAAGGTTCTCCAAGGCTCCGAATGTTTAGGTATGCCCTACATTGTGGATAAATCCGAGGACACTGCAATGGTTAAGCTCTCCATGCCTGATGTATCTTCCTTTATTTATGTCCTCAAATCTTCTGCTATGATATGTAGATTTAATGGATTTTGGCATCAGAAAGAGGCTCTCCATAAATGGATTCACTCCATTTGGGTGAGTGCTTTTGAGATTCAACTTTTTGCAAAAGGGTTGTTTATTGTCCAGTTTTCTTCTCTTGTTGATTATCAACGAGTGCTTACCAATGGCCTGTGGTTTTGGGGTAGGGATGGCCTTTTTCTCACTCGTGGTTTGAGGATTTCGATCCTTCTACTATGGTAGTCTCCAAAATGTCGGTTTGGGTCCATCTCCCTAATCTTCCTCTCCCTTTTGGCATCATGTTGTTTGTGAAGCTATTGGTAACTCTATTGGTCATTTCATTAAGATAGATGATGAATGGTCCAAACAAGGGTTATTCACATACACTCGTATTTGCATTGAGGTGGACCTCAGCAAGGGGCTTCCTGATAAGTTGGAGTTACTTCATGATGGTTTCAAATGGATTCAACTTCTTGATTATGAGAACACAACCTTTCCGGTGTAGATTATGTCACCAAACTGGTCACCTGCAAGACACTTGTGTGCTCAATAAGTCTCAAAAAAAAAAAAAATGACTACTCCGTGGCCTAAAGGTTGGCAGCCATTTTCAACGTCGAAAGTCAAAAGATGCTCTCCTCTCGAAAATTTTGAAAATATGAGTGTTGAGATTCCCTGGCCGGCGGTGGTACTAAGTGGTCATATGTCTTTGAGTCTTCTAATTTTGACTTGAGTCTGGATAGCATTCGCCCAATCCCTCTACTAGCATTGGCTCTCCCGCACGCACTTGTGATTGTTGTCATGAAATATAAGGAGAAGAATGGATATTTTGTTTCCCTTGCTTCTCAGGGGTCCTTCGGTTCTCCTAGTCCTTATGTTCCTTCGTCGTTGAATGGTTTTGTTTTTAACATGATTAGTTTTGTTGCTTTCCTAGGCATGACCTAGTGTGTTTGTGGCTTTGGGGTGTGTTCTCATACCGCCCGCATTTTTTGTTGAGAGAATCTTGTATCATATTGCATTTAATTAAAATATTATCAAAAATAAAAAATAAAAATTACATGCATTTAAAATTTGTGTGGTGAAATTAAATGACTATCAAGTTTAAACTAAGGAGTTGATGTCACTCATTGACGAAATACATTTAAAAAAATGTGCTAATTTATGGAAGTCCTAACTGTTATATTTACCTTAGCTCATGTTCACCTAGGTACTTTATTTACCTTTATTGTATTTATCCTCACCCACTATATGTGTGTGGATATTTCTTTTATCTTATTTAGATATTAGGAGATATTATCTAGTTGTTAGGTATAGTTATTTCCTTGATCTACGGTATTGACTAGATCCGATTTCTAGTTCTCTCATAAATCTATGGTCTTGACTAGTTCTTTGATGACTAGTTATTTCCTTGATTTATGGCTTGATCTACGACCTTGATTTGGTTCCTAGATTGTTATTCCTTGCCTATTTAAGCAAGGATCATTCTCAATGTATTATATTGAGTTCCATAATAATATATGATATTGCTTCTCATTTGTTTGCAAAGGTTTTATGTAAAGCTATTCTAGTGAATTTATTTCATCTTATTGATCATGGTGTTTGATTAGCATGTGTTCTTAGCTTGGTATGATATGGTTATCGTTTCTTTCATGGTTTAAGAAACAAAAAGTGTGGGATTCTTTTTCGATTTAGGATAGAACTAGACATCAAGGATCTAGTCAATACCATAGATCAAGGAAAGAACTAAACCTAACAACTAGATAATATCTCCTAATATCTAAATAAGATAAAAGAAATATCCACACACATAAGTGGGTGAGAATAAATACAATAAAGGTAAATAGAGTACCTAGGTAAATATGAGCTAATGTAAATACCTACTCTAACACCCCCTCAAATGAAGCTAGGGGCCAAATAGAAGTGGCATGTCCACAGTATGAGTCCTAAAAACTAGGCGATGAGGTACTCATGTACAATAAGCGGGAAAAAGAGACACCGCAAGGTACCCAAAACCAAGAATAACAAAGTAAAGAGAGTAAAAACCTCCTCCAAGGCATCCCAAGAAGCTTGGCTCAAAAAACTCGTATAATTTGAAGAAGTTTGGGTGTGCACTATGGTATGAATCCACTTCTCGATCACAAAACTCAAAAACAATCGAGACCAGGTTTCACGAATAGCTCCATACAAGGAGACTGTCAACGGAGTGATGTCAAAAGTGAAAAAAAAACCAAACATAATTCGATCAAATGCTACAAATAGGTGTGCCACAATCGAAGAAAAATAACCAAAGCAACAAGGAAAGGACAAAAACTCCAGAGTGTCACACGATCCAAGAAAAGCTAAGGTAACAAGGCAAGGACATGAAACCTGAAGAAGAAGGATCAACACCACACCCTCCCATACTGCTGAATGGGTGGAGTGACACTACAAATCTATATGAGTTGTCAAAAAAACTACTCAAACACTGAAAAACTAACATTGGAATGCACCAGAATAGATCCCCCATAAGAGATACTGTCAACATGCCAAAAGTGTCGAAAATACAGATACAAAATCTCTCAACAAATAAGAGAGATACACTACACCTGCTAAAGAAAAATACTCAAAACAAGAAGCATCACAATGCAGAAGGTATATAAAGTGGAGAAAGAGGCCGAATAGTGGAGGAGCCATGCCTCGTATAGTCCTCTCAACGAATTCCTATGTCAACGCCACAAGTGATCGATATCCACCCCAAATCACACAGTTGATGAAGAAGATGCCTGCATATGACTTGGTGTAAAATGCACAATGGGTGCATGCAAAACAACATCGAATGTGTGTCGGGTTTGACCATATCGACGAAAGTTGAAATCTCAAGTTTCTCAAGCCCTGAGTGAAGGTGCGAGAACTCATGTGTTGCTCATGATCCTCGAGAAAGAGTCAAGTGAACAAAAAAGGATCTCTATCAATGTGTGATCCCAATGAAATATCTCCTCAAAAACCAATTTCATGACGAGAATTCCACTTAACATGTGGAATAGAGGAAACAATACCTGTGAATGTCGTGAATGAATCCACAATTGAGACCCATAGAACGGAGCATGCGACAAACACCCATTAAAATCCTTAGCCCTTGGTCATATGAGGGCTTAAAGCTTGTGATTCCTACTAGAACTTCAGCCCCCTTTAATTTTATTTGTGTGGTGAAGGAAACAACAATTTATTTTGTTTTTGTGGCAACTAAAATAAATAACAGAGGAAAATATTAAAAAGCTTGTAACTTATGATCGGTAACTCGGTTTTGAGTGTTGTTTTTTGTGAAAGTGCATGTTTTTTTGTTCTCTTTCCATTGGAAATATTTATTTTGAGACTTGAACTATAATTATAAAGTGCCAAATATGGAGGAGTGTTGTAATCAATTGTGGATGCAATTTCGGTTGAGCCCGATGTCCTAAATTTTTGGGAGTTGCAGTTTGTACCTATAATGGATTCTGAGAATGATATGATTTTTTTTGAAGTATGTGGACTTCAAGAGGATATTGTAAAATTTGTGGAAGAAAATAGATCACTTAAGAAGTGAAATTCTCTTCTACAATCACTCATTCACGATAAAGATACAATAATACACTTCCTAGAACAAACTTACTAGCCTACAACATCACCATCATATTGTGGACAACCATATCCATGCTCCTAGTCCACTTGCAGCTGTTTGCTCTTGTACCCACTAACATTGATCTGCCAATCTTTGAGCCTGAACCTACTTTTGATGCTTCTAAACCTATGAGGCTTGTTACTGCATGCTCTTCCACATATATGCCTATTACAGTACCACATGTTGTGTATCCTACTTCTGCTCAGCTACATGGATTTTTTAAGAAGTATACCACTACATTCAGTTCTCGCATGCTCCATTCTATGGGTCTCAATAGTGGAGTCATTCACAGAAATTCACATGGTATTGTTTCCTCTATTCCACATGTTAACTGGAATTATTGTCATGACATTGGTTTTGAGCAGATATTTCATTGGGATCACACATTGATAGAGCTCCTTTTTTTTTTGTTCACTTGACTCTTTTCGAGGATCATGAGCAACGCATGACTTCGCACCTTCACTCGGGCTTGAGAAACCGAGATTTCAACTGTCATACATGGTCAACCCGACACACATTCTCGATGTTGTTTTGCATACACCCATTGTGCATTTTGCACCAAGTCATATGCAGCATCTTCTTCATCAATCATGTTGATTTGGGGTGGATATCGATCACTTGTGGTGGTGACATAGGCATTCATTGAGAGGACTCTATAGGCATGGATCATCCACTATTCGGCCTCTTTTCCACTTTATATACCTTCGCATTGTGATGGTTCTTGTTTTGAGCATTTTTCTTTAGCAGAGTGTGTGTATCTCTCTTATTTGTTGAGAGATTTTGTATCTCGTATTTTTGACACTTTTGGCATGTTGACGAGTATCTCTTATGGGGATCTATTCAGTGCATTCTAGTGTTATTTTTTTAGTGTTCGAGTAGTTATTTTGATAACACATATAGATTTGTAGTGTCACTCCACCCATTCAAGCAAAGATGGGAGGGTGTGGTGTTGATCGATTCTTTGGGTTTCTGTGTCATTGCCTTGTTACCTTAGATTTTCTTGGATCGTGACACTCTAGAGTTTATGTCCTTTCCTTGTTGCTTTGGTTATTGTTCTTAGATCATGGCACACCTATTTGCAGCAATTGATTGAATTATGTTTGGTGTTTTTTTGCACTTTCGACATCACTCCGTTGACAATCTCCTTGTATGGAGCTATTCTGGTGAAACCTAGTGTCAGTTGTTTTTGAGTTTTGTGATCGAGCAAATGGATTCGACTACAATTGACACCAAAATTCTTCAACATTGTAAATTTTTTTGAGCCTAACTTCTTAGGATGCCTTGGAGCATCTTTTTTACTCTCTTTACTTTGTTGTTATTGGTTTTGGGTACCTTGCAGTGTCCCTTTTTCCCAATTATTGTACATGAGTACCTCATCAGGCCTAGTTGTTGGGACTCATACTATGGACATGCCACTTCTATTTTTTCCCCTAGCTTCACTTGAGGGGGGGTGTTAGAGTAGGTATTTACCTTAGCTCATGTTCACATAGGTACTTTATTTACCTTTATTGTATTTATCCTCACCCACTTATGTGTGTGGATATTTATTTTATCTTATTTAGATATTAGGAGATATTATCTAGTTGTTAGGTATAGTTCTTTCCTTGATCTATGGTATTGACTAGATCCTTGATGTCTAGTTCTCTCCTAAATCTATGGTCTTGACTAGTTCTTTTATGACTAGTTATTTCCTTGATTTATGACTTGATCTACGATCTTGAATGGTTATTAGATTGTTATTCCTTGCCTATTTAAGCAAGGCTCATTCTAAATGTATTTCATTGAGTTCCATAATAATATATGATATTGTTGCCCATTTGTTTGCAAAGGTTTTATGTAAAGGTATTCTCGCGAATTGCTTTCTTCTTATTGATCATGGTATTTGATTAACATCTGTGTTCTTGGCTTGGTACGATCCAAGTTATCATTCCTTTCACTAACCAACTCTTTAAATGCAAGTGGTAAAGATGTTTTGCATGAAAAATGTGTATACTCACATTTATGCTTTCTTTATCTTTTAGCATACTTTTATCATGTTCTCATCTTCTAGCATTTCAGTTTATATATTTATTTTATGTTTCTAAAATGGTAATATTTTCGTTGGTTCTTCTGATATTTATTTGAAAGGGTGGACGGTGGAAGTCATTCAAGACTAAAAATAAAATTATTACTTAAATCAAATTGAAAAAAACAACACAAGTAGCTAATATTGACTTTGATTTTAGGTCAAGTAAATTCGCCATGGAGAAAGCTGGTTGTATTATTTGATTGTTTATAAATGGAAATTGTGACAATTCACCTCCGCTCCCAAATAATTTTATAGAGATAAAACCTTACGTATATTTTTAAGGCAAAGGGTTGAAAAGAAAAATAAGGCAACACAGTTGAAAATAAAGAATTAGAAAGAAAAAAATATAAACTCGTCTGAATCTACCTTCCATTCTTAAAACACTAGGATGATAGGATCTTGTTAGTTTTAGCATTGGTTTTTGCAGCTACTATGATGAAAAAAAAGTATATTTCACTTTATCTTTATGCATTAAGAGAGTATAATATGATATGTATATAGTTTTATTAACATAAAAACAAATTTAAATTCATAGAAAACAATTTTTTCAATGCTTCATAAACTAAAATGGAATCCATTATTGTGGACAAACAAACATAGAGGAAGAACACATTAATATATCGCTTCTAAAATTGAATCCATTATTGCAAAAGTGAATCCATATTGTGGACCACAAATATAAAAGAACAACAAACTAATATTCGTTTCTCTGTGTTTCCTACAAAATTGAATCCATCATTTTGAACCCCAAACCTAAATAAGATCAAACTCACTATTATATAGTGTCTTTGTAAGCCAAAAATTAATGGAATAATTAGTAAACCACATACCTATATATAATGAAACCCACCAAAATTAATGGATTTGTAAGACAATTTTTTTCAATGCCCCATTTACCAAAATTGATTAGTATAAATAAATGTACAATTATGTAAATGTTAAGCCCAACCTCCATATAGAATTATATTTCTCAACATTTATCTTTGATAACATAACATATATAAGTCTTCCAAAATAAAAACCTTTACCTCAATAAACCATTAAAAATAGTTAGTTTTGATTTTGTGATCTATTATTTATTAAGAGGAATAGTTGACCCTTCCATGCCTTTGCGTATTTCCCAACTTTGGCGTGGATCGTTTGAGTGAGTTAATACGTTTATCATGGCTATCCTTGGTTTCTTTTTCAATACTAAAGTTAGCATTAAAAATAACTACCAAATAGATACTTAAATAAATGGAAATAAGATTCTAAATTAATGTAGACGTTGGATCATCCCTTCTTTCATTTAAGGAACCAAGGATGAAGGGTTTTTATTAGGACACATGAGAAGTGCTAGGATATTGTTTTCACCTTAGCAATTAGTTATTTGCATTTTGTTCAATCAAATTTTTCCATCACGTATTTAAATGGGCTAAACTAAAGTTTGATGCTTTAATTTTTGTGTTGTGACAGGATTGTATTGGTGATCCCCTTTATTTGGCACTATTGAGGGGATGGACTTATATTCATTTAATGCAGTACTACATCCTGTCAATTTGTGTGGCTCGATTCGAACCGTGTTTATTGCTTTGAGAATGAAATTTACCCGCCATTTCATTTACCCTTTATTTGAATGATCAGCATTCGCAAATGCCCTATAAGTCCTGGATGGAGGTAAAAACTTTCCCTGCCTCCTCGGCCTGCAAATACTGCCGATAACAACATGATTACAGCCAAAACCGCCGCGTAGGTGGATTTGAGTGTTGTTGCTCCTTTCATCTTGTCAAATGAAATGTTCCAAGGAAGATCTTTAGTTAAAGAGGCCTCTAAACAGATAAATGAAGCAGCTGCAAATGTAAAGCGGTATAGGGGTTTCTTAAGAAAAGAGGAGGGAATGCGAAACTCATGGGGAAAAGGGATACTTATGCAGGATTTGTGACTCCTGTGGCCTAACGGACTCCACACGGACATGCGATGAAAAAGAGAATATAGCTCGTTTAAATGCTTATTATTTACCGTAGGATTAGTCATTCTCAGTTTTTCTCTGATTTTCTGTAGTCTTTTTGAATATCAATTTTAAAGTCTTTGTATAGCTTGTTTAAAATGCTTATTATTTACCATTAATTAGCAGTTGGATTTATTTCTGCTGTTGATTTGGTTTGTGTTGTTTGGCGAGGATGAAGCCGAACTAGTCTAGACAAGAATAACACCTGACAACATTAATTTTTCAGGGTAAAATTATTTGGCAGGCCAATTTTAAAATCATCTTTTAACTTGTTAAAGTGCTTATTATTTACTGTCCATTATTTTAAAATGATTAATATAGATGTAAAGATTATTTAGATGGTTAAATTTTGCAATCTCGGATTTGGATATGGTTAATTTTCCTTGCGGTCGGCTAAATGTAGTTTGTGTTTAGATTTTGATTTATTTATTTTGTAAGCGAATAAGTCAAAAAGTAAGGGGTGTGGCTACTAGGTGGCTTTCCTTGTTCTGTTCACGGAACTGGGCTTTTTATGAGTTTTTCATAAGAATGTAGCTCGAATGATTTTCTTACTATTTTTGGTTTGTATTGGCTCGTTCTTTTGGTGCTTAGTTTTGCTCATTGAGCTTAGGATCACCTGATTAACTTGAAATGGTCTCAATGAGGTGTGGATTAATTATTGGAGGTTCTCTTGTTTTTCCAGCTCTATCAGATGATACCAAGAGGGCAATGCATGATGATGCCGTGTATGGGACTTGTGATGATGTGGATGTGAGTTCTACGCCTCTTCCCTGATTAATTTCTTTTTGTTAAAGTATGTTTTGAATGAAGGTTTTGACCTGAAGATTCTGGTATCAGACCTGTTACAGAGTTTCAAACTTAGAAATTTGCAGACGACTCAATAAATCTGTCTCTAAGAGAAATAATATCTGTCCAAACTAATCCTAAGAATGAATCTTAGAAACTTTGGAGCCAACCCTCTATAAGAAAAGGATACACCTGGCCTAACAACTACCCCATCCTTGATCTTGGAGCACAATTTGATTTATATACATGTTTCCCTTATACACCAAAATTATTTTGGTATTTTGTTAAAGGGTGCCCTGAAAATTACCTCTTACCTTTAGTTTTATTGACTTGTTAAGGTGTGTAAGTCGGGTTCCCTTTAATGATCTCCATAGCATTTTAAGTATGGTATGTACTGATTAATTCTCTTCAAATTAGTACATTTTGACCACTGGACATTTTGCGGGATGTGCAGATTGTTTTTTAAGATTTGGAGTTTTTAGTCAAATGCATTGATGTTTGTTTTTTATTGAATACTTTAGAGTTTTTATTTAGCAAGGTTCAAGTATTCTTGTGTCCTTTCTTATATTTATAGCTTTTGATTCCATTTTTTATAGGTGGATATGCTGGAGTTAGTTCTTGTGTTTGAGATAGTTTCTTATGGTTGCTCTATGCTGAAGAACGATTATTATATGGGCATCTACTTTGAAATCATAGAAAGCCCTTTATTATTAAGCTAGTGAGCAGTTATAGTACAACAACGACCGTTGAAATCATTAGTACTAAAAAAAGATTGTAACTATTTTTTTATAAGTGTGCAGCGACCATTTTTGTTATTTATGGCCATACTCAAAATCTGATGAACATTTAAAATGTGCTATTGAAGTTCTAAATCCATGCATCATTTCATTTACTTCTAAGAATAATGCGGAAATCCGAAGTCTGTCTTCGTTTTTTACAGTTTGTTGTAATGGTTAAGACAATTGTTTGTGTTCAGATTTTGATTATACTTGGACCTCTGTTGCAGTAAGATTAATTTTTTTGTAATAGAATATACTGGTTATAATTCCATAAGTTTGAGGTGTAGCTATTAGTTGTCTTATTTTTTTGTCAGATAATATAATGTATTTAATTCCATAAGTTTTGTTCACCTAACTGGGGTATATGAGTTTTTGATGCACATGTATAGGGTATGATTTTCCTCTATTTTTTGTTTGTATAATGAGTTTTTGATGCACATGTACAGGGTATGATTTTCCTCTATTTTTGTTTGTATTCTTACATGGTTGATTCGTTCTTCCGGTGCTCTGTTTTGCAGAAAATGGTCGTAGAATTGCTCCTTGAGAAGCAACCCCTAGTTATTTTTTAATCGTGCCGAACGCGCGTTTCCAAGTTGGGTCGAGCCATCGCCCTTTGACAATGAACAAGATGTGGACAACCAAGATTAACAACCTCACATTGTCGACATATGTATATTTTAATTAGATCGAACGGTGGAAATTCCGATGCCTAACAATGCAGAGTAGTGAAGATAAATTCCAAAGTGCTTCATCGCATCAAAGATATTGAGAGCATCCTCAGTAAAATCCATTTTGTGCATATCTTGTAATAATTACATTCCATGAGAACATATTTTATAGAGGTTTATTGTCAAATAGTTCACGCACCTTGTGTATGCTTCCACATTTTAAATACATATTTACTAGAGAACTTGATATAAATTTGTAACAAAATTGGTCAGGCCTCCAGATTGCATATTATAGGCCATATCAAATAAATATCAAAATATGAAAAAGGTGATGCAAGATGTTCCCCTTCGTCATTTCAAATACTACAATGGAGAACATTCATACTATTTGTGATTCTTGAAAATTTAAAACCGACATGACAATACAAGATCTTTTAGACTCACTTGATACATTCTCAATTGGATCCTTTTCTGTAATAGTGACAAGAATCCATCACATTAACAACAGTTGTGAACATTTTCTAGAAACTTTTCTTCATTCCTATTGAAGGATTGCTACATGTCTCACAGTATACTTTTTCTATATATTAAGCATGTACAATTACAATAATAGTTACATGTTTATTTCTTTATGCATTATTGTTTTGTTCTCCTTTCATATTCAGTTTAAACCAAAAGGATAAAAATATTGAGCAGAGAGCATAGAGAAAATTAATTTCTATGCATCTTTTCTACGTTATTTTGTCAATATCTCAACATCTCTTTTCCGCTTTGACTTTGCAGTGAAAACAACATTTTAAGTACAGTTAACACAAGTACTAAGTTACAACCATGAGGAAGGGGCATTCGAATTACAAAAAAATTCATTTGCCTCCCACTGTGCATTGCATAAATGGATAAATAACACTACACTTCAACACTATTTTATTTACTCTTCTCACATAACACAAATCATCATCTTCGGCAGGATTTGCCATATCATGGCCTTGTTATCTTACCAATATTATATTTCAATAGTTAAGGAACCAAAACTCTCCCGATGGTGGTGGTCTAGGTGACGTATGAACACCCACAACCTCTTGCACCATAGAAACACAACAAAAGGACATAACAATATTGAAATCTTAAGGAGTAGGATTAAGGTAACTCTAATCACCTTGTAGAGTGTTGGAAAATTAATCCCAATAAACAACATGGTAAATGATTTTCATGTGCAGTCTCCAACTGAATTATTATTATTTGCATGACATAAGAAAACTTTGGCATGCAGATTTGAACTCCAATTTAAATGTTGATTGGTCATTTTATTGATGGTTTTTAATTTTTGTTTTTATTTTTTTCAGCGGTGGAGACAAAAAAAGGGAAAAAAATGTGTCCAATTTACAGTGGAACGAGCAGCTAAACTAAAAGAGAGCACAACATAGTAGGAACAAGAAAAGAGAGTGAAAACTTTGCTAAAATAGAACCAATGGAAGTCTCGAGAAGAGGATACATTGTTGATGTTCAAATTATTTAGGAAGAAACATGAATGTATAGTAGTATCTAACATTGTATGCATGTTATTTTCTACGTAAGTTATTTGTAATCTTCGTGCATAGAGTAGTAGCTTTGTTTAGTTATTTTTTTTGGTCATTTTGTCTTGCATAGCATCTTCACTTTTTACATATTTCCCATCAAACTAGTATAGAAGCTGTGACATTAGATTTCTCTTGTTTTTAGAAACAATTTTCTAGCTTTTGTAAGTGTTAGAAATGACTACAAGACATGGCAACAACCTTGAACAGTTGATGGAAAAAAATTATGATGTGTGGTCGAAGAAAATGAAGACCATTTTAATTGCTAATGATTTGTGGAGCTTGTTTTAAACTGGTTTTTAGATGTGACCTACCAAGCAACCTATGGAACCCTCTCAAATCTTTGAGAAAAATCAATAGAAAAAGGCTAGAAGAACACATTTTTCCTAAAATAGTAGTGGCTATCTACTCCAAGGAAGCTGGAGATATTGTACATAACTCCTATAAAGGAATATATGAGGTGAAGTTGGTTAAACTTCAATTGCTTAGGAGAGAGTTCAAAACACTACAAATGAAGTAGATTGAATATATATATATGATTTTCAAAG